>CAKJTD010000101.1:1301367-1798867 GCA_917499995.1 Ichneumon xanthorius
TTCCGTCTTCCGTCTTCCGTCTTCCGTCTTCCGTCTTCCGTCTTCCGTCTTCCGTCCTTCCGTCTTCCGTCTTCCGTCTTCCGTCTTCCGTCTTCCGTCTTCCGTCTTCCGTCCTTCCGTCTTCCGTCTTCCGTCTTCCGTCTTCCGTCTTCCGTCTTCCGTCTCCGTCTTCCGTCTTCCGTCTTCCGTCTTCCGTCTTCCGTCTTCCGTCTTCCGTCTTCCGTCTTCGTCTTCCGTCTTCCGTCTTCCGTCTTCCGTCTTCCGTCTTCCGTCTTCCGTTCTTCCGTCTTCCGTCTTCCGTCTTCCGTCTTCCGTCTTCCGTCCGCTCTTCGTCTCCCTTCCGTCTTCCGTCTTCCGTCTTCCGTCTTCCGTCTTCCGTCTTCCGTCTTCCGTCTTCCGTCTTCCGTCTTCCGTCTTCCGTCTTCCGTCTTCCGTCTTCCGTCTTCCGTCTTCCGTCTTCCGTCTTCCGTCTTCCGTCTTCCGTCTTCCGCTTCCGTCTTCCGTCTTCCGTCTTCCGTCTTCCGTCCTTCCGTCTTCAGTCTTCCTCGTCCCTTCCGTCTTCCGTCTTCCTTCTTCCATCTTCCATCTTCCATCTTCCATCTTCCATCTTCCATCTTCCTCCATCTTCCATCTTCCTCTTCATCTTCCATCTTCCACTTCCATCTTCATCTTCCGTCTTCCATCTTCCATCTTCCATCTTCCATCTTCCATCTTCCATCTTCCGTCTTCCGTCTTCCATCTTCCCATCTTCCATCTTCCATCTTCCATCTTCCATCTTCCATCTTCCATCTTCCATCTTCCATCTTCCATCTTCCATCTTCCATCTTCCATCTTCCATCTTCCATCTTCCATCTCTTCCATCTTCCATCTTCCATCTTCCATCTTCCATCTTCCATCTTCCATCTTCCATCTTCCATCTTCCATCTTCCATCTTCCATCTTCCATCTTCCATCTTCCATCTTCCATCTTCCTTCTTCCATCTCCATCTTCCATCTTCCATCTTCCATCTTCCATCTTCCATCTTCCATCTTCCATCTTCCATCTTCCATCTTCCATCTTCCATCTTCCATCTTCCATCTTCCATCTTCCATCTTCATCTTCCATCTTCCATCTTCCATCTTCCATCTTCCATCTTCCATCTTCATCTTCCATCTTCCATCTTCCATCTTCCATCTTCCATCTTCCATCTCATCTTCCATTTCATCTTCCATCTTCCATCTTCCATCTTCCATCTTCCATCTTCCATCTTCCATCTTCCATCTTCCATCTTCCATCTTCCATCTTCCATCTTCCATCTTCCATCTTCCATCTTCCATCTTCCATCTTCCATCTTCCATCTTCCATCTTCCATCTTCCATCTTCCATCTTCCATCTTCCATCTTCCATCTTCCATCTTCCATCTTCCATCTTCCATCTTCCATCTTCCATCTTCCATCTTCCATCTTCCATCTTCCATCTTCCATCTTCCATCTTCCGTCTTCCATCTTCCATCTTCCGTCTTCCGTCTTCCATCTTCCATCTTCCGTCTTCCATCTTCCATCTTCCATCTTCCATCTTCCGTCTTCCGTCTTCCGTCTTCCGTCTTCCGTCTTCCGTCTTCCGTCTTCCGTCTTCCGTCTTCCGTCTTCCGTCTTCCGTCTTCCGTCTTCCGTCTCCGTCTTCCGTCTTCCGTCTTCCGTCTTCCGTCTTCCGTCTTCCGTCTTCCTTCTTCCGTCTTCCGTCTTCCGTCTTCCGTCTTCCGTCTTCCGTCTTCCGTCTTCCGTCTTCCGTCTTCCGTCTTCCGTCTTCCGTCTTCCGTCTTCCGTCTTCGTCTTCCGTCTCCGTCTTCCGTCTTCCGTCTTCCGTCTTCCGTCTTCCGTCTTCCGTCTTCCGTCTTCCGTCTTCCGTCTTCCGTCTCCCGTCTCCGTCTTCCGTCTTCCGTCTTCCGTCCTTCCGTCTTCCGTCTTCCGTCTTCGGTCTTCCGTCTCGTCTTCCGTCTTCCGTCTTCCGTCTTCCGTCTTCCGTCTTCCGTCTTCCGTCTTCCGTCTTCCGTCTCCGTCTTCCGTCTTCCGTCTTCCGTCTTCCGTCCTTCCCGTCTTCCGTCTTCGTCTTCCGTCTTCCGTCTTCCGTCTTCCGTCTTCCGTCTTCCGTCTTCGTCTTCCGTCTTCCGTCTTCCGTCTTCCGTCTTCCGTCTTCCGTCTTCCGTCTTCCGTCTTCCGTCTTCCGTCTTCCGTCTTCCGTCTCCGTCTTCCGTCTTCCGTCTTCCGTCTTCCGTCTTCCGTCTTCCGTCTCCCGTCTTCCGTCTTCCGTCTTCCGTCTTCCGTCTTCCGTCTTCGTCTTCCGTCTTCCGTCTTCCGTCTTCCGTCTTCCGTCTTCCGTCTTCCGTCTTCGTCTTCCGTCTTCGTCTTCCGTCTTCCGTCTTCCGTCTTCCGTCTTCCGTCTTCCGTCTTCCGTCTTCGTCTTCCGTCTTCCGTCTTCCGTCTTCCGTCTCCGTCTTCCGTCTTCCGTCTTCCGTCTTCCGTCTTCCGTCTTCGTCTTCCGTCTTCCGTCTTCCGTCTTCCGTCTTCCGTCTTCCGTCTTCCGTCTTCCGTCTTCCGTCTTCCGTCTTCGTCTTCCGTCTTCCGTCTTCCGTCTTCCGTCTTCCGTCTTCCGTCTTCCGTCTTCCGTCTTCCGTCTTCCGTCTTCCGTCTTCCGTCTTCCGTCTTCCGTCTTCCGTCCCGTCTTCCGTCTTCCGTCTTCCGTCTTCCGTCTTCCGTCTTCCGTCTTCCGTCTTCCGTCTTCCGTCTTCCGTCTTCCGTCTTCCGTCTTCCGTCTTCCGTCTTCCGTCTTCCGTCTTCCGTCTTCCGTCTTCCGTCTTCCGTCTTCCGTCTTCCGTCTTCCGTCTTCCGTCTTCCGTCTTCCGTCTTCCGTCTTCCGTCTTCCGTCTTCCGTCTTCCGTCTTCCGTCTTCCGTCTTCCGTCTTCCGTCTTCCGTCTTCCGTCTTCCGTCTTCCGTCTTCCGTCTTCCGTCTTCCGTCTTCCGTCTTCCGTCTTCCGTCTTCGTCTTCCGTCTTCCGTCTTCCGTCTTCCGTCTTCCGTCTTCCGTCTTCCGTCTTCCGTCTTCCGTCTTCCGTCTTCCGTCTTCCGTCTTCCGTCTTCCGTCTTCCGTCTTCGTCTTCCGTCTTCGTCTTCCGTCTTCCGTCTTCGTCTTCCGTCTTCCGTCTTCCGTCTTCGTCTTCCGTCTTCCTTCCGTCTTCCGTCTTCGTCTCCGTCTTCCGTCTTCCTTCCGTCTCCGTCTTCCGTCTTCCGTCTTCGTCTTCCGTCTTCCGTCTTCCGTCTTCCGTCTTCCGTCTTCCGTCTTCCGTCTTCCGTCTTCCGTCTTCGTCTTCCGTCTTCCGTCTTCCGTCTTCCGTCTTCGTCTTCCGTCTTCCGTCTTCCGTCTTCCGTCTTCCGTCTTCCGTCTTCCGTCTTCCGTCTTCCGTCTTCCGTCTCCGTCTTCCGTCTTCCGTCTTCCGTCTTCCGTCTTCCGTCTTCCGTCTTCCGTCTTCCGTCTTCCGTCTTCCCGTCTTCCGTCTTCGTCTTCGTCTTCCGTCTTCCGTCTTCCGTCTTCCGTCTTCCGTCTTCCGTCTTCCGTCTCCGTCTTCGTCTTCCGTCTTCCGTCTTCCGTCTTCCGTCTTCCGTCTTCCGTCTTCCGTCTTCCGTCTTCCGTCTTCCGTCTTCCGTCTTCCGTCTTCCGTCTTCCGTCTTCGTCTTCCGTCTCCGTCTTCCGTCTTCCGTCTTCCGTCTTCCGTCTTCCGTCTTCCGTCTTCCGTCTTCCGTCTTCCGTCTTCCGTCTGTCGTCTTCCGTCTTCCGTCTTCGTCTTCCGTCTTCCGTCTTCCGTCTTCCGTCTTCCGTCTTCCGTCTTCCGTCTTCCGTCTTCCGTCTTCCGTCTTCCGTCTTCCGTCTTCCGTCTTCCGTCTCCGTCTTCCGTCTTCCGTCTTCCGTCTTCCGTCTTCCGTCTTCCGTCTTCCGTCTTCCGTCTTCCGTCTTCCGTCTTCCGTCTTCCGTCTTCCGTCTTCCGTCTCGTCTTCCGTCTTCCGTCTTCCGTCTTCCGTCTTCCGTCTTCCGTCTTCCGTCTTCCGTCTTCCGTCTTCCGTCTTCCGTCTTCCGTCTTCCGTCTCCGTCTTCCGTCTTCCGTCCGTCTTCCGTCTTCCGTCTTCCGTCTTCCGTCTTCCGTCTTCCGTCTTCCGTCTTCCGTCTTCCGTCTTCCGTCTTCCGTCTTCCGTCTTCCGTCTTCCGTCTTCCGTCTTCCGTCTTCCGTCTTCCGTCTTCCGTCTTCCGTCTTCCGTCTTCCTTCTTCCGTCTTCCGTCTTCCGTCTTCCGTCTTCCGTCTTCCGTCTTCGGCGTCTTCCGTCTTCCGTCTTCCGTCTTCCGTCTTCCGTCTTCCGTCTTCCGTCTTCCGTCTTCCGTCTTCCGTCTTCCGTCTTCCGTCTTCCGTCTTCCGTCTTCCGTCTTCCGTCTTCCGTCTTCCGTCTTCCGTCTTCCGTCTCCGTCTTCCGTCTTCCGTCTTCCGTCTTCCGTCTTCCGTCTTCCGTCTTCCGTCTTCCGTCTTCCGTCTTCCGTCTTCCGTCTTCGTCTTCCGTCTTCCGTCTTCCGTCTTCCGTCTTCCGTCTTCCGTCTTCCGTCTTCCGTCTTCCGTCTTCCGTCTTCCGTCTTCCGTCTTCCGTCTTCCGTCTCCGTCTTCCGTCTTTCCGTCTTCCGTCTTCCCGTCTTCCCGTCTTCGTCTCGTCTTCCGTCTTCCGTCTTCCGTCTTCCGTCTTCCGTCTTCCGTCTTCCGTCTTCCGTCTTCCGTCTTCCGTCTTCGTCTTCCGTCTTCCGTCTTCCGTCTTCCGTCTTCCGTCTTCCGTCTTCCGTCTTCCGTCTTCCGTCTCCGTCTTCCGTCTTCGTCTTCCGTCTTCCGTCTTCCGTCTTCCGTCTTCCGTCTTCCGTCTTCCGTCTTCGTCTTCCGTCTTCCGTCTTCCGTCTTCCGTCTTCCGTCTTCGTCTTCGTCTTCCGTCTTCCGTCTTCCGTCTTCCGTCTTCCGTCTTCCGTCTTCCGTCTTCCGTCTTCCGTCTTCGTCTTCCGTCTTCCGTCTTCCGTCTTCCGTCTTCGTCTTCCGTCTTCCGTCTTCCGTCTTCGTCTTCCGTCTTCCGTCTTCCGTCTTCCGTCTTCCGTCTTCCGTCTTCCGTCTTCCGTCTTCCGTCTTCCGTCTTCCGTCTTCCGTCTTCCGTCTTCGTCTTCCGTCTTCCGTCTCCGTCTTCCGTCTTCCGTCTTCCGTCTTCCGTCTTCCGTCTTCCGTCTTCCGTCTTCCGTCTTCCGTCTTCCGTCTTCCGTCTTCCGTCTTCCGTCTTCCGTCTTCCGTCTTCCGTCTTCCGTCTTCCGTCTTCGTCTTCCGTCTTCCGTCTTCCGTCTTCCGTCTTCCGTCTTCCGTCTTCCGTCTTCCGTCTTCCGTCTTCCGTCTTCCGTCTTCCGTCTTCCGTCTTCCGTCTTCCGTCTTCCGTCTTCCGTCTTCCGTCTCCGTCTTCCGTCTTCCGTCTTCCGTCTTCCGTCTTCCGTCTTCCGTCTTCCGTCTTCCGTCTTCCGTCTTCCGTCTTCCGTCTTCCGTCTTCCGTCTTCCGTCTTCCGTCTTCCGTCTTCCGTCTTCCGTCTTCCGTCTTCCGTCTTCCGTCTTCCGTCTTCCGTCTTCCGTCTTCCGTCTTCCGTCTTCCGTCTTCCGTCTTCCGTCTTCGTCTTCCGTCTTCCGTCTTCCGTCTTCCGTCTTCCGTGTTCCGTCTTCCGTCTTCCGTCTTCCGTCTTCCGTCTTCGTCTTCCGTCTTCCGTCTTCCGTCTTCCGTCTTCCGTCTTCGTTCTTCCGTCTTCCGTCTTCGTCTTCCGTCTTCCGTCTTCCGTCTTCCGTCTTCCGTCTTCCGTCTTCCGTCTTCCGTCTTCGTCCGTCTTCCGTCTTCCGTCTTCCGTCTTCCGTCTTCCGTCTTCCGTCTTCCGTCTTCCGTCTTCCGTCTTCCGTCTTCCGTCCTTCCGTCTTCCGTCTTCCGTCTTCCGTCTTCCGTCTTCCGTCTTCCGTCTTCGTCTTCCGTCTTCCGTCTTCCGTCTTCCGTCTTCGTCTTCGTCTTCCGTCTTCCGTCTTCCGTCTTCCGTCTTCCGTCTTCCGTCTTCCGTCTTCCGTCTTCCGTCTTCCGTCTTCCGTCTTCGTCTTTCCGTCTTCCGTCTTCGTCTTCCGTCTTCCGTCTCGTCTTCCGTCTTCCGTCTTCCGTTCGTCTTCCGTCTTCCGTCTTCCGTCTTCCGTCTTCCGTCTTCCGTCTTCCGTCTTCCGTCTTCCGTCTCGTCTTCCGTCTTCCGTCTTCCGTCTTCCGTCTTCCGTCTTCCGTCTTCCGTCTTCCGTCTTCCGTCTTCCGTCTTCCGTCTTCCGTCTTCCGTCTTCCGTCTTCCGTCTTCCGTCTTCCGTCTTCCGTCTTCCGTCTTCCGTCTTCCGTCTTCCGTCTTCCGTCTCGTCTTCCGTCTTCCGTCTTCCGTCTTCCGTCTTCCGTCTTCCGTCTTCCGTCTTCCGTCTTCCGTCTTCCGGTCTTCCGTCTTCCGTCTTCCGTCTTCCGTCTTCCGTCTTCCGTCTTCCGTCTTCCGTCTTCCGTCTTCCGTCTTCCGTCTTCCGTCTTCCGTCTTCCGTCTTCCGTCTTCCGTCTTCCATCTTCCATCTTCCATCTTCCATCTTCCATCTTCCATCTTCCATCTTCCATCTTCCATCTTCCATCTTCCATCTTCCATCTTCCATCTTCCATCTTCCATCTTCCATCTTCCATCTTCCATCTTCCTTCTTCCATCTTCCATCTTCCATCTTCCATCTTCCATCTTCCATCTTCCATCTTCCATCTTCCATCTTCCTTCTTCCATCTTCGATCTTCCATCTTCCGATCTTCGATCTTCCGATCTTCCATCTCCATCTTCCATCTTCCATCTTCCATCTTCCATCTTCCATCTTCCATCTTCCATCTTCATCTTCATCTTCGATCTTCATCTTCGATCTTCGATCTTCGGATCTTCCATCTTCCATCTTCCATCTTCCATCTTCCATCTTCCATCTTCCATCTTCCATCTTCCATCTTCCATCTTCCATCTTCCATCTTCCATCTTCCATCTTCGATCTTCGATCTTCGATCTTCGATCTTCGATCTTCGATCTTCGATCTTCGATCTTCGATCTTCGATCTTCGTCTCGATCTTCGATCTTCGATCTTCGATCTTCGATCTTCGATCTTCGATCTTCGATCTTCGATCTTCGATCTTCGATCTTCGATCTTCGATCTTCGATCTTCGATCTTCGATCTTCGATCTTCGATCTTCGATCTTCGATCTTCGATCTTCGATCTTCGATCTTCGATCTTCGATCTTCGATCTTCGATCTTCGATCTTCGATCTTCGATCTTCGATCTTCGATCTTCGATCTTCGATCTCGATCTTCGATCTTCGATCTTCGATCTTCGATCTTCGATCTTCGATCTTCGATCTTCGATCTTCGATCTTCGATCTTCGATCTTCGATCTTCGATCTTCGATCTTCGATCTTCGATCTTCGATCTTCGATCTTCGATCTTCGATCTTCGATCTTCGATCTTCGATCTTCGATCTTCGATCTTCGATCTTCGATCTTCGATCTTCGATCTTCGATCTTCGATCTTCGTCTTCGATCTTCGATCTCGATCTTCGATCTTCGATCTTCGATCTTCGATCTTCGATCTTCGATCTTCGTCTTCGATCTTCGATCTTCGATCTTCGATCTTCGATCTTCGATCTTCGATCTTCGATCTTCGATCTTCGATCTTCGATCTTCGATCTTCGATCTTCGATCTTCGATCTTCGATCTTCGTCTCGTCTTCGATCTTCGATCTTCGATCTTCGATCTTCGATCTTCGATCTTCGATCTTCGATCTTCGATCTTCGATCTTCGATCTTCGATCTTCGATCTTCGATCTTCGATCTTCGATCTTCGATCTTCGATCTTCGATCTTCGATCTTCGATCTTCGATCTTCGATCTTCGATCTTCGATCTTCGATCTTCGATCTTCGATCTTCGATCTTCGATCTTCGATCTTCGATCTTCGATCTTCGATCTTCCGATCTTCGATCTTCGATCTTCGTTCTTCGATCTTCGATCTTCGATCTTCGATCTTCGATCTTCGATCTTCGATCTTCGATCTTCGATCTTCGATCTTCGATCTTCGATCTTCGATCTTCGATCTTCGATCTTCGATCTTCGATCTTCGATCTTCGATCTTCGATCTTCGATCTTCGATCTTCGATCTTCGATCTTCGATCTTCGATCTTCGATCTTCGATCTTCGATCTTCGATCTTCGATCTTCGATCTTCGATCTTCGATCTTCGATCTTCGATCTTCGATCTTCGATCTTCGATCTGTCGATCTCGATCTTCGATCTTCGATCTTCGATCTTCGATCTTCGATCTTCGATCTTTCGATCTTCGATCTTCGATCTTCGATCTTCGATCTTCGATCTTCGATCTTCGATCTTCGATCTTCGATCTTCGATCTTCGATCTTCGATCTTCGATCTTCGTTCTTCGATCTTCGATCTTCGATCTTCGATCTTCGATCTTCGATCTTCGATCTTCGATCTTCGATCTTCGATCTTCGATCTTCGATCTTCGATCTTCGATCTTCGATCTTCGATCTTCGATCTTCGATCTTCGATCTTCGATCTTCGATCTTCGATCTTCGATCTTCGATCTTCGATCTTCGATCTTCGATCTTCGATCTTCGATCTTCGATCTTCGATCTTCGATCTTCCGATCTTCGATCTTCGATCTTCGATCTTCGATCTTCGATCTTCGATCTTCGATCTTCGATCTTCGATCTTCGATCTTCGATCTTCGATCTTCGATCTTCGATCTTCGATCTTCGATCTTCGATCTTCGATCTTCGATCTTCGATCTTCGATCTTCGATCTTCGATCTTCGATCTTCGATCTTCGATCTTCGATCTTCGATCTTCGATCTTCGATCTTCGATCTCGATCTTCGATCTTCGATCTTCGATCTTCGATCTTCGATCTTCGATCTTCGATCTTCGATCTTCGATCTTCTTCGATCTTCGATCTTCGATCTTCGATCTTCGATCTTCGATCTTCGATCTTCGATCTTCGATCTTCGATCTTCGATCTTCGATCTTCGATCTTCGATCTTCGATCTTCGATCTTCGATCTTCGATCTTCGATCTTCGATCTTCGATCTTCGATCTTCGATCTTCGATCTTCGATCTTCGATCTTCGATCTTCGATCTTCGATCTTCGATCTTCGATCTTCGATCTTCGATCTTCGATCTTCGATCTTCGATCTTCGATCTTCGATCTTCGATCTTCGATCTTCGATCTCTTCGATCTTCGATCTTCGATCTTCGATCTTCGATCTTCGATCTTCGATCTTCGATCTTCGATCTTCGATCTTCGATCTTCGATCTTCGATCTTCGATCTTCGATCTTCGATCTTCGATCTTCGATCTTCGATCTCGATCTTCGATCTCGATCTTCGATCTTCGATCTTCGATCTTCGATCTTCGATCTTCGATCTTCGATCTTCGATCTTCGATCTTCGATCTTCGATCTTCGATCTTCGATCTTCGATCTTCGATCTTCGATCTTCGATCTTCGATCTTCGATCTTCGATCTTCGATCTTCGATCTTCGATCTTCGATCTTCGATCTTCGATCTTCGATCTTCGATCTTCGATCTTCGATCTTCGATCTTCGATCTTCGATCTTCGATCTTCGATCTTCGATCTTCGATCTTCGATCTCGATCTTCGATCTTCGATCTTCGATCTTCGATCTTCGATCTTCGATCTTCGATCTTCGATCTTCGATCTTCGATCTTCGATCTTCGATCTTCGATCTTCGATCTTCGATCTTCGATCTTCGATCTTCGATCTCGATCTTCGATCTTCGATCTTCGATCTTCGATCTTCGACTTCGATCTTCGATCTTCGATCTTCGATCTTCGATCTTCGATCTTCGATCTCGATCTTCGATCTTCGATCTTCGATCTTCGATCTTCGATCTCGATCTTCGATCTTCGATCTTCGATCTTCGATCTTCGATCTCGATCTTCGATCTTCGATCTTCGATCTTCGATCTTCGATCTTCGATCTTCGATCTTCGATCTTCGATCTTCGATCTTCGATCTTCGATCTTCGATCTTCGATCTTCGATCTTCGATCTCGATCTTCGATCTTCGATCTTCGATCTTCGATCTTCGATCTTCGATCTTCGATCTTCGATCTTCGATCTTCGATCTTCGATCTTCGATCTTCGATCTTCGATCTTCGATCTTCGATCTTCGATCTTCGATCTTCGATCTTCGATCTTCGATCTTCGATCTTCGATCTTCGATCTTCGATCTTCGATCTTCGATCTTCGATCTTCGATCTTCGATCTTCGATCTTCGATCTTCGATCTTCGATCTTCGATCTTCGATCTTCGATCTTCGATCTTCGATCTTCGATCTTCGATCTTCGATCTTCGATCTTCGATCTTCGATCTTCGATCTTCGATCTTCGATCTCGACTCGATCTTCGATCTTCGATCTTCGATCTTCGATCTTCGATCTTCGATCTTCGATCTTCGATCTTCGATCTCGATCTTCGATCTTCGATCTTCGATCTTCGATCTTCGATCTCGATCTTCGATCTTCGATCTTCGATCTTCGATCTTCGATCTTCGATCTTCGATCTTCGATCTTCGATCTTCGATCTTCGATCTTCGATCTTCGATCTTCGATCTTCGATCTTCGATCTTCGATCTTCGATCTCGATCTTCGATCTTCGATCTTCGATCTTCGATCTTCGATCTTCGATCTTCGATCTTCGATCTTCGATCTTCGATCTTCGATCTTCGATCTTCGATCTTCGATCTTCGATCTTCGATCTTCGATCTTCGATCTTCGATCTTCGATCTTCGATCTTCGATCTTCGATCTTCGATCTTCGATCTTCGATCTTCGTCTTCGATCTTCGATCTTCGATCTTCGATCTTCGATCTTCGATCTTCGATCTTCGATCTTCGATCTTCGATCTTCGATCTTCGATCTTCGATCTTCGATCGATCTTCGATCTTCGATCTTCGATCTTCGATCTTCGATCTTCGATCTTCGATCTTCGATCTTCGATCTTCGATCTTCGATCTCGATCTTCGATCTTCGATCTTCGATCTTCGATCTTCGATCTTCGATCTTCGATCTTCGATCTTCGATCTTCGATCTTCGATCTTCGATCTTCGATCTTCGATCTTCGATCTTCGATCTTCGATCTTCGATCTTCGATCTTCGATCTTCGATCTTCGATCTTCGATCTCGATCTTCGATCTTCGAGCTTCGATCTTCGATCTTCGATCTTCGATCTTCGATCTTCGATCTTCGATCTTCGATCTTCGATCTTCGATCTTCGATCTTCGATCTTCGATCTTCGATCTTCGATCTTCGTCTTCGATCTTCGATCTTCGATCCTTCGATCTTCGATCTTCGATCTTCGATCTTCGATCTTCGATCTTCGATCTTCGATCTTCGATCTTCGATCTTCGATCTTCGATCTTCGATCTTCGATCTTCGATCTTCGATCTTCGATCTTCGATCTTCGATCTTCGATCTTCGATCTTCGATCTTCGATCTTCGATCTTCGATCTTCGATCTTCGATCTTCGATCTTCGATCTTCGATCTTCGATCTTCGATCTTCGATCTTCGATCTTCGATCTTCGATCTTCGATCTTCGATCTTCGATCTTCGATCTTCGATCTTCGATCTTCGATCTTCGATCTTCGATCTTCGATCTTCGATCTTCGATCTTCGATCTTCGATCTTCGATCTTCGATCTTCGATCTTCGATCTTCGATCTTCGATCTTCGATCTTCGATCTTCGATCTTCGATCTTCGATCTTCGATCTTCGATCTTCGATCTTCGATCTTCGATCTTCGATCTTCGATCTTCGATCTTCGATCTTCGATCTTCGATCTTCGATCTTCGATCTTCGATCTTCGATCTTCGATCTTCGATCTTCGATCTTCGATCTTCGATCTTCGATCTTCGATCTTCGATCTTCGATCTTCGATCTTCGATCTTCGATCTTCGATCTTCGATCTTCGATCTTCGATCTTCGATCTTCGATCTTCGATCTTCGATCTTCGATCTTCGATCTTCGATCTTCGATCTTCGATCTTCGATCTTCGATCTTCGATCTTCGATCTTCGATCTTCGATCTTCGATCTTCGATCTTCGATCTTCGATCTTCGATCTTCGATCTTCGATCTTCGATCTTCGATCTTCGATCTTCGATCTTCGATCTTCGATCTTCGATCTTCGATCTTCGATCTTCGATCTTCGATCTTCGATCTTCGATCTTCGATCTTCGATCTTCGATCTTCGATCTTCGATCTTCGATCTTCGATCTTCGATCTTCGATCTTCGATCTTCGATCTTCGATCTTCGATCTTCGATCTTCGATCTTCGATCTTCGATCTTCGATCTTCGATCTTCGATCTTCGATCTTCGATCTTCGATCTTCGATCTTCGATCTTCGATCTTCGATCTTCGATCTTCGATCTTCGATCTTCGATCTTCGATCTTCGATCTTCGATCTTCGATCTTCGATCTTCGATCTTCGATCTTCGATCTTCGATCTTCGATCTTCGATCTTCGATCTTCGATCTTCGATCTTCGATCTTCGATCTTCGATCTTCGATCTTCGATCTTCGATCTTCGATCTTCGATCTTCGATCTTCGATCTTCGATCTTCGATCTTCGATCTTCGATCTTCGATCTTCGATCTTCGATCTTCGATCTTCGATCTTCGATCTTCGATCTTCGATCTTCGATCTTCGATCTTCGATCTTCGATCTTCGATCTTCGATCTTCGATCTTCGATCTTCGATCTTCGATCTTCGATCTTCGATCTTCGATCTTCGATCTTCGATCTTCGATCTTCGATCTTCGATCTTCGATCTTCGATCTTCGATCTTCGATCTTCGATCTTCGATCTTCGATCTTCGATCTTCGATCTTCGATCTTCGATCTTCGATCTTCGATCTTCGATCTTCGATCTTCGATCTTCGATCTTCGATCTTCGATCTTCGATCTTCGATCTTCGATCTTCGATCTTCGATCTTCGATCTTCGATCTTCGATCTTCGATCTTCGATCTTCGATCTTCGATCTTCGATCTTCGATCTTCGATCTTCGATCTTCGATCTTCGATCTTCGATCTTCGATCTTCGATCTTCGATCTTCGATCTTCGATCTTCGATCTTCGATCTTCGATCTTCGATCTTCGATCTTCGATCTTCGATCTTCGATCTTCGATCTTCGATCTTCGATCTTCGATCTTCGATCTTCGATCTTCGATCTTCGATCTTCGATCTTCGATCTTCGATCTTCGATCTTCGATCTTCGATCTTCGATCTTCGATCTTCGATCTTCGATCTTCGATCTTCGATCTTCGATCTTCGATCTTCGATCTTCGATCTTCGATCTTCGATCTTCGATCTTCGATCTTCGATCTTCGATCTTCGATCTTCGATCTTCGATCTTCGATCTTCGATCTTCGATCTTCGATCTTCGATCTTCGATCTTCGATCTTCGATCTTCGATCTTCGATCTTCGATCTTCGATCTTCGATCTTCGATCTTCGATCTTCGATCTTCGATCTTCGATCTTCGATCTTCGATCTTCGATCTTCGATCTTCGATCTTCGATCTTCGATCTTCGATCTTCGATCTTCGATCTTCGATCTTCGATCTTCGATCTTCGATCTTCGATCTTCGATCTTCGATCTTCGATCTTCGATCTTCGATCTTCGATCTTCGATCTTCGATCTTCGATCTTCGATCTTCGATCTTCGATCTTCGATCTTCGATCTTCGATCTTCGATCTTCGATCTTCGATCTTCGATCTTCGATCTTCGATCTTCGATCTTCGATCTTCGATCTTCGATCTTCGATCTTCGATCTTCGATCTTCGATCTTCGATCTTCGATCTTCGATCTTCGATCTTCGATCTTCGATCTTCGATCTTCGATCTTCGATCTTCGATCTTCGATCTTCGATCTTCGATCTTCGATCTTCGATCTTCGATCTTCGATCTTCGATCTTCGATCTTCGATCTTCGATCTTCGATCTTCGATCTTCGATCTTCGATCTTCGATCTTCGATCTTCGATCTTCGATCTTCGATCTTCGATCTTCGATCTTCGATCTTCGATCTTCGATCTTCGATCTTCGATCTTCGATCTTCGATCTTCGATCTTCGATCTTCGATCTTCGATCTTCGATCTTCGATCTTCGATCTTCGATCTTCGATCTTCGATCTTCGATCTTCGATCTTCGATCTTCGATCTTCGATCTTCGATCTTCGATCTTCGATCTTCGATCTTCGATCTTCGATCTTCGATCTTCGATCTTCGATCTTCGATCTTCGATCTTCGATCTTCGATCTTCGATCTTCGATCTTCGATCTTCGATCTTCGATCTTCGATCTTCGATCTTCGATCTTCGATCTTCGATCTTCGATCTTCGATCTTCGATCTTCGATCTTCGATCTTCGATCTTCGATCTTCGATCTTCGATCTTCGATCTTCGATCTTCGATCTTCGATCTTCGATCTTCGATCTTCGATCTTCGATCTTCGATCTTCGATCTTCGATCTTCGATCTTCGATCTTCGATCTTCGATCTTCGATCTTCGATCTTCGATCTTCGATCTTCGATCTTCGATCTTCGATCTTCGATCTTCGATCTTCGATCTTCGATCTTCGATCTTCGATCTTCGATCTTCGATCTTCGATCTTCGATCTTCGATCTTCGATCTTCGATCTTCGATCTTCGATCTTCGATCTTCGATCTTCGATCTTCGATCTTCGATCTTCGATCTTCGATCTTCGATCTTCGATCTTCGATCTTCGATCTTCGATCTTCGATCTTCGATCTTCGATCTTCGATCTTCGATCTTCGATCTTCGATCTTCGATCTTCGATCTTCGATCTTCGATCTTCGATCTTCGATCTTCGATCTTCGATCTTCGATCTTCGATCTTCGATCTTCGATCTTCGATCTTCGATCTTCGATCTTCGATCTTCGATCTTCGATCTTCGATCTTCGATCTTCGATCTTCGATCTTCGATCTTCGATCTTCGATCTTCGATCTTCGATCTTCGATCTTCGATCTTCGATCTTCGATCTTCGATCTTCGATCTTCGATCTTCGATCTTCGATCTTCGATCTTCGATCTTCGATCTTCGATCTTCGATCTTCGATCTTCGATCTTCGATCTTCGATCTTCGATCTTCGATCTTCGATCTTCGATCTTCGATCTTCGATCTTCGATCTTCGATCTTCGATCTTCGATCTTCGATCTTCGATCTTCGATCTTCGATCTTCGATCTTCGATCTTCGATCTTCGATCTTCGATCTTCGATCTTCGATCTTCGATCTTCGATCTTCGATCTTCGATCTTCGATCTTCGATCTTCGATCTTCGATCTTCGATCTTCGATCTTCGATCTTCGATCTTCGATCTTCGATCTTCGATCTTCGATCTTCGATCTTCGATCTTCGATCTTCGATCTTCGATCTTCGATCTTCGATCTTCGATCTTCGATCTTCGATCTTCGATCTTCGATCTTCGATCTTCGATCTTCGATCTTCGATCTTCGATCTTCGATCTTCGATCTTCGATCTTCGATCTTCGATCTTCGATCTTCGATCTTCGATCTTCGATCTTCGATCTTCGATCTTCGATCTTCGATCTTCGATCTTCGATCTTCGATCTTCGATCTTCGATCTTCGATCTTCGATCTTCGATCTTCGATCTTCGATCTTCGATCTTCGATCTTCGATCTTCGATCTTCGATCTTCGATCTTCGATCTTCGATCTTCGATCTTCGATCTTCGATCTTCGATCTTCGATCTTCGATCTTCGATCTTCGATCTTCGATCTTCGATCTTCGATCTTCGATCTTCGATCTTCGATCTTCGATCTTCGATCTTCGATCTTCGATCTTCGATCTTCGATCTTCGATCTTCGATCTTCGATCTTCGATCTTCGATCTTCGATCTTCGATCTTCGATCTTCGATCTTCGATCTTCGATCTTCGATCTTCGATCTTCGATCTTCGATCTTCGATCTTCGATCTTCGATCTTCGATCTTCGATCTTCGATCTTCGATCTTCGATCTTCGATCTTCGATCTTCGATCTTCGATCTTCGATCTTCGATCTTCGATCTTCGATCTTCGATCTTCGATCTTCGATCTTCGATCTTCGATCTTCGATCTTCGATCTTCGATCTTCGATCTTCGATCTTCGATCTTCGATCTTCGATCTTCGATCTTCGATCTTCGATCTTCGATCTTCGATCTTCGATCTTCGATCTTCGATCTTCGATCTTCGATCTTCGATCTTCGATCTTCGATCTTCGATCTTCGATCTTCGATCTTCGATCTTCGATCTTCGATCTTCGATCTTCGATCTTCGATCTTCGATCTTCGATCTTCGATCTTCGATCTTCGATCTTCGATCTTCGATCTTCGATCTTCGATCTTCGATCTTCGATCTTCGATCTTCGATCTTCGATCTTCGATCTTCGATCTTCGATCTTCGATCTTCGATCTTCGATCTTCGATCTTCGATCTTCGATCTTCGATCTTCGATCTTCGATCTTCGATCTTCGATCTTCGATCTTCGATCTTCGATCTTCGATCTTCGATCTTCGATCTTCGATCTTCGATCTTCGATCTTCGATCTTCGATCTTCGATCTTCGATCTTCGATCTTCGATCTTCGATCTTCGATCTTCGATCTTCGATCTTCGATCTTCGATCTTCGATCTTCGATCTTCGATCTTCGATCTTCGATCTTCGATCTTCGATCTTCGATCTTCGATCTTCGATCTTCGATCTTCGATCTTCGATCTTCGATCTTCGATCTTCGATCTTCGATCTTCGATCTTCGATCTTCGATCTTCGATCTTCGATCTTCGATCTTCGATCTTCGATCTTCGATCTTCGATCTTCGATCTTCGATCTTCGATCTTCGATCTTCGATCTTCGATCTTCGATCTTCGATCTTCGATCTTCGATCTTCGATCTTCGATCTTCGATCTTCGATCTTCGATCTTCGATCTTCGATCTTCGATCTTCGATCTTCGATCTTCGATCTTCGATCTTCGATCTTCGATCTTCGATCTTCGATCTTTGATCTTCGATCTTCGATCTTCGATCTTCGATCTTCGATCTTCGATCTTTGATCTTCGATCTTTGATCTTCGATCTTCGATCTTCGATCTTCGATCTTCGATCTTTGATCTTCGATCTTCGATCTTCGATCTTTGATCTTCGATCTTTGATCTTCGATCTTTGATCTTTGATCTTCGATCTTCGATCTTCGATCTTCGATCTTTGATCTTTGATCTTCGATCTTCGATCTTCGATCTTCGATCTTTGATCTTCGATCTTTGATCTTCGATCTTTGATCTTTGATCTTCGATCTTTGATCTTCGATCTTTGATCTTTGATCTTTGATCTTTGATCTTTGATCTTCGATCTTTGATCTTTGATCTTTGATCTTCGATCTTTGATCTTTGATCTTCGATCTTTGATCTTTGATCTTTGATCTTTGATCTTTGATCTTTGATCTTTGATCTTTGATCTTTGATCTTTGATCTTTGATCTTTGATCTTTGATCTTTGATCTTTGATCTTTGATCTTTGATCTTTGATCTTTGATCTTTGATCTTTGATCTTTGATCTTTGATCTTTGATCTTTGATCTTTGATCTTTGATCTTTGATCTTTGATCTTTGATCTTTGATCTTTGATCTTTGATCTTTGATCTTCGATTTTTGATCTTCGATTTTTGAGGCGAGACAAATATATCCAAAGCTTTCCATAATATATATAAGATGTTTATCTTTGCTCCAGCTCTTACAATGTCTCGAAACACGATCGTGATTTCGACAGATGATTATGATCGGTCTATCGAATCAGGCCAGCTTACGAGGTATGTAGTAGCAAAACAATTCGTTTATCTTTATTGGATTTATATGATAATGGTTTTAACCATTCACGCGTTAATGTGCATTTGGTAGCGTAAGTGGAGTTGTTCATTATCGCTATGGAGTAGAGATGATAAATGGCAGGGAGGCCTATTCATTCCTTCTTACGAATGGAAGAAGCTTTGTGAAAATTAATGTATTCGATGAAGTAAGACGGATCGAGGGTCTTGCATCCATTGATGAGGTTTGAATTGATATAATTATTTTTTATGTGAAATTGTATGATAATTTATAAAAATTGAATATATTGAATAGTCACTTCTTTTTTTTTTATAGATTGTTCGAATCATTTCGGCCACGGCGAGAAGAGTGTTTATTGTAGATGAACTTAACGTGTCTGAATTGGAGCTCGATGTGTTTTCTTCCACACAGCTCCAGTATTTCGGAAAGTTAGGAGGTTCGCACGACCTGCTCGAAAATGGGTTTCGCCTTACCACCGTGGATGAAAATGGTGTATGAAGCTCGAGTGATACAAAAAAAAATGATAAAAATGTAATTTTATAAATGTCAACGTTTTTTTAATTTTTTTTTTTGGTTGATTTTTTATTATTATTTTTTTTTTTTTAAGAAGAACGATCGCGAACTTCCAATGGACATGTGGAGATAGTTTAAATGTTTTAGACACGCTTCATTTCTTTTCCTCGGTGTAATTTCGGTATTTCGAAAGGATAAAAGATATTCGGGTATTTACGGTGCTCGAAAGAGGGTTTTGTATTACTACTGAAGACGAAGACAATTTGCCAATCATGGGCGATATAATTGAGTCAATTGAATATTCTTTTATCGCTCTATTCTTAAAAATTTTCAACCACTTCATTGTTTTCTTTGCGTTGACTCTCAACCATTTTTTGTTTCTTCTTAAAAAATATTTTTTTATTTTTATTTTGAACTTTTTGTGTCTTTGTGTCTTACGCTCCGTTGTTATGATATATATATATACTGGTAATGCCGAGCGTGGCATCTTATTTTGTGATGTATTATGTTTAGGATGATGGTGTATAAAGAGGGTCCAAAATAATTGACAAGTTATATCGCCATCACTCACAAATTTTGAAGAATTGAACCAACGTCGACTCAAAAATTGCCCACTTTGATATGGTATCACATTTTAATATGAAAATTTGAATTACACCAAGTAAGTGTTTATTTTATATTTCCGGATATTTTCGGTTTTCATTGAAGCAATCGAGTAAAAGACGGTATTGAGTTTCGAAATGGATCAAAGAAATTTGGAAGAACCCATCAAACGTGATGGTAATTGTCTATTCAGGTCATTGTCATATTTTTTATACAATGATCAAGACAAATACAAACAAGTGAGACGAAAAATTGTTTCAAATGTAATAAACAATTGGTCGTTGTATGAGCCGTTCATTATAGGCGATGTGTCGCACAGTGAAACGATAACCGACCAACAATCATACGAGTTATATATGTCGAAGGATGGAGTCTATGGTGGAGAGGTGGAGATCCAATCCTTCATCCAAATCTATAACGTTCAAGTACGAATATGTAGAAACAATGGTTCGAACAGTGTAACTGAATTGGGGCAATGTTGTACCAATGGATCGTTGACTGTTTTGTTGTCGAGTGTGATTGACGGGGGTCATTATGATGTGATAGAGAGTTCAAATGAAAATTTTTGGCAAAATTATAAACGAAATTGCAATCGTTCGTATTATGAGAAAAACAAAGATTGAATCAATGAAAGAAGACGAGTGACAAATTTGAATGAAACGATTTTGTTGAAAAAAAGAGAGTCTGATCGAGTAAAAAATTTGAACGAGGATCGCTTAAAAAAGAAACGTGAAAAGGATCGAAACTTGAACGATGAACGGTTAAAAAAGAAAAGAGAAAACAACTTGCCACGGAACTTGAATGACGAGCGTTTGGGAAAAAAAGAGCGAATGACTTACCACAAAATATGAATGAGGAGCGTTTAAAAAATAAACACGAAAAGGATCGAAATTTGAACGATGAACGGTTAAAAAAGAAAAGAGAAAACAACTTACCACGGAACTTGAATGACAAGCGTTTGGGAAAAAAAAGAGCGAATGACTTACCACAAAATATGAATGAGGAGCGTTTAAAAAATAAACATGAACAGGATCGAAACTTGAACGATGAACGGTTAAAAAAGAAAAGAGAAAACAATTTACCACGAAACTTTAATGAAGAGCGTTTGAGGAAAAAAAGAGCGAATGACTTATCACAAAATATGAATGAGGAGCGTTTGGGAAAAAAAAGAGCAAACGACTTGCCACAAAATATGAATGAGGAGCGTTTGGGAAGAAAAAGAGCGAATGACTTACCACAAAATATGAATGAGGAGCGTTTAAAAAAAAACATGAAAAGGATCGAAATTTAAATGACGCGCGATTAGAAAAGAAAAGGGAGAGCAATTTACCACGGAATTTGAATCAGGAGCGTTTAAAAAAGAAAAGAGCGAGTGATTTGCCGCGAAATATGAATGAAAACCGTTTCAAAAGAAAAAAAGAAAAAGCCGTCAGACAGAATATGAATGAGGAGCGTTTGGCAAAAGAACGTACAAATGACTTGACGCAAAATATGAATGAAGATCGTCTGACGCGAAAAAGAAAGCGTGATATTGTAGAGAACATGACAAATGATCGCGTTAATAAAAAAAGAAAAATCCAACAAGTTACAAAATTATGGCCTAATAAAATATCATATGCTGATTTTGAAGATATGAGCTACAGTTGCCCATATTGTTCGGCAGTTTTTTGGGATGTTGAATTTTCAAAGAAAAGTTGTTGTCATCGTGGAAAAGTGAAACTTTCACCTTTGAGTGATTATGATGAACATTTGAAAAAGTTTTTATTGTATGATCGGAATTACAGGCAATTGATACGTTATTATAATAGTATGTTTGCTTTTGCGAGTTCCAATGCAAATGTAATCAATGAATTTAAAAAGGGAATTTATAATTTAAAAATTCAAGGTCAAGTTTGTCATGTCACCCCGAGTAGTATTCATACAGAAAGTGGTAAACCTCATTGTGGTCAAATTTATATTTATGACGATTATCAAGCGACTGAACAAAGGTTAAAAATGAATAAAAATGTATCTAAAAAACATGTCGAGGTATTAACAAAAGTATTAAATAATATTAATCCTTATGCTAAAAAATATAAACATTTATACGAGTTAACAAAAAATGAAACTTTAACAGAATATTATTTGTATTTCGTGCGCAATATAAAATTTGATAAACATCGTTATAATTCGCCATCAACCGCAGAGTGTGCAGCCTTAATAGTTTCACGAGATGGTTCAATTCCACCACTTTTTGATTTGTGTGTTTATCCGAGAAACATTCCCGAAAATGTTGATTCTCAATCATATTTAAACAAATTGTCATTCCACGTTGATCCAATGACATTTCCAATTATGTTTCCACATGGTGATTTGGGATGGAGTCCGTTGTACACGCAATATGATAGTGCAAAAAGGCTTACGGCTTTACAATATTATTCATATCGTTTAGCTTACAGACCAAACAGTACATTTAGTCCAATATTGTTTTGTGGTCGATTGACTCAAAAATATATAATCCAAGCATATATTGTCATTGAAAATAATAGATTGAATTTTTTTTAGATACAATCAAAAAAAATTACGAATTGAATGTTATCAAGGAATAGTCGATCATGTGGCACGCAGTGTTTTGAACAATTCAGATAATTTTGATAAACCCGAACGTTTAGGCAATGTGTTTGTATTGCCATCGACGTATTTGGGGAGTCCACGAAATATGCAACAAAATTATCAAGATGCAATGGCCATTGTTAGGGCAATAGGTCGACCTGATTTATTTATTACAATGACGTGCAACCCCAATTGGCCAGAGTTACAAAGAATTATAAGCAAATTCCCAGCGGGGACAACGTGTAACGATATCCCGAATATTACAGTAAGATTATTTTATTCGAAATTGCGTGCCCTTTTATGTGACATTCTAAGTGGAAAAATGTTTGGAAATATTCTGGCTTATATTTACACGATTGAATTTCAAAAGCGTGGATTGCCTCATGTTGTTTGTACTGGATTATAAAAGCAAATTAACAACCCCTGAAGCGATTGATAAGTATATCTCAGCCGAAATCCCTTCGTTTGACCTTGAATTGCAAGAATTGGTGATAAAACATATGTTACATGGTCCGCATGGTGTTAATTCTCCATGTTACGATAAAGAAAAAAATGTATGTACAAAAAAATTTCCAAAGGAATTTCGCGATTTTACAGAATTTGAAAAAATGGTTTTCCTAAGTACAGACGGAGAAATAACTGTAACGCCGGACATGTATATAATAAAAAAATTGATGGATATGATGTAACAGCAAACAACTCGATGGTAGTTCCATACAATGCTGAAATTCTTAAAAAATATAAATGTCATGTAAATGTTGAATATTGCGCTTCCGTTATGAGTATTAAATATATTTATAAATATCTACACAAAGGACATGATAGAGCATTTATTAAGATTAAAAAAAATGATCAAAACGTGGATATAGAATCTTATGATGAAATTTCTGATGACATTGATAGTCGATATCTTAGTCCTATGGAAGCGGCTTGGCGTATAGAAGAATGACCACTTTCAAGTAGATCGCACCCCATTATTCGTTTAGCAGTTCATACTGAAAATCAACAGCATATTTTATTTGAAGAAAATAAAGAAGAAAAAGCTTTGGCAAAACAAGGGACAACTCTAACGGCATGGTTTGAGCTTAATAAAACGAATGACAATGCAAGAAATTATAATTATATCGAAATTCCAAAATATTTTTTGTTTGATTTGAAGAAAAAAATATGGGTAAAACGTCGTGTATTTTCAAAAGCTATTGGTCGAATTATAAGTGTGAGTCCAAAAGACGTTGAACGTTTTCATTTAAAGTTGATATTGAATCGTGTTAAAGGAGCGACCTGTTTTGGTGATTTGAAAGTGTGTGAAAATATCACTTACAACACTTTTAAAGAAACTGCAATTGCAATGGGGTTAGTTGACAGTGACACGGCGATTTTTAATATTTTTGAGGAAGCTTGCGCCATTATGATGCCAGTTGAATTGCGTAAATTTTTTGCTTGGTTCGTTATTTCTGATAATTTTGTATTTTCGTGTGAAATTTGGGAAAAATTAAAAAAATATTTTTGTGAAGGGTTTCTCAATAACAATGAAGATAGAGCGTTGTTTGAAATCAATGAAATTTTTTAATTGGAAAATATGACGTGTTCTGATTTTGGACTTCTGGAACCTGTTGTACAATTAGATGTGGATTCTGAAAACCAAAAAAATGTAATGGAAACTCATTAAAAAATATCAGAACATTTTATTTTACAGTTGAATGGTGATCAAAAGACTATTTTTGACAGTGTAACTAAAGACGACAAGAAAATGGTTTACATCGATGGCCCTCGGGGCACAGGAAAAACATTTCTTTATGTAACTTTGATTCATTATTTTTTGGGAATCGGAAAAAAGGTATTGTCGGTGGCATGGACTGGGATTGCAGCAACTTTGTTACCAGGTGGAATGACGAGTCATAGGGCTTTTAAATTGCCGTTAGATTTAGCTGGTATGGAAACTTCATTTTTAAAATTGAAATCAGATAAAAAAAGGTTGAGAGAATGTGATATAATTATTTGGGACGAAGCATCTATGATACCAAAAAAGGCGTTAGACATTGTTGATAAGACTCTCCGTGATTGTTGTAATGTCGACCATGTACCATTTGCTGGGAAATCAATAATATTAGGTGGAGATTTTTGACAAATTCTTCCAGTTGTAAAAAATGGAACAAAATTAGTATTGTTAGTGAATCAATAAAGTTTTCAAATTTGTGGCGCTTATTTAATGTTATGAAATTGGAAAAAAATATGCGTGCATGTGATCAATGTTTCTCGGAATTTTTATTGACAATTGGCAGTAGTGATGTATATTCGTTAAAAATACCTGAAAATTGGATGACTAATGATATTTGTACAACTATATATGGTTCTGTGATTAACGAAAATGATGATTTATCGAATCGTGCTATTTTATCTTGCCACAATGAGGATGTTTATAGATTAAACGATAAAATATTTTTAAAAATTGACAAAAAAGCAGAAATATATTACAGTATCGATTATGCAAAGCACAAGGGAGTTGATCAAGCCGATAATGATGACAATTTGAATTACCCAGTAGAATATTTAAATTCTTTAAGGTTTCCGGGACTTCCAGTTCATGAATTAAAATTGAAAATTGGTACGATTGTGATGCTTATTAGAAATTTAAGTATAAACGATGGATTGTGTAATGGAACGAGAATGAAAATTGTTGGTTTGTTTAAATTTAATATTAAGGTGGAAATAATAACTGGAATGCAAGCTGGCAAATGTGCTTTCATTCCGCGAATAATGATTGACACTGGAGAATTTTCTACTTTGCCGTTTGTGTTATATCGGAGACAATTCCCTATTGTTTTGGCGTTTGCGATAACTATTAATAAATCTCAAGATCAAAGTTTTGAAAAACTTGGTATATATTTCCGTAGGCCTTTGTTTTCTCATGGTCAATTATATGTAGCACTCTCGAGGTGTAAAAATCCAAATCAATTATATATTGAAAATGATTCGGAAGATTATGAGGAAATCAATAATGTTGTGTGGAGAGAAGTTTTCAATTGATAAATGATTATTTTTTTATTTTTAATTAATGTGGTAACGTTGGTAATTGCAGTTTTTAATTATAAGGTTAACGATTTGTCCGATGTCATTGATAATATGGACAAATTGTTAACACACAAGTTGATTAGGCCTACTGGGGATACAACTTGCGGTTGATTAATCTGAAATTTGATTGTATTTCTAAAAATATTAACTTCAATCAAATGTCAGAAAAATGAAACGAAAAAAAAACGCGCCGATTTATCTACTTCTTAGTGGTGTGGAAACGATAAACATGGTTTATCGGTCTTTCTGAAGGGAAAGGGAAAAACTTAAAGACAATGACAATTCCGTACACTGTATGTGTAGTTGATAGTCAATGTTTGAGTGAAATTTTATTTAAAAAATGTTCATTGTTTAATTTCTAATTTTTTGAAAAAATGTTTAATGTGCGCTCGGTGTCAGTTACCGATCATCGCGAGGAGATGATATCAATAGACGCGGTAGCGTCTCGACGCCAAGTACTTAAAAAAAGTTTTTTAAGCGAGTTGACGAGACGCTACCAAGTATATATACTCCAAATTGCCGGAAGTGGATTCTTGCAGCTCGATTTTCTCGAAAACGAAGCATCGGATCGGAATTCCAAAAACACTTTTACCATATATATAGGACACAAGCTTTCGAACGCGCCCTGTTACGATTATAACTGTTCGGTAGATGCTGAGATATGGGCATCGTGTCCCTCTCGAGGTCCGAAAATATTATAAAATGTGATGTGATGTGATGTGATGTGATCGCGTCTACTGCGCATGCGTCCGCCGGGCCAGCTGGCTTGCCTTTCGACTCCTGGGCTACGTTTCAGAAATCATACCCGAGTATATCAATCGGCAAAATATATATTTTTTTTACATGAACATTTGTGCTGAAAATTAGGGACATAAACTTGTGATTATGTGATATGCGATATGTGATTTAAAGAAATCAAAATATTTTTGCGTTATAAAAATGTGAGAGTGTCGTGAAAAATTGTGCATAATAAGTGTCAATAAAAAAATAACTTTCGTGTAAAAAAATTGCAAACCGTCGATAAAAACCCCCATAAATACATCTAATCTGATAATATTAATAAATATAGTATGTTTTATATACCTTAAAAATATTAAATTTAATTTTTGAATTATGTGTCGGACGTGTAAAGTTAATTTTTCCTTGATCTTTTTATGACTAACCTAATTTTGACGTTTCGTTTTGTTTTTGCTTTTGAAATATAAAATACTTGACCAGAAGATGGTTCAGTTTTTTAAAAGTGGAATCTATGCTCCGTCAGCAAAACATGAACTTATTCACCTACCCAAACCAAGGAATAAATCTTTTCCTGACGGAGCTGGCATTCTATTTGAGACATTTCCCCCTGGCGATGGAAATGATATAAAGAAAATATATAATTAAAGGCTCGCAGTGAACATTTATAATTTATGTAATACACCTATTCCATGTCGTGCCGAAAAGCCTCTCCAGCTCCACACAGATGCCCTCGATGCTCTGGAATTTCAGAGGGACTGCGTCAGGATCAACAGATGTCTTTACCCATTGTGCGAGAGAGTTAAGTTTTTTTTTGCTACGTATGATTAAAACCACCTCCTGATCCTGACGCAGCTGCCTTCGAAGGTCGAGAGCATCAAGAGCAACTGCTTTAAGAGTCGGAGGTGCGTTTCGTCACCATAAAATGTTTCACAAATATATTTTTATTTTACAGGAAGATGTTTTAGTTTTTTTTTTAAATGGAATCTATGCTCCGTCAGCAAAACATGAACTTATTTACATTTACCCAAACCGATAAATCTTTTCTTGACAGAGCTGGCATTCTATTTGAGATATTTCCCCCTGTCGATGTATAATTGAAGCCTCGGAGTGAAAATTTATAATTCATTATGTATATAATTTTTGCATATAGTGGCGAAAGGCAATGCCAGCTCCACATATGAGAGAGATTCCATCGATGCTCTAGAACTTCAGAGGCACTGCGTCAGCATCAAAAGATGTCTTTATCCATCATGCGAGAGAGATAAGTTTTTTTTAGCTATGCATGATGAAATCTATCTCCTGATCCTGACGCAGCGGTTTTCGAAGGCCCAGAGCATCAGGAGCAGCTACTCAAGGTGTCGAACATGCCTTTCGTCACCATAAAATGTTACACGAATATATTTTACAGGAAGATGATTCGGTTTATTCACCGTATGTTTGTAATAATAAATCAAACAACATGACTGGATGTCAAAAATAGGTGAAATCAAAGCAAAAAATACTTTTTTAAAAAAAGTAAAAAGGTACGCCAAGTACTTAAAAATTGTATTCTCGTTCTGAAAATATGTTTATCGGAAAAAAAAAGAAAAATGCCCAAACAGATGTTTATCAAAACAGTCTCTTAACAAAAAAATTCTTCCGAAAAGACGTTTATCAAAGCAATTTTTTAAAAATCAAAAAAATATGTATCCAAATCTCAAAAAAAAAAAAAATCGAAAAGAAATCCAATCAAACCAGCCAAGTAGTAGTACATACAAAAAAAACTCTTCAAAAAATATGTTTAGCAAAACAATCTAAAAAAGCTAGCAGAAGTTTATTGGTAATTAAGTTATCGTCAAATGTCTTTTCACAGGAATTAAGTGCTTTTTAAGTGCTTTCGAACCGTATAAAATTTAACCCCAAAATCTAACCGAAAATATTATTTTTTTCGAAAAATAAATTTTTTGAAAATGTATAATCCGAAATAATCAGTGTAGCTGCATTCACGATGTTACATCTTGTATAACGAATTAAGTGCTTTCGAAATACACTGGATTTAATTTTAGTGCTCCGCCCCTTCATAAAAAAAACTGATCAACGCTTCCTGAACAAGACAGCTTTCGCCACAGACTCAACAGAGCAAATAGATATCAAAGTATATCTTAACATCAAAAAAATATGTATCCAAATCTCAAAAAAAAAAAAAAATCGAAAAGAAATCCAATCAAACCAGCCAAGTAGTAGTACATACAAAAAAAACTCTTCAAAAAATATGTTTAGCAAAACAATCTAAAAAAAAAAAAAAAATACAAGATGCAAATAATCTTGACAAAAAAAAACTTGGCGTGCCAGTTTTTTTTACAATTACAGTTACTGCAGTTATTACAGATGTACAACAGCTGTTGTAAAAAAAAAACTGGCACGCCAAGTTTTTTTTTGTCAAGATTATTTGCATCTTGTATTTTTTTTTTTAGATTGTTTTGCTACACATATTTTTTGAAGAGTTTTTTTTGTATGTACTACTACTTGGCTGGTTTGATTGGATTTCTTTTCGATTTTTTTTTTTGAGATTTGGATACATATTTTTTTGATGTTAAGATATACTTTGATATCTATTTGCTCTGTTGAGTCTGTGGCGAAAGCTGTCTTGTTCAGGAAGCGTTGATCAGTTTTTTTTATGAAGGGGCGGAGCACTAAAATTAAATCCAGTGTATTTCGAAAGTACTTAATTCGTTAAACAAGATGCAACATCGTGAATGCAGCTACACTGATTATTTCGGATTATACATTTTCAAAAAATTTATTTTTCGAAAAAAATAATATTTTCGGTTAGATTTTGGGGTTAAATTTTATACGGTTCGAAAGCACTTAAAAAGCAGTTAATTCCTATGAAAAGACATTTGACGATAACTTAATTACCAATAAACTTCTGCTAGCTTTTTTAGATTGTTTTGCTAAACATATTTTTTGAAGAGTTTTTTTTGTATGTACTACTACTTGGCTGGTTTGATTGGATTTCTTTTCGATTTTTTTTTTTTTGAGATTTGGATACAAATTTTTTTGATTTTTAAAAAATTGCTTTGATAAACGTCTTTTCGGAAGAATTTTTTTGTTAAGAGACTGTTTTGATAAACATCTGTTTGGGCATTTTTCTTTTTTTTTTTTTTTAATGTAATTAGTGCGAACTCGGGAGCCCCCATAACTTTGGTTCATTATTTATCCGCGAGCGCGCGAGCCAACAGCTCCACTAGTAGATATATATATATATATATATATATATTGTAACTCCCCCTCCCCCACAAGACTTCACCTCGCGGGAACAGCTGGAGAGCCGTCCGTCGCGAACGTCCACTGGCGGGCCAAGTGGCGCCATCGGACGGGATCGGGCGGTCAACTGATCGATAGAGGAACCACGCATGCTCACAGAGGCCAGAGCGGGTGGCCGCCAAGCACCGCCAGCGCCACACCGCGCCACGAAAGAGAAACAGAAGGCAATATCGATCAAGGCCAAACCACCGAAAAAGCGAGGGAAAAATAAGAACGGCAATTGGACAGAAATGACGCCACAGAAATCAAGGTCAACACCCGATTAGCGATAAGCCGGAAAGGGTTAATACGTCACAGAAGGACCCATACAGGATTGGAGGACGAGGGAAGAAAAACCCGCTGGACCAATAGAAAAATTGGATACCGAACAACCAAGTACGCGTGCGCCGGTCCGCCAAAATTATACAAACTTCGAGAGTAGGAGTCAAAAACTTGCATATAAAAAGGGCGACAAATCGACCGGAAGAGAGTTAATCATCTCACCGGGTCTACACCATCTCTCCAGGACTACCAGCAAAAAGTGAAAGTTAAAAGTGAAAAGTAAAAGTGAATAAAAGTGAAATCGGGCCAAAAAGGACTTATAAAATCGGTGAGTCGGAACTTATAAAATTTTGGTGATTTCGAACTTATAAAAATCGGTGAGTCGGAACTTATAAAATTTTGGTGATTTCGAACTTATAACAATCGGTGAGTCGGAACTTATAAAATTGTGGCGATTCGAACTTATAAAAATCTGGTGAAATTTTGGGACTTATAAAAAGTGAGTGAGATTTCCGACTTATAAAAATTTAGTAAGGCTTGGGACTTATAAAGATTGAGCGGGACCTCGGACTCATAAAAAACTCAGTGAACTGTCGGACTCTTAAAAAGAAGTGAAATTTCGACTTTATAAAATGCAGTGAATCTCGAACTCATAAGAGTCAGGGAAGTTCGGACATAGGAAAACAACTAACAATCCGGAATCCGACAAATTGGTGACCAGTGACAATGAAGTGACAGGTGAGGGCCACGGCATCAAAACGAGCCAACCGCGTGTAACCCTGGCAACGGAGGAAGCACGGCGGTAAAGTGACCAAGGTATCCGGTCAGAAAAGCCGAAGTGACGGGTGAACAAATTTCACAACCCCGAGGACTCGAAAAAAGCACACCCAGGCATCCTATCACTCTACCTGAAGGCCGCGGTATCATCGGACCGAGGTAAACCCACCAAATTATAAAATAAACGCCAATTGCAAGTCGCGAGGTGAGCGAGCTGTCACCGTCGGCGCGGGCCGTGACGTCACAGGCGAGGCTAGCCGTGTGCGGCGGCCATCTTGGGAGCACGGGCGACCGAGCCACTGGCCCGCGATCACAGCGCGTTCACATGTGGCTAACGGTAAAATAACCGGGCAACGGACGAAGACCGGAAATAAACACGGGACATAAATATGTCGACTTCAAGAAATTAAATGAATCCATAATAAGAAAGCATCGTAGTATAATAGAGTAAGCGTTTTTCGGTAGGTTAGAAGCCATCAACCGCAATATCATCAGTGTAAACGGGAACGAGTAAACCAAACGTACCGAATAAACAGAAAATTGTAGACTGGCTCAGGTATAAATAAAAACAACTGTCGTTACATAAATTGAAAGCGTCTCTTATGCCCCAACCCAAAATTCCTGGACGTTCGAGCACACGGATCCCCCCGTCTGAGGGTCCACTCCTATACAGGAGGCGCTCAAATTCGGGAAATTATTGTAAGGAAGCTTGCTCCCGTTACATTTGGCGCCCAACGTGGGGCTCGATCAAAAAGGAATTCGGGGTGTAAGGGCGGCCAAACGCGATCGCGGAACGTAAAATAACCGCGACGGGTAAATAAAATGGATAAATCTTGGGACCAAGAGGTACGTGAGCTCGAGTTAATGGGCATGGTAGAGGACGTCCGTCAGCTTCGGAGCGCGCAGCGCGAAAAAGAACGAGAGCGACGGGCATCTGAAGGGGCAGAAGAAGAAAAAGCCGACGAATCCCGCAGATCAACGGGCGGGCAGTCGGACACAGAAGACGACGACATCGACGCAAACGTGACCAATTTAACATTAGATTGGGAGTCCACCACGGCTGATCATCTTCTCGGACGGAGGGGGATCAGGAACCAGGAAGAACTGAACCGCTTGTCCGTGATTCCCCACGGTGAGGCTGGGCGGCCGTCAGAAAAAACGGCCTATCCCGACGAATCAGGGGACGCAACGAGAGAGGACCAAGAGAATCGGGGACCTACTACTTGTGAATACAGCCTCCAGGATGTCATGAAGACCCTAACAACCATGGCCGCCGACCACAAGCAAGAGTTCGCCGAACTCAAGGGCATACAGAAGAGGAAAGAGGAAGAATGTGTAGCCCGGGGGAAGCAATTGAAAACAGAAATGCTTGATGCTCTCGCCGAAGTGGCTCAAGACATGGAGCGGTACACGGACAGAAAGGTCGCAACGATCCAAGTAGCCTTAAAGGAGGAACAGGAACCCACGAACGACCTGGTTCGGGACAGATTAGCGGCACAGGACGTCACCCTGGTTGACATAGTCGGCAAGTTAGAGCACGTGACCGACAAATCAACCCAGACCCTGAAAAAGGCCGAAGAAAATGCAAAAAAAATACGGGAATACGCGTTAAGGGCACAGGCGGAAATGTCACGGACCATACAAGGAAATACGACATTCTGCGGTTTGAATGCCAGTAAGGCGTACGTGGCATCAAAGAAACTTCCTACCTTCAAAGGCGATGGAGTGGAGCGACCCATGCAGTATTTAAAGACACTCAGGGATCATTTCAGCGCTATCGAGCCCGAAGGACCGGAATTTCGGTGTATGATGAGCGAGGCAATGGTCGAAACGGCCCGAGATTGGTGGCTTCTGGTCGCTCCGGAAATCTCGAGCATCGTGGAGTTCGAGGAGGCGTTTCGAACAAGGTACTGGGGCCGAGAGTTACAGGACAAGGTTAAGCGACACCTGGAATACGGCACGTACTTCGTCGAGGGACAGCGACTCACCAAAGCTGAATACGCGACACGAGTCATCGGAAACGTTCGCGATCTGACAGAACCGATCGGCGATCCGGAAGCGATCCGCCGCCTCGCAAAACACTTTGACGAAAATCTAAGAACCTCGATTCTCATGCGGAACATTTGCAAAGTGAGCGAGCTGATCGAGCTGTTAGAGAGCAGCGACCTTGGCGGAGCGGTGAACGCGAGAAATCATGGCGACAGACCATACGGGCAGGGATATAATGGCAATCGAGGAAATGGGAGGGGAAATGGTGGAGGACAGCGCCCCTGGCAACAGAACGGCCCTCCGCAGCATCCGAACCATCCGTACGGCCGAGCCCAAACGCCACAACAACCGAGAAATCAGTGGCAGGGGCCACCAGGGCCAATGCCGTCGCCAAACTTTTCGGTACCGCCGCCATTTTTCCAAATGACACCGCCCACGACACCGGCAGCGGCGATGCAGCAGGGTCAAGGACCGATGGCGGGCGCTCTCGGCGGAAGCCAGGGAAACGCATAAACGTTGCGTCCGTAGGGTACGGTAATAGACCACGAGACGCAACGGCGGCCGCACTGACATCCGAGAAACGACGAGAAGGAGAGAAGAAGTGGGAAGAAAGAAAGAAAAGGGAGAAGGAACGAAGAGAAGCAGATAAAAAGAAGGAAGAAAGAAGGAAACGCGAGGAGAAAGAGAAAGAAGAAGAAAGAATAAAAATCGAGGAAGAAAAAGAACGGAGAGAGGCGGAAAAGAAAAAGCGAAAAGACGAGTGCTGGCAGATGAGACAAGAAAAGAGAGAGAGAGAGAGAGAGAGAGAGAGGCTGCAAGGAACTCGAAGGAAGAAGCGACAAACTCCGCGAAAGATTTGACGACCGTCTACACGGCCGAATCGTTGGAAGAACGGAAAGGGTTAACGAGGAACGAGGGAGAGATGGATCCTAGGAAGGGGGAGAATAAAAAAGAAATGGACCAGGAGAAGGTCGGTGCCAAAGAGGGCAGGAGGGAGGACCATCGAACCCAACTCGTATCCGGACCGCTTTCGGCGCCAACGACGACCAGAGATAGGGAAATCAAGACTTCCGGAAAAGGAGCGATTCCGAAGACAACGGAAAAAAAAATCCGGACGATCTTCGAGAGTCCACAAGATTATCTTCTCGATATGGAGGACTCTGGAGGAAACGTAACCTACGACGAAACGCGACCCATGTGCCCCGAGGTGCCGATCGGTCTCAAGGGAACAATGGCCAGTGCGTTAGTCGACAGCGGCAGCGAAGTTTCTTGCATCTCGGAGGAATTCCATCTGCAGAACCGCGAGGCTTTTAAAATTTGTCCGATGTTGCCGGTAACATCTCTAAGTGTGGTGGGAGCATTCGGAGGCAGTTCCGGAAGAGTGAAACGACAAATGATGGTAAAAGCGAAGGTATACGGGTCCGAGGCAGATATCAACCTGCTAGTAATCCCAAAACTGCAAAAATCAGTGCTCCTCGGCATCGACGCCATGGACAAACTGGAAGTGTTTGTAGATACGCACGAAAAGGCCATCAAGGTACAAGACAGGATCGTAGGACGGCTAAAACGAGGCTATTGGCAGATGGAGGAAAACGACAGGGAAGGAGCGGAGGAACACGAGAAAATGGGGGAGAGCCGAGCGATCCTCGCACGAGTCGAAGGAACGGACGAAACGGAAGAAGCGGAAGACGCTGAAACAAGACAAGTAATGAGTGGGGAAATCCGGGATCCCGCCGACGAGTGTTTACGGGAAGAAGAGGTCGACGAGAAGCTTCGAGAGTGCACCGACGTGGACATCGATATGCAACAGGCTTTCAAAGCTCTGGTTTTTGAATACAGGGATGTATTTCGGAAACGACCGGGCCGGATGCAGGCGTACGAACACCGGCTGATCCTCAAAGACGAAAAACCGTTCGTGGCACGGTCATATCCGGTTCCCATGGCCTACCGAGGAAAGGTCACCGATGAAATACACTGTAACGTGGCAAAATTTGCCCGTTACGTACGCGCTTGTACCAGCTCTCTCGACGACTCACAAGGCGATTCCGGAGGGCCCGATAGGCGTGTGTATCATTTTGCTAATTTTATTTGAACCCGTTTCATGTTCGAAATGCCTCGGATGGGAGAGCGACCGGCGAGACGTTGTCGTGTGACGCGAGGAGACGGGAGTCGGCAAGGACCAGCGGCGCTCATCTTGGAATTGGACGGCCGAACCCTACCCCTTGGCTGTTGGAGTCGCCGTTAATATCGTCGATGGAGGGAGAGGAAAAACTCCCGTCTAACATCGAAGGCATCGCCGAAGGAGTTGCATCGGCCCTGCAGTCGCCGGTGTCCGGACTGCAGGAGAACTTCGGCACCCGAAGATCGGGTAGACAATCGGGCAGGGGGGACTGAGTACCCCTGCTAGCGTGTATCGACGTGAAGATCGACGTCGAGCGGCGAAAATCCCGAGCGCTGACCAGCGTTAGGCGAGCGTGGAGATTTCGCAACGGCGGAAAGGGCCGGCCGCGGCCGAATATTGGCGATTAGGCAGGGGGGCAGGGGGAGGTGCTAACGAGAGCGATCGAGCGACGATCCTCGGGGCACTTCCCGTTGAGTCGTCGAGCAAGCTGGCTGCGAGGACATTCGAGCGTGGATATTGGAACTGTGTGAATCCTGAGCGAGAACAACAGCTGTCGCCGTCGATTGATCTGTCGTCAGAAACCGGTGAGCGATCCGATCCCCAGGCATCGAGCATTGGATTATAATTGTAAAGAGTTTGCGCTCGATCTCCCCTGCATCGTCGGTGTGGACGAGCCGCGAGCTATTAGTCTCGCCGGCGTGTCTTGTCCCGTCCGTTTCGGCGGGGGTTTTTGCGAACGTCGCACGTTGGCCGTCGAGCAGCGTACGCGTGCGACACGGGTGAATAATACCGTCGCGGGAACGGGAGAGACCGTGAGATTTGTTTTGGAATTGGTTGCCTAGAACTCCCGGGAGTCAATTATATTATTGCATTGTTTTTTCGAGTAGAGTCCGAGAGAAAATCAGTTAATAATCGCCTTGGGGCAAAGCGGCCCACGGGAGGTAGCCTGTCTGTCGTGTCGTCGGGTGAAGAAAGCCGGGACGTGTACGAGTGTGTGTGTGAGGGCCGAAGGGTGGCCGGATATCATTTTGGAAATTGTACTTGGAATTTTGGAACTCAGTATGTTTTGCTCGAGCGTGTAGGATTTGCGAATGTGTCGGAGCGTCCCGTCCCGGTTGAATTGCGTACGCGAGCGTCGTGTCTGAGTGTGTGTGTGGAGGCGAGTCCCGAGCGTCGGGAAAATTGTGGGCGACTATTATTTGTATCTGATAACCATTAATCTGTTGGGAGTGAGCCGTTGGCGAGTTGTGCCGCGGTTTTGTGTAGTTTACGGGACGGAGGTTTTCCCCCGGGTTCACCCGGTTTTTCCCTCCATAGAGATCAAGTTTAATTTTAATAAAGCAGTTCGTTTGGTTCCCGTATTTTCTTGGGATTTTGTTTGCCGCGTTGACCCAGCCCCTCTCCGGAATTTGTCAGCTGCAGTCGGTCGGGAATAAGACCCGTGCCTCAGATTCTCCTCGGCGTTTCGTACGCCTGGCGCCCATCCCGAAAGGGTAAACGAAAAGGGGAGAGATCCATCGGAGGCGGACGGACGGGTGAGAGGAACGCTCGAAATTCCTCCCACAAATTTTTGGCGCCCAACGTGGGGCCCGAGTTTGGCGAATTAAATAATTTTATCGGGTTTTTGGGGAAATATAAATCGAGTATTATTTTCGTAATTATTAAAAAAAAAAAAAAAAGTTTTGAAATATTCTGAATTTTGGATTTTGGAATTGATTTTGGGATTTTGCAAGATTATTTGGCAGTGCGAGGTCTGGGATCCCGAGACGCGCTTGTGTGGTGGACTTTGATAAGAGAGCGGTGGTCGGTGCGTCCCGAGACTCGCTCGTGACCCGGTCGCGCGGGACTCGCTCCGGTGTTGTTGTTGTGAGTGATCGTTGGAGCTCGAGCGTTCGGAGCTTGTGTTGTGGTGCGGAATAAGTGAGTTAAAATTTTATCATTGGAACTGAAATATTCTTTCGGTCGCGAGTATTTCTCGTGCGAATTCTCGAGCGCGTGACGAGGGCTGGCCTTCGCCGATTCTCCCGGGCGATCGCGGGACGGGAGATAGTTTGGTGTTCGGGACCAGCAGTGAGATTTTACTCGTTCACTTTTCTTTATTTTCGGATCGGGTTTTTCTCTCGGGGATTGTTTTTATTTTATGACTGGTGACTATCGAATTTTGAGATTTTATATTTTCCGGTAATTCTTGGGGATTTATTAGTTCGACTTTTGGACGGGTTTTTTTTACTTAATATTTTATTTGTGTTCAGGACTTCGTTGCTGACTAGGGCGGTTACTTTACCGGTCATTTTACTTTTGGACCGGGCTTGGAAATTTATTATAACAACTCTTGGACGTTTTTTTATTTCCCGGACTTTAATTTATTTCTATCGGTTGACTTATCGGGTTATTCGGGTATTGATTTATTTTGGGGGAATTTTACTTTTCGACTTTTTGGACTTTCCGGATCTTCCGTTTCATCAGGGGGAATTTATTCGGTTTTATTCCGATTTTTGGAATTTATGACGGGATCTGGGGTCGACGGTCGGTGCCGTTTGTCATCCGGATTTCCGGTATTTTTACTGATTCGAGCTTTCTGTTATGCGATTTTATTTTATTTTTATTTTTGGATTCGGGCTCGTCGATTCGGCGGGAGATAGGGAATTTGGGGCCTGGCCGGCCGTTGCGCTGCTGAGTTTCGTCGCGATTGAGCTCGTAGCTCTTTTGTTTGTTTCTGTTTTGTGTGTTAGTTATAAGTTTGTTCCGATTTATTCGATATTACTTGAACTGGTGCCATGTTTTCCTGTGTTTTGTGTTTTATTTCAGGTGTAACCCGTTTCTTGCAGGTTTTTAGGCCGCGGGATTTATTTTCCTTGGTTTTCGATTTTACCATTCCTTTTATTTTGTGTTTTTGAATAACCTTCGGAATCGGGTGCCGGCTCGTCGGTTCTCGTGCCACCGGGATAGCCGGGATCGGTCGGGATGGCGCAACCGTTGGCCATGAGCGTCGTGGCCGCCATGACAGGGGAGCAGATCAAGGAAGAGCTGACCCTTCGGGGTTTGGGTACCGAGGGCACGGAGGAGGCCCGGCGCGAGCGTTTGTTTTTTTCGGGACGGTTGGAGGAGGCCGATCGCTCCTCGATGGTTACGGTAGAGCAGCCGTCGGCGCTCGCCGGACAGCGCGAGCCGCCGCCATTGGCACCACGGGACGGGAGGGGTCAGGTCGGAGCAGGGGCCCCGTTACACCACTCGTCACCCCGTAACGCACCCACGGTTTCCCGTTACCATGCCCCGGGCATGACCGCGTATGAAATTCTGCGGAAATGGGACATTAAATTCTCGGGAGTTAAGGGGGATGAAGTCGATGGTTTTCTCGCGCGTATCGAGGACGGGCGGAAATTGGTGCCGCTGGCCGACGCGGATCTGTTGAATTGTGTCCCGTTGTTTTTATCCGGGATTGCGTATCACTGGTTTAAACTGGAACGTCCCCGGTGGACTACCTGGGGAGCCTGCGCAGACGCTATGCGTCGAAGGTTCGGAGATCCGGACTTCCAGCTTACCCTTCGGGAGGAAATTCGTGCGCGTACGCAGGGTAACGATGAACCTGTGTCGGATTTTTTAACGTGCATGCGGAATTTATTTATTCGAGCGGTCCCGGCTTTGGCCGAGGAGGAACAGCTCAATCTCGCGCATCGGAACCTGCTTCCGCGTTTGCAGGTGGCCGTCCTGCGTAGGGACGTGAATACGCTCGAGGAGTTGGAGGTCGTCGCGAGCAGGGTAGAGCGCAGCTACGGGGCTGCCGGTTCGTATCGGGCTCCGCCTCTCCCGGAGAGGTCGTTGCTGCCGGAGTTCGCGTATCACGCTGTTCAGTCCGGACGGAAACACGTGACTTTCGGTATTGCGGATACTCCTGGGGCTGCAACCCCGGGTACATCTCAAGGGGGGGAGAGTTCTTCTCCGAACTCGCGCTTGAAGGCCTTGGAGGCTGCATTCTCCGTTTTCTTTACTGCGTCGGGGTCGCAAGGTCGGTTTTCCGGATCGAGATCGCCGCGCTCGGATTTTCATCGCACAGGAGCGAGTACGCCGCCGAGACCAGCAACGCCGGTACGCGCGACCGCCGAGGCGACGAATGCTAACCCGCTCATGCCACCGGTTGCGGGAGCGGGAGAGAGGGCCGCGACGCGGGGAAATCCGGTTCCGGAAGAGATTATCTGTCGGAATTGCGGGAAGGCGGGATATTTCGCGAGAGGTTGCGCAGCGCCGCAGCCGCAGAGAGTAATTCGATGTTACCGATGCGGGAAGGAGGGCGAGGATGCGGGAAGGAGGGCCCCTAAATTAATTTTGTACGCGAAAACGAACATTCCGAATTTTTTGCGCGAAGCGATCGGTAATAGCGGGGAACCCAGAACACTACTGATTGTTACCCTCGAGGTCGGGACGTTCCGTGGTCCAGCTTTGGTCGACTGCGGGGCCACCGGCTCGTACATCAATGCCGAGGGGGTGCGCGTGTTAGAGGAAGCCGGTTTTCGTCGGCGAGAGACTCCCGCGCGAGTCAGCACGGTCGCGAATGGGCAAGCAATTACGTGTACGGAGGAGATCGAATTCGAGGCCCGTCTACAGGGTCGTTCGAGTACCCTGGTCGCAAGGGTTTTTCCGCAACTTCCCGTGACGGTCTTGTTGGGGTTAGATTCTCTAGACGCGTTGGGACTCGTGGTCGATGCGCGGCGCCGGAAATGGTTTTTCTCGGGTGAGTGGGATAACGAATATTCCTTCGATAAGGTCCAGGGTCCCGAGGGGCTCGACATCTGCACTCCCATTGTTGATTTGTCCGCGGAGCAGGCCAAAAGGCTGGAGCTATTTTTGAGCGAACAGGTCCCGAGACTTCGCGATGCCCCGGGGCGAACGCATCTGATAGAACATAAAATCGAGATAGGGGATGCCGCGCCGATTAAGCAGCGTTATCGGTCGTTCACTCCGATTATCCGGGAGTGGGTCTACAAGGAAGTAGATCGGCTTTTGGAGGCCGATGTCATCGAGCCGTCTTCCAGCGAGTGGAATACTCCTATCGTGATGGTGCCGAAGCCTAACGGGACGTATCGGTTTTGTCTTGACTTTCGGCGGGTCAACGCCGTGTCGAAGAAGGACGCATATCCCATGCCATACATGTCCAATATACTCGATTGCTTGCGAGCCGCAAAATGCATTTCCACCTTGGATTTAAGCCAGGCATTTCATCAAATTCCTCTCGAGGAAAAGTCTCGGGAGATTACCGCTTTTACCGTCCCGTATCGCGGGTTATTCCATTTTAAAAGAATGCCGTTCGGGCTTACGACGGCTCCGGCGACTTTTCAACGGTTGTTGGATCGGATCGTTACTCCCGAAATGCAACCGTATGTCTTCGCATATTTAGACGATATTATCGTGGCTACGGAGACCTTCGATGAGCATCTTATCTGGCTCAAGCGGGTGTTCGATAAAATATTAGACGCGGGCCTGTTGATAAATCCCGATAAATGCGAGTTTTGTCGCAGCGAACTTCGGTATTTGGGATTTCTCGTGAATAGCGAGGGGCTGCAGATCGATCCGGCTAAGACCGCTGCGGTGCGCGATTTTCCCGTTCCTCAATGGGTGACTCAGGTGAGAAGATTTTTAGGAGCCACCTCGTGGTATAGGAAGTTTATACCGCAGTACGCGTCGATCGCCGAGCCGATTACCCGGTTGACTCGGAAACAGCAAGCATGGGAGTGGGGCGAGGAGCAGCAGAGGGCTTTCGCCGTGCTTAAGGAAGCATTGGTGTCGGCTCCGACGTTGGCTCGTCCCGATTTCTCTAAACCATTTACCCTTCACACGGACGCGAGTTTGACCGGGTTGGGGGCCGTTTTGACGCAGGTTCCGGATGGAGCGGAACATCCGATCGCGTACGCGAGTCGCATTTTATCGAGCGCGGAACGGAATTATAGCGTACGGGAGTTGGAATGCCTTGCGATCTTATGGGCCGTGCCTAAGTTTCGGGAATATTTAACGGGTTACAAATTCACGGTGGTAACAGATCATGAGAGCCTCCGGTGGCTGCTGAAACAACACGAACCGAAGGGCCGGATCGCGAGATGGATCTGGGCTCTGGCCCAGTACGATTTTACGGTCGTTCATCGGAAGGGAGAGCAAAATCAGTTGCCGGATGCTTTGTCCCGGATGTTCGAGGCTGTCACGCCGGAGGAAACGGCGACGGAGGTCCCTGAACCGGCTGTGCCAGAGCTGCTGGCGACACTCGCGGACGGGGAAGCTCCTTCGGAGCAAGTATCGGAGGTCGAGGAGATCGTAGACCCGCGGTATACGCGAAGGGTGAAAGAGGTAACCGAGAACACATCTAAATTCCCGGATTGGAAGTTTGTCGAGGGACGTTTATTCCTGCGGAGACGCTTTTCGAGAGGAGAACGAGAGGAAGAGCAGTGGAAGCTCGTTATCCCGGTAAACGCGAGGGCCGAGATTCTTCGCGAATGTCATGACACCCCGCAGGCGGGTCACCTCGGAATTGACAAAACTTTCAAGCGCGTGGTGGAATCGTACTTCTGGCCGAAATTATACCGCGACGTTTCCCGGTACGTGCAGAGTTGCGAGGTTTGCCAGTTGTCGAAGCCGGCGAACGGGCCGATGGCGGGCCTAATGGGCCGTCGAGTCCTCGAGGAACCGTGGACGGTGGTGGCCGCCGATATGATGGGCCCGTTTCCACCTAGTCGAGCCGGGTTCGCGTACGTACTAGTCATTCAAGATCTTTTTACGAAGTGGGTAGAGTGCTGCCCGTTGCGGAAGGCGAACGGGAAAAAAATTCGAGATGCGCTCGAGGAGCTGATATTCTCCCGGTGGGGTACGCCTGAGGTGTTGCTGACGGATAACGGGACAGAATTCGTCAATCAGAGCTTGAGAGCGGTGGCGACCGAGTATGGGATTTTCCACACCACTACTCCGCCGTATCACCCGCAAGCCAATCCCGTGGAACGAGTAAATCGGGTTTTAAAAACGATGATAATTTCGTTTCTCGAAGCCGATCATCGGGCGTGGGATTTACACCTCCCGGAGTTCCGTTTTGCGTATAATACGGCGTTTCACACATCGTTGGGGACGAGTCCGGCGTATTTAAATTTTGGCCGAACACCAAGGCCGCATCAATTTTTCCGTCGTGTTCCCGGTTCAAAAGAAATTATCCCGAGAGACGAGGAGGAATGGTCCGAGCGGATGAGAGCTCTGCAGCCGCTTCGGCAGCGGGTACAGCACGAGCTGGACCTGGCCTATCAACGGCAATCGGCCCAGTTTAATAAGAAACGTAGGCCGGGAGGTTATCAGGTGGGAGACGTGGTTCGGAGGCGGCAGCGCGTGCTGTCGTCCGCCTCTCGGTTTATCGCGGCGAAATTAGCAAAAAAATTCGACGGTCCGTACCGGGTTAGACGTGTGATTTCCCCGGTGGTTTACGAGTTAACCGACGATGAGGGCCGCGTGATCCCGAAGGTTTCGATAGACGATTTGTTACCCTATAGGCTCGGTTCCGATTCTCCCGTTACAGATTCCCGAGATGACCAGCCAGACGATTGAGGTGTGGGCGGGAATGCTCGAGAGGGTGTTGGGCCTCCCGAGGGATCCGAGTGTCTCGGCGGGGGAGGATTTTACCGGGACCTTTCTGGGACTCTGCAGCCATGAATTAACGACTTGGCGAGGCGGGTGGAGCACGACGTTCGGCAGTCCGGGAGAGCGGGCGCTGTACCGCGACGCCGGCCGCGCTTTGCGGGACGCAATTATGGCCTGGGCGTGGAAGGGCCCCACTTCCGGGGGTTCGAGGGAGTCCGGGAGGTCGGAGTCACGGGAGTCCTCGGATCAGGAGCCGGAGCAATTTCCGGTGATGCCTCTTGGGGAGTGGAGAGACGAAGAGAACGAGTCGGTGAGGTCGGAGTCACCGAGTCGGGATTGGAAACCTCCCTTCCCGGAGATCCAGCGCGGAGGCTGTTGGAACTGCGGGCGGACGGGCCATGACCGTCGCAACTGCCGGGAGGAGAAGAAGGGCGACTATTGTTATCGGTGCGGCCGTAGAGGGGTCCGGATCGACCGGTGTCCCGGGTGTAAAGACCTTTATTGGAGCCCGGAGGGGGGCCTGGATCGAGATCCGCGTCGCCGGCCGTGATGGGTCCCGGAAAGGACGGGAAACAAGAATAAATTAGATAACTGTTTTCCCGGAGGGAGGAGGAAAAGTCGGAATAAAATGTCCTAAAAATGTTAATCGTATCCTGTGGCACCAGTTATTTGCATGCGTATGTTTGTGTTGTCCCAGTTTGTCCGTTCCAGGGTAATCTCGGGGTGGTTGAGTTCCAGGGCGACTCGGAAGGGTATGACCCATTTTATCACCTTTTACCGTTTTTTTTCATTTTGTTTTCGAGAGGTGCTCCGGAATCGCTGGGTCGAGAGGGGTCGACGAGACTGGTCGTGGGAATATGTTTGAGTCGTTCCGAAGCCTGGGGCGAGTGCTCGTCCGGCCGTGGGCGGCCGTATTTTAAGGGGGGGAGTGTTGTAACGTGGCAAAATTTGCCCGTTACGTACGCGCTTGTACCAGCTCTCTCGACGACTCACAAGGCGATTCCGGAGGGCCCGATAGGCGTGTGTATCATTTTGCTAATTTTATTTGAACCCGTTTCATGTTCGAAATGCCTCGGATGGGAGAGCGACCGGCGAGACGTTGTCGTGTGACGCGAGGAGACGGGAGTCGGCAAGGACCAGCGGCGCTCATCTTGGAATTGGACGGCCGAACCCTACCCCTCGGCTGTTGGAGTCGCCGTTAATATCGTCGATGGAGGGAGAGGAAAAACTCCCGTCTAACATCGAAGGCATCGCCGAAGGAGTTGCATCGGCCCTGCAGTCGCCGGTGTCCGGACTGCAGGAGAATTTCGGCACCCGAAGATCGGGTAGACAATCGGGCAGGGGGGACTGAGTACCCCTGCTAGCGTATATCGACGTGAAGATCGACGTCGAGCGGCGAAAATCCCGAGCGCTGACCAGCGTTAGGCGAGCGTGGAGATTTCGCAACGGCGAAAAGGGCCGGCCGCGGCCGAATATTGGCGATTAGGCAGGGGGGTAGGGGGAGGTGCTAACGAGAGCGATCGAGCGACGATCCTCGGGGCACTTCCCGTTGAGTCGTCGAGCAAGCTGGCTGCGAGGACATTCGAGCGTGGATATTGGAACTGTGTGAATCCTGAGCGAGAACAACAGCTGTCGCCGTCGATTGATCTGTCGTCAGAAACCGGTGAGCGATCCGATCCCCAGGCATCGAGCATTGGATTATAATTGTAAAGAGTTTGCGCTCGATCTCCCGTGCATCGTCGGTGTGGACGAGCCGGGAGCTATTAGTCTCGCCGGCGTGTCTTGTCCCGTCCGTTTCGGCGGGGGTTTTTGCGAACGTCGCACGTTGGCCGTCGAGCAGCGTACGCGTGCGACACGGGTGAATAATACCGTCGCGGGAACGGGAGAGACCGTGAGATTTGTTTTGGAATTGGTTGCCTAGAACTCCCGGGAGTCAATTATATTATTGCATTGTTTTTTCGAGTAGAGTCCGAGAGAAAATCAGTTAATAATCGCCTTGGGGCAAAGCGGCCCACGGGAGGTAGCCTGTCTGTCGTGTCGTCGGGTGAAGAAAGCCGGGACGTGTACGAGTGTGTGTGTGAGGGCCGAAGGGTGGCCGGATATCATTTTGGAAATTGTACTTGGAATTTTGGAACTCAGTATGTTTTGCTCGAGCGTGTAGGATTTGCGAATGTGTCGGAGCGTCCCGTCCTGGTTGAATTGCGTACGCGAGCGTCGTGTCTGAGTGTGTGTGCGGAGGCGAGTCCCGAGCGTCGGGAAAATTGTGGGCGACTATTATTTGTATCTGATAACCATTAATCTGTTGGGAGTGAGCCGTTGGCGAGTTGTGCCGCGGTTTTGTGTAGTTTACGGGACGGAGGTTTTCCCCCGGGTTCACCCGGTTTTTCCCTCCATAGAGATTAAGTTTAATTTTAATAAAGCAGTTCGTTTGGTTCCCGTATTTTCTTGGGATTTTGTTTGCCGCGTTGACCCAGCCCCTCTCCGGAATTTGTCAGCTGCAGTCGGTCGGGAATAAGACCCGTGCCTCAGATTCTCCTCGGCGTTTCGTACGCCTGGCGCCCATCCCGAAAGGGTAAACGAAAAGGGGAGAGATCCATCGGAGGCGGACGGACGGGTGAGAGGAACGCTCGAAATTCCTCCCACAACACAAAATGCTTGCACAAGGGATCATCCAGCGATCAACTAGCACGTACATTAACCCTATGGTGACTGTGATTAAGCCAAACGGTGATGTACGGTTGTGTCTCGACGCACGACAATTGAACGAGCAGCTCGAAGGAGATTACGACTCCTCGTTACCAACGGAGGAGATTTTCCAAAAATGTGGAGGCGCGAAGGTCATGTCGACACTCGACTTAACCAGCAGTTTCTGGCAAATTCCGCTACATCCGGACTCGAGAAAATACACTGCATTTCGTCACGAGAACAAGTGTTACGAGTTTACCGTAACACCGTTCGGGTTAAAAACGAGCACGGCAGCCCTTGTCCGAGGACTGGATATCGTTCTACAGAACACCGGAGATTATATAGTAAACTTTGTAGACGATCTACTCGTAGTATCGGCGGATATCCAGCGGCACCTGCAGCATCTCCGAAAATTATTTTCAAAAATCCGAGACCATGGGATGACTTTGAAAATGGAAAAATCTCACTTCTTCCGGAAGGAGGTGAAATTCCTCGGACACGTGGTAACCACCAAGGGCATCCAGCCCCAGCCTGATAAGATAAAATCGATTAAGGAATTCCCAAGGCCACGCAACATAAAGCAGCTACGGGGTTTCCTCGGCCTTGTAAATTTTTACACAAAATTTACAAGCCGACACGCCGAAGAAACGATACCATTACTGGAGCTTTTAAAGAAGGGAACGCTATGGGAATGGACCACGCGACACGAGGAAGCATTCAAACGGGTAAAGGAGCTGTTCTGCGAGTCCGTCGTCCTTGAACACCCCGACGTAACGAAACCGTATATCCTCACAACGGACGCAAGCGACTACGCGCTCGGTGCGACGCTCGCGCAGGCCGACGAAAACGGAGAGATCGGCGTCATAGCATTCGCTAGTCGAACACTCAAAGGAGCAGAAGTCGGGTATATAACCACCGAGAAGGAATTGCTCGCCATCGTCTGGGCGCTGCAAAAATTCCAAAGCTATCTCAAAGGAGCGAAAATAACAGTGATAACCGACCATAAGGCATTGGTGTTCTTAAAAAGCTGCAGATTCGCAAGCGACCGATTACTGAGATGGGCATTGCTACTCCAAGGATACGATTTAACCGTGGAACATCGGCCGGGAAAATCGAATCAGGTCGCGGACACCCTCAGCCGATTAAGGGATCACGAATATGCGCCCGAGGAGACGACGCGGGGAAAAACGATCATCGCGGTTCTGGCACAGAAACCCTCAAAATTACTGACCAGAGGGATGCGCGAAATCGGCACCATACAGCGGAGTCAGGAAGGTTTAAACGAACTCATGACCCAACTAGAAGAAGGGAAAGAAACCGAGAAACAAACAAAAAGCTACCGACTGAGCGAAGGCGTGCTGCAAAGAGCTGCGAAGACCGGACAGTGGAAAGTCGTCCTGCCGGAAGAACTGAAAGAAACCCTCGTCGAGGAATGCCACCTCATGTATGGCCATATCGGGGCAAGCAAGGTCTTCCACATGCTAAACGAGGATTTCGCATATCCTCGCTTCGCGAAAAGCATAAGGCATCAGCTCGCGACATGCGACTCCTGCCAACGGACGAAGTGCGCGGTACAAAATAGCTATGCAGGCATGCAGACAATTGTACCCGAAGGACCTGGAGATTTGGTATCGATCGACTTTTTTGGACCATTACCTCAGTCTACGGGAGGGGTAAGGCACATCCTGGTCACATTGGACGCCTTTACAAAATACGTCGTGCTGTACCCCATGCGGAAGGCCAATACAAAAACGGTTATCACAAAAATGAGCACGGACTACATTCCAAAGCACGGGAAGCCCAAAAGACTGCCATTTGACCATGGCACACAGTTTACGGCCAAGGCTTGGAAAAAATGGCTGGAGGACGAAAACATCCGAGGGGTATTCTCCTCGATCCGACACCCGCAGGGAAACATCGTCGAACGAGTGAATCGGGAACTAGGACGATTCTTTCGCACTTTTTTAACGGATAAACACACGGCATGGGCAAGATGGGTGCCGATAATACAGGACTGTATTAACGACACGCCGCACGATACCACCGAGTACACCCCAACCGAGCTACAAACGAAGAGACCGCCGCACCGACCATGGAAGAATTGGATACCCGCCTTACGACAAAAATCCATGGAACTCGAGGATTACACGAAAAAACTGGAAAAGGCTCAGCTCCGCATTGCGCAGAAGGGCAGAAAAAGGGCGGAAAAATTCGACGACTGCCACCGACTCGTCACATACGAGGAGGGAGAGTTAGTTTTGGTTAAAGCCCTAAACGTCTCGAGCCAGGACGACAAAGTCGCAGCCAAATTCATGCCCCTATACGAAGGACCGTACCAGATCGATCGCTGCGTAGGGCTCGCAACATATCTCCTCGTGGACCCAGAAACAAGGAAACTCAGGGGAAAGTTCCATGCGAGCTTATTAAAAAGGTACAAGAAGAAAAGTAACACCGAAAAAAAAGAAGAATCCGAGGGTTAAAAATAAAAGAAAAGAAGAAAAAGGAAGAAGATGAAATAAAATCAAACAAAATGAAATCTAAGAAAACAAAATAAAATCGAATAAAACAAGATAAAATAAAATAGAATAAAACAAAACAACATAACCATGACCATATAATAATAACAACATGATAATGATATAAGGATAATGGGAATAAGAATATAATAATGATAATATAATAATAATAAGAATATAATAATGATAATATAATAATAATAAGAATATAAAAATAATAAGAATATGATCACCACAATAGGAAGGATATAATGGAAAAAAAAGAATTTACTTTTTAATAGACTGGAAAAAAATTAATGAATAGACTGAAAAAAAAAAAACCAAAAGGAAAAGAACGAAGGAGAGAAAGGGTTAAACCGGGCCAGGAGCGACCGCGACGGGAAGGCACTGAGCCCGACGCCCGTCGCCGGCATACTGACACCGGAGACGCCAAACCTGCAACGAGAGACATACACCGAGGGACGGCCAAGCAGCAAGGGTGCGAACATCAGCACAAAGAGGACGAGCCGATAACGGGACGCGGAGCACGGGAGGCAACGCACTGGGAGTGAGAGGAGTGCGGCGACGCACGCCTCACGGCGCCCGACAAAGACAGCGGCAGCATAGGCGGAACCCGTCGCAACACAGCTTAGCCCGGCGATCGACTGGCTAAAATCCCCCACGATCCCTCCGAGCGAGCGCCACTGGAGCACAGGAGAGACAGCGCGGCGCCAAGACAAGAAACCCCCACTACCGAGGCCGACCTAGGCTAACTTGGAAGGTCGGCGCGCGCGCGACATCGAGGATCGATGCGGTGGTCGATACCGGAGAAGATGACCAGCAAGATAACGCCGAAGGGCCTATCAGGAGAACCGGACCCGAGCAACCCGCCAATACGGACGAGGCGTGGATAAGAAAAAGATTGAAAGATCAAGGCCGCGGGATAAAGCCCAAAAAAAAAACACACTGAAGATAATGAAAAAGCTGAAAAAGTGAAAATGAGAGGGCAAGGAGACCCCCCCATGCTTCGAAAGACACACGAAAGCTTAAAACAAAGGCGAAAGCTAAAGAGAACAGACCACGAGGCAGAAGAAAAGAAAAATTGGTGCAGAGTGAAAGAAAAAGTTCGTGATACATAAATCGATAAAAAGAAGAGAGAAAAAAAAAAAATCCTTTTAAATACATAATCGATCAAAAGAAGAAAAAGATTTTCCTAAATAAATAAAAAGAAAAAAAAACAAGAGTAAAAATGGCAACTTTCAAATGCTATCCGGCCCGCGAACTCGAGGGAATATACCACGGCGTGACCGTCCTCGCCGTGGACAACCCATCCAGGATGTACATCCAACTCGGGGACCCAAACGGAACAAGGACCCGTATACTGAATTGGTATGCGGCTACCAGTATACACCACCCCGAAGTAGCTCCAGTCCTCACCGACGAGCTGTTTCCGTCCGCACCAGTTCTGGTCCGGCATCAGGGACATTTTTACCGGGCTGTGGTGACCCACGACACCGACGCGGAAGGGCACACCTGGGTGTGGATCGGGGACTGGGCCCTGGCCATGCCGGCGAGAAGGGAGGAGCTATTCACGGTTCCATTAGAACAGTTATGTCTTCCGTTCCAAGCCATAGCGTGTGGGTTAAACGGGCTCCGTCCAGCCCAGGGTGGAGACTGGACTGAGCGGGCAACCCAAACCTTAAGGGAAGCCACCGAGGACCAAGTGTGGAACATAAGCATTGCCAGCACGGACACCGGAGCTGACGCCGTGTGGATAGAGCTCGAGGGACAGCAAGGGGAAATCCCTAGACCACGGGACCTGCTCCTCAACATGGCAGAGGCGTGGGAGGGAGCCAACCCACCTCGATTCGACTGGGGAAACGGGGGAGCACAGCTCTGCGACCGAACGCAGCGACCCCGTGACAACCCGTGGGAATACGACTCCGACGAGGACGACGAAACCGAAGAAGAAGGATCGGACCAGGACTCCGGGTTCGAAGACCTGAGCTCGTCAGAAACATCCAACGACTCCGACGCAGCCGAACGATAAAAAAAAAAAAAAAAAAAAAATGTATATCCTAGCACTAGCAGAACCAACCTACATACTGGTATATGTAAATAAAAATAAAACGAGATTCTTTACCCTATACATCGGAGAATATTGCACCAAAGCACCCAAAAAAGAAAAGAAAAAAAACAAAAGAGACAAAGACAAAAAAGGAACGAACAGAAGAAAAAGGGGAAACAACTGGGGAAAGAGAGAGCACTTTCCCCAGTGGTTTGGGGGAGAATGTAACTCCCCCCCCCCACAAGACTTCACCTCGCGGGAACAGCTGGAGAGCCGTCCGTCGCGAACGTCCACTGGCGGGCCAAGTGGCGCCATCGGACGGGATCGGGCGGTCAACCGATCGATAGAGGAACCACGCATGCTCACAGAGGCCAGAGCGGGTGGCCGCCAAGCAGCGCCAGCGCCACACCGCGCCACGAAAGAGAAACAGAAGGCAATATCGATCAAGGCCAAACCACCGAAAAAGCGAGGGAAAAATAAGAACGGCAATTGGACAGAAATGACGCCACAGAAATCAAGGTCAACACCCGATTAGCGATAAGCCGGAAAGGGTTAATACGTCACAGAAGGACCCATACAGGATTGGAGGACGAGGGAAGAAAAACCCGCTGGACCAATAGAAAAATTGGATACCGAACAACCAAGTACGCGTGCGCCGGTCCGCCAAAATTATACAAACTTCGAGAGTAGGAGTCAAAAACTTGCATATAAAAAGGGCGACAAATCGACCGGAAGAGAGTTAATCATCTCACCGGGTCTACACCATCTCTCCAGGACTACCAGCAAAAAGTGAAAGTTAAAAGTGAAAAGTAAAAGTGAATAAAAGTGAAATCGGGCCAAAAAGGACTTATAAAATCGGTGAGTCGGAACTTATAAAATTTTGGTGATTTCGAACTTATAAAAATCGGTGAGTCGGAACTTATAAAATTTTGGTGATTTCGAACTTATAACAATCGGTGAGTCGGAACTTATAAAATTGTGGCGATTCGAACTTATAAAAATCTGGTGAAATTTTGGGACTTATAAAAAGTGAGTGAGATTTCCGACTTATAAAAATTTAGTAAGGCTTGGGACTTATAAAGATTGAGCGGGACCTCGGACTCATAAAAAACTCAGTGAACTGTCGGACTCTTAAAAAGAAGTGAAATTTCGACTTTATAAAATGCAGTGAATCTCGAACTCATAAGAGTCAGGGAAGTTCGGACATAGGAAAACAACTAACAATCCGGAATCCGATAAATTGGTGACCAGTGACAATGAAGTGACAGGTGAGGGCCACGGCATCAAAACGAGCCAACCGCGTGTAACCCTGGCAACGGAGGAAGCACGGCGGTAAAGTGACCAAGGTATCCGGTCAGAAAAGCCGAAGTGACGGGTGAACAAATTTCACAACCCCGAGGACTCGAAAAAGGCACACCCAGGCATCCTATCACTCTACCTGAAGGCCGCGGTATCATCGGACCGAAGTAAACCCACCAAATTATAAAATAAACGCCAATTGCAAGTCGCGAGGTGAGCGAGCTGTCACCGTCGGCGCGGGCCGTGACGTCACAGGCGAGGCTAGCCGTGTGCGGCGGCCATCTTGGGAGCACGGGCGACCGAGCCACTGGCCCGCGATCACAGCGCGTTCACATGTGGCTAACGGTAAAATAACCGGGCAACGGACGAAGACCGGAAATAAACACGGGACATAAATATCTCGACTTCAAGAAATTAAATGAATCCATAATAAGAAAGCATCGTAGTATAATAGAGTAAGCGTTTTTCGGTAGGTTAGAAGCCATCAACCGCAATATCATCAGTGTAAACGGGAACGAGTAAACCAAACGTACCGAATAAACAGAAAATTGTAGACTGGCTCAGGTATAAATAAAAACAACTGTCGTTACATAAATTGAAAGCGTCTCTTATGCCCCAACCCAAAATTCCTGGACGTTCGAGCACACGGATCCCCCCGTCTGAGGGTCCACTCCTATACAGGAGGCGCTCAAATTCGGGAAATTATTGTAAGGAAGCTTGCTCCCGTTACAATATATATATATATATATATACAGTGAGGACCAGGTGAAACTAGACGGCGGCAAGTGCGCGTGCGCGTAAAGTTAAGGTTCTCAACGGCGTCGGTTGTCAGGTAATGCAGCTACTCTGACCAGCGGCGCCGTTGAGCGTTGAGTGGGAGGCCGAGGGATACCTTTTCAGCAGGTACTCGATCGCACTCGACCACGGAATAAGGTCGTATTCTTCGTATGAAAAATCAGGTGCGATGGTATTTTTGGTCAATGCCACGAGATCTAAATATCGAGTGTAATGAAATTGTATGAAAATGATTATACAAATAAGTTGATATCGATGAAAGTTGATCAAAATGTCGACGACTTTTTGGACTCAAAATTATGCAAGAAATGTAGGTAAAAAATACCAAAGCAAAATTATGAATTTTTATTTATGAAACATTATCAAACAAATTATACTAAAAGTTTATTCTTCCGAACTGCAATTATTTCCTCCATATTCTTGCATCATCCGGAGGAACAATAGTCCTTTGATAGTTTTGGATAGCACACAAACAATTATGCAATTTGATTGTTGATATCGACGAAATTTTTGGCTGTATGACAAGAGGCACAGCAAAATATTTGCTTTATTTTTCGACGCAAAATAAAGCAAAAAATGTAAAAACCATAGTGCAAACCCAATATTATTATATTTTTTTTATTTATAAACATCAACAAAACATGGTATTCTGAAATCATCGGAAATTATAATAATTTCAGAAAGTATAATTAATTTTAGAAAGTATTATTAATTTTAGAATGAACATAATTATAGTATGTTCATTCTAAAATTATTTTTTTTCTGTACCCTGTGCATCATGAGGAGGAAGAAATATCCTCTAGTACTATTGGGCAAGACACTTTCATCAATACACGCATCGACAGGGTGGCTCCCACGCAGGTAACTTCGAAAATCTTGCTCTTAGGGCGGAGATGAAAACAAACTTTTTTACTAGGGAAAAGTTGTCGAATCGAACCACGTTAATGAAATTTTTATTTTTCTTTCCTGGATTTTTTAAACAAATAAACAGTTGTTATTTCGAACGCCAATTAGTTTTTTCTTTCGGGATAAATCTTCCTGCCTTAATTGCACCATTTCAAGACGAAAAGATCTCGTGGTGTTCCATCTAGGAGCAACGTTTTCGTCGTTACCTGCGCCGAGACGGTTACTCTTCAACTGCCATTCAGATAATCTTGAAATTCTTGCTCCTACGGCAAAGATGAAGAAAAACTTTTTTATTCGGAAAAATGTAGGGAATCGAACCACGCAGGTGAAATTTTTATTTTTTGTTCCTTGCTTTTTTTAAACAAATAAACAACAGTTATTTCGAACACCGATTAGTTTTTTGCGTTGAGATCCAACTCTATTTTCATTGCATCGTTTTGAGAGGGAAAGGTCTCTTAGTATTTCCAGCTAGTAGCAACCCTTTCGTCAATGCACGCGTCGGGAGGGTGGCTCGGCAACCCCCACGTAGATTACTTTGAAAGTCTCGATACTACGTCAAAGATGAAGAGGAACTTTTTCACCCGGAAAAATGTATGGAATCGAACCATACAAGAACATTTTTTATTTGTTGTTCCTTGCTTTTGTTAAGCAAATAAACAATGGTTATTTTCGAACACCGATTAGTTTTTTGCGTCGAGATCAATCTCGCTGCTATAATTGCATGATTTTAAGAGAAAAAGGTCTCTTAGTATTTCCGGCTTGGAGCTACCCTTTCTTCGATGCACGCTTCGAGAGGGTGGTTCTGCGACTCCCACTTGGATTACATGGAAAGTCTTGATCCTACGTCGAAGACGAAGAGGACCTTTTTTACCCGGAAAAATCTATGGAATCGAACCATACCGGTAGAATTTTAATTTTTTGTTCCTTGATTTTTTTAAACAATTAAACAATAGTTATTTCTACTTTAATCGCATCATTTTAAGAAGAAAAGTTTGTGCTCATTTGAAGTGGGATAAAGTATTTTTCGCCAATTTCCGCGGATTTTGGTACGATGGGTTGCGAATCCATAGGATCGATTCAATTTGGATGGCACCTGTGAAAAAAATGCCAACTCGTCGTTACCTTGGCACGATTCGCAAGCCCCTTAATATCTACCAATTAATTTGCAATTTTCGCGATAGACACTTTTCTTTTTGCTGTCCAATAAGATTTAATCATTCTTTTAGTGTCAACATGAAAAAAATCCGATAGCAGTTCCACCTCTGTGCTCTTTGTTCGGTAAAGAAATAAAATAAGCTAGAAATAAAATAATTTGACTTTGTGCTCGTTGTCAAATAAAATTTTGTTATTAATAACAAACGCAATCATTCGAACGTCCAATGTTTTTGGTGGCCGTTTGGAGCCGTTTGTAGTGCCGTGGTTTAATATTTTATTGTTCCACCTCGAGCTCGGGTTATGACCAAGTAGCGACGAGTCATACTCGACACTGGTGCGACGATCTGCTCCTGTGGAATTTAGAGCCATCCTTCTCTCGCTGCAATTTCAAGTTGATTGAGCGTTCTCGTTGCGGATGTCGATGTCGAATCCTTTTTTTCGATACAGACCATCCGTTCTCAATCAGATTTCCATCCGGACTGTTCGCTGGCCACACATTGCGGTTAATCCCATGCTCCTCGTTGAACGCGTTCACGATTTTGGCACGGTGAGCAGGGACATTATCGTCGACCTAGATGAAGTTTTCGCCAATTCGTTCAACCTCCGGAATGACTGCACGAAGGACTTGAACGATGTAAAAATCGCCCCGTACGGCCCGATTTCTAAACACTGCGAGTGTCGTTCCGGTGTCGATAGAGATTTCACCTCGTACCGTGATCGAGTCTGCGACAAACGCTCGCGCGTGGTCGACGTCCATCCATTCTTCCTGTCGTCGCTATACTCGTTTGTTGCCGCTGTTGCTGTGAAGTTGTATGTTAGACTCATTCGTGTATACACATTTTTCACTGTTGACGCGTCCAATTTTCGTGCTTCTAGCGTACCGTAGCCTCGCAAGTCTATGGCGTGCTGTGAGCAGAGGCTTGATAACTAGGCGACGGGATCTTATTTAGCATCCTTTCAGTTGTCAATGGACCGTGTGTTTCGAGATGCCGTGGGATAACATCCCTCGACTCGCCAGTAGTCCCCGCGGTGTTCATTGAGCTTCTTGAGCCAGTGTCCGATCTTCTCGAAGCGTTGTAGCCCACTGTCGGCCTCCTCCACGTCGATATGCTCGGCTGCTAGTCTCTTCGTTCCTTGCAAGCAATCGATTTATTATTTAACGATTCAACCGGATAATTTTGGCAAACTCTCGCAGCATCCGTTCTTCTTCCGATAAGGAAATTATAAGCTCCATAATCGATGGTACTATTCACGTTCCATAATCGTGCCGTTGAACTGCCATTTAACTGCGGCATTCAACTCTTATTTTCGTGTCTGACATAAAACTTCCTCCCTGCGTTAAGAAAAATAATTTTCAATGGCACGATTATCGACGTGGACATGGATGCGATACCCTTATCGGCTAAGGGACGGACGCAACGAGATATTGCTGAAATTATCGGGACAAATCATTCCGTAATAAATCGATTGCTCACGAATTGGAGAAGAATTCGTCTTGATCGACGATATGCCGCGGCTCATCGAGCCAGAATAGTCAACACATTCCTCGAGGAGCATGGCATAGTAGTAAGGCTACGCCGGTTCTAACTCACTTTGACCTTTGACCTTTGACCTTTGGGGTCATTGACCTTTGACCTTTGGGGTCATTGACCTTTGACCTTTGACCTTTGGGGTCATTGACCTTTGGGGTCATTGACCTTTAAAAAATCGGTAACCGCAAAAAATCGGTAACAGTAAAATCGGTAACTGCATATATATAACAATTAAGATAGCGGTTTTAATAATCATAACCAAGTTTAAATCCACAGTCGGTAACAAAGCGATGGATTTTAACAACCGACATGTGTGCGCGACAATCGAGTGATTTCTTCTTAACCTACAGTGTTCCGTCGATGTGAGGAGGGGGTAAGTGCAGATGCCTATAATAATTATTATTGTAAAAAATGTTATTCGCAACACACTGTTCGTATGATTTATTCCTTCTTGTGTATACATTTATTTTCCACTCAGTCATTACTATGATACTAAGAATTTATAATGTATGAAGAAGTATTCATGAAGTTATTTATGAATGAAATAAAAACAAAATGACTATGCATTATAAAATGGCGTCATAGCAACAGTATTCATCTTTTACAATATTTCATTCATAAAGAATTGCCGCTAAAATATTCGGAGAACATGATGTAGTAGGAGGGGGAATTTTACTTATCGTGAGGATAAAGTGCCGCGGCGCGCCACCACCCCGTTGTTGTCGTTGTCGTTGTCGTTGCCACTCGTTCAATAATCTATAATGAATTATATAACAATGACGATGATTATGATGATGATGATCATGATAGAAGAAGAACAAGAAATAAAATAAATAACAAATATTTAATGTTAATATTTTTATTTATTTTTACATTAATTTTTACAATACATTTTTTTCATCGATCCATGAATTATGTGACGAATCCATTCCCAACCATTTTACATGAACTTTTTTCCCCTTTTTGCGCAATACTTTTCTACCAGATAAACATCCGGTTGTTTAGTCAATAGTAATTCTTGTTCATAGAATCCACCCTCGATGTTTTCACCATTGGCGTCTTGTAATAAATATGTAATGGGATTGGTTCGTTGAACTTTCGCGATACGAAAGATTTCCGTAGTCCAATTCGGTGTGTAACCTTTATCGAAGAGATTCTTGTATTTGCTGACGCGCACACGATCGTTGACTTTGTATCTCGCTGGAGGGACAATTTTTATATTGCTGTAGACGGTTGACAAAATTTTTTTTGTCATCTTCGATGTCACATCCTTGGGGCGCATGCCAATCGTACGATGTACACGACCGTTGTACTCCGTGACTAGTTTCGCCAATATTTTCGACCATCGATAATTACCATTCAGTGTAAAAGTTTTCCACATTTTATTTTTTAATGTTCTATTCCAACGTTCGACGATCGATGCTTTCATTACACTGTACGTCGAATAATGATTGATATCATGTTTCTTCATAAGCTCTTGAAACTCTTTATTGTAAAATTCTTTGCCATCGTCGGTCTGCAAATTTTTAGGTTTCCGCATATTTTGTTCATCACCACTCTCATTGTTTATTATTTTTTGAAATGATGCCGTAACATCACGTCCGCTTTTGGATTTCAATGGTTCGGCCCATGCATATTTTGAGAATGCATCGATGACTGTGAGAATATATCGATATCCACTATTTTCTCGAGAATATTTTTGCATATCAACTAGATCAGCCTGCCACAAATCATCGTAACCGCGTATTATCACTCGTCTACGCGGAAAGTTTTTTCTCGCCGACGTATGCAACTCCTCGACCAATTAAATTTTTTCTTTACTAGCCATTATTTTATTGTTGTATGTATCACTCACTAATGATCGATCGATCTCTCACACTCTTCCTTCTGTCTCTCACAATTTTACTCTTCTTATTATATATATTATTAATTATACGTTCTTCTCATTGTTGTCATTTTTTTTTTCCTCAATAGGCGACCATTGAATCAATGTATTATCTTTTTTCGAAATTGTTGCTGCTCCGGACGACGACGACGTCGATGACAATTTAATATCTTCGATGCTCTTTCTCAATGGCTCCAATTTTTCATCCACTTGATTCATAGCTATCTCAATGGAATGTTTAAATCTTGATAAATTCATTCGACGACCAATTTAATCTTCGTTTGAATATTTTTTTGCGTCTCTTTATCGATTAGATTTTTCAACTCCACGATTCTCGTATCGATAATTTTTTTTAGATTATCCTCAATATCAGTAACTGTTCGTTCTACGATCTTAATACGCGATTCAAATTTTTCAATTATCTTTTCAAATTCTTTATGATTCTCCCACATACACTCGTCAATGTATTTCTTGTTCACTACATCACTCGCTGCGACAGGATCCGCGATACGCACAATCTTGGCGTTCTCCGCGTCATACACCTTATCTTCGTCGTTCCATCTGAGAGCCTCGTATGTTCTCTTCGTCACGACGTGTTGATTTAATTCGCTGCTATCGCCAAATTTATTTATAAACATTTTCGATTCGAAGAGACACGACGACGACGACGACGACGACGACGACGACGACGACGACGATGACGATCATCGTCAGAGCGGCGGCGCAGCTATCTCAAGAGTGTGTATGACGATTCGATTGTTGTGTCAAGATATTTTATATGATTATTCCATTCTCGCGCAATTCCTCAATGATTGACATTATTTCATTGTCGTGACTTGTGTGACCGGCATTTCTCGACGATGTTAAAAGTCTCAATCTATCAATCAATTCATTTCCAATAAATCGTTCCAATAAATATAATCGATGTCGCATGCATTCGTTACATTCATTTCATTAGGAAGGATACGTCGTCGTCGTTTTCTACCACCACCACCACCACCACTATTTCTTCCTCTTCCTTCTCCTTCTCCTCCTCCCCCTCTCTTCGTTGTAGATGCGATACCACTACTACTACTACTACTACTCGTCATTGCTTTATACGACAGTTGAGGAAACAATGGTGCGATTATGTATTTATATTTGTGTCCCTTATTTCCCATAATTTGTTTTCTCGATGAATAATCTCGTCGATGGGCTTTCGTCGAAATCAATATTGCTTTATACTTTTGAAGATCTTCATCGGTGATGATTTCTCTATTGGGATTCTTCATGAATATCAATTCGAAAATACCTGTCGTTCCTTTATAATTTGTTCCATTTATCAATATATTATCAGCATTATCGATTTCAAATATCGAATCCCCAAGCATCATTTTATTATCTTTCAGATAAACACCATAATTATGATCTATGAGACGATCAGAGTCCTTCCCAAAGAACAGTGTAAGATATCGATTTGATAATTTGCCAAATTGTTCGATCATCGTTCGTTCCATCTCACTCGTGGGATTCTCCATAATATCGCGAATCGATTTTTCACTACCCGTATCGGTTTCATCATCATCATCATCATCATTATTGCTATTATCAACCGATGACAATGTTGTTTGTGACATGAAAGATGATTGATGAGATGATTTTGGTGTTAGTGACATTTGAGACGACGATACGGGTGTGCTAGTTTTTTTCGGACGCGCTTGTTTCCTGCGACGTCTTTTAATTTTCGATTCATTGATATTTTTTTTTTCACTATCATTTGATTCATCATCATCATCATCATTGTCATCGTCGTCATCATAATCATCTTTCTCCTGTTTTTTATCATTGTTTTATAATTTTCTCTCTTCAATAATTTTTGTTTTTTCACAATTATATTGTCTTGGACCAATTGTTGCAAAGGTTCAACTATCGGTCTGCACGATTCTTCCAATAATTCTTGTTTATCCATCTTTCCAAATTTCAATGCTTTGTGTTTCCTCCTCACGCTGTCACTTGTTTTTGCAATTTTTTCCAGAATCTTCTCGTTTCTCTTGGAGATGATGACGTCATTACTCTTTCGAGCGGCGGCGGCGGCGGCGGCGGCGGCGGCGGCGTTGCTCATAGCCATTTTTTTTCACTTTGTTTCTCTTCAAATCTCTCTCTCTTTTCCAATGAAAATAAATAAGCACAAAATGATATGAGAACACGAACAACCTCTTCGATTCACGCTCGATCGACAAATGCCCGCATTTACATCATTGCAAACTCATTAAATCCTTTTCGATATCGACCATTCCATATTTCACTATCTTTATCGATTACAAGAAATCCATAAGGCTGTTTCCAACAGGCGGAGCACAGTTCCGCAAAGTCCTCATAATGCATATCAGTGTTTACATGATCGTCGAATATGTGTCGTAGATTCATGGCGTCTTGTGTAAAAATGATGATGAAATTGGCATTGTCACGAATCAAATGTTTTGGAATTTTTGCATATGTCTGACACAAGTAAAAACTATCGATGTCGAAGTGTCTACCCATAGCGAAATATTCTCTTATCGTATTTTGTTTGTCGCATGATACATCGTCAAAAATGAATATTGAATTAGGCATAGCTTCATCGGGTGGAATCACTTCACTGTTATTTGAAAATGTATAATATCCAATATCTTTGCTGAGTGGTTTTAAAATATTTTCAAGATATTGATATTTTGCTTGCTGCAACGATTTCGAATAGACGTACACATTCTCGAATCGCACACCGTTCGGACTCTCGATCAGGCTCACGAGCAAATTAGTTTTGCCACAATTCGACGGACCGCACACGATCGATCGTATAGTGTTCGGTAATAGAGCGCCGTGTCGATGTTTTTTTTTCTTCTCAAATATTTCTTCCCTCCTCTCATCATACGTCACTCTGATCGACGTTGGTTGTTTCACAAATCGCATGATGATGATGATGATGATGATGATGATTGATGACGTTGTTATTACGACTAACGAGATGCGAAGATTTATTTCACTATTTAAAGAAACATATTTTCATATATTCTAATTTTTTTTTTTTTTTTTTTTTTTATTGATATGTGATCCAATAATATTTATCATTGTTGATTTAACCGTAGATTTCTTATAATTATTGATGACAACCAACGCAGTCGCCGACGAATCGTCGGTCTTTCGATCGGTTGCAGTCGCGAGGTTGGCAACGTTGCGGCTATCTCTTGATTTTGTCGAATCGCTATATCATAATTATTAGAGTGGCCATAGTCTCTGATTATTTTATTAGTTGCCACGAATCGATAAACACCACACATCATTACAATTTTTGCACTCCATATATCATTGTATCTCTCGAGAATTATTTGTTCAACAATTTTAAAAATTTTGTTCATATCTTCAACATTATAATTCAACCATTCGTATGGCACATCGATTGTGTAACCATTACTCACAATGATATACATCTTCTTCCACATCATATCAGTTACCATCATCATTTTTATCCTTATTATTGTTATAATATCTCGAATGGTTGGTTTATTTCTGTAAGTAATAAAATTATTTCATTATATAATACATATATATAATTTTAATTAAAAAATATGCATTACTCAGGGTGGTGGGTGAGGTGGTGGTGGTGTTGATAGTGGGATAGGCGGCGGGCGACGGCACGCGCGAGTGGATTATGTTGTAGAATATAAGTGGATCGGTCGGTCGTGCGCGCGAATGAGTGAGCGAACGAAGTGAGGCGGCGGCGGGCGGGCGGGCGCGGGGCGGCGAGCGATCGACGGACGGACGACGGATGTAGGAGGCAAGCAAGCAAGCAAGCGCATAGTAGGCTGCAGCAGTGTAAAAAAAAAGAAAAAAAACAATGACCGTGACTTGACCGTGACACGTTAATTACAATCAATTAACAAGGAGAGATTTTTTGAGTGGTCGATCGCGCGCTCGTTTATTCTTATCTTTTCCTTCTTCCTCCGTCACTTCCTACCTCACCACCCCCGTCTTTCATTCCCTGAAGGTAAAAACATTTAAAATCTCAGTTGGTAAATAATTTTATTGTTAATTTGTGATAGACCGTTGCAAAGTACGCACGCACGCCGCGCCGCTCTCACTCAACACAACGTCGTCCGTAGTCGTCGACATTATCATAACTACAACACGTCGTCGCGCCGTCACGTTTTTACATTTTACTCTACAAGATATAATTGAACGGTCTGTCGCTCGAACCATCATGTTTTCGAATACGCTAGATAAATTGAACGAGTATGGTGCGTTGACAAGTAAAACGTTTTTACCAAAAATTAAATTCCGCGATTTGATACCTAACGTGCCAAACCGTGTCACTAAAATACGAAATACATATTCACCAAAGATCGGTGATTCTATTGTCGTCGAATTAAATGACGACTGTTCGGTGTTTTTGCCTGATCGTTTTGCCAAGTCACTGGCAAGTGATGAGGCTACGTTCAATGACACTGTGACAATGGTTGAACAACATAATTTAGAGGTTATGTATTTGGGAGAGCCAACACACGGTTGTTGTTTTCTCACCAAAAAACAAGCTGACGAAAAACGAAAATTTAATGAGGATGAGGAAAATCGGAAGAAAGACGAGGACGAGGCGGCGGCAATCGCATTCGAAGTTCAACAACAGGAGGAACAAGATTATGTGGATGATGGATTTTTCATGGAGGACGGTTCACAAGTACCCGATGACGATTATGAATTCGTTGAGGAAATGCCACCGCCACCAAAAAAACGCTCAAAATTCATTCCCAAACTATCATCGGTGATAGCAATGAAATCCATGACGAAAAGTGGCGGTAGAGGAGGAGGAGGAGGAGCAGGAGGACCTAGCCAAAAAGTTTCATCATTACCATTGTCATCATCACCACCACCACCACGACCAACAACACCATCAGTAATCATCTCACGCACGCAAATTCGTCAAGAGCAGCGTGGCGGCGGCAGCAGCAGCAGCAGCGGCGGTGGTGGTGGTGGTGGTGGTGCTGCTTCAACTTCAACAATGAAATCTTGAACTGCAGCAACACACACAGCTGTTCAAGAAAAAAAAAAGTAATTGATTTTTTTTCATTATTCATATTCTATTTGTTTTTTATTTTATATTTTAAATTATTTATTTTTCTTTCTTTCAGAGAGAAACGGATGATGATGATGATGATGATGATGATGATCGATGGCCGGCCGTCCGGTGGCGAAGAATATACTAATGAATAATTTCCCAATATAATACATACACATACTATATTTTATAACGTAAAAAAAAAATATAACAATAATAAGTAGTAATAATCGTATATGAATATGATGATGAATTAATTATCGCATACATGTGTTAGTAGTATCAGTAGTAGTGGTTTGTCTTTAATATTTGATATGATAAAAATAAAAAAATGAATCATATATCATTGTATCCATTCCAAGCGCGGCGGTGGGGCGGCGGCGCAGTCAATTCATTCAGGGTGGTTGATGGGGGCCGGCGGCGGATCAAACGATCGACGGCAACTGCGAAGTGGGGTAGGTGGTGTGACGGGGTCATGCACGTGGAGAGAGACTAGAGACCGACGAGGAGGATGAGAGAGGAGGAGGAGGAGGAGGAGGAGGAGGAGGAGGAGGATGGACGGACGACGATAGTAAAAAAAAAAAGATTTTAGGGGTTGGTTGGTTGTGTGGTAGAGTGGCAGCGGCGCGGTCGACGGACGATGACGGACGACGACTGACCATCACACACCATCCCGTGAAAAAAAAAATTGAAAATAGTTTTGAAAAGTTCATTGTCGTGATGATGATGCGATCATTTCCAATAGTCGCTTTTGTCGTCGTGACATTTGTGTTGCGAGTAAACACGATATCGTTACCTCTCGAATCGCTTGATTATCTGCAGAAATATCAGTGGTTGAAGATTGACGAAGATAATGACGGCAGCGATGCTGCATCTATCGGTGAGGAAAAGGCGAACGAGGCTTTGAGAATATTTCAAGAGTATTATGGTTTATCAACTTCCGGGGGATTGAACGATGAAACGTTGAATTTCATGGAACAGCCGCGGTGTGGTTTCGTCGACACTGGTATAAATTTTAAATTAACAACGTATCGATGGACAAAGCAACATCTCACATGGTATTTTTATGCCGCAAGCGATGAACAATTACGTACCGCGATAGAAGTCTTCGATCAATGGTCTCGAGTATCGGGTTTAACGTTTAACAGAGTTGTGGATAGAAATGCCGATATAATTATTTCATTAAAAAAACGAAATCATTATTATATACATGACAATGCGACATTGTGTTATTCGCCATTCGAGGAAAAAGAATTGGGTCATGGATTTTTACCAACGTTTATTGATACGACAAAGGAGATTCACATATCCTTGAATTACGAGTGGGATTCATCATTGACTAATAATCTGGATGCTGAGAATAAATATAGTTTATATTGGGTATTGTTGCATGAAGTTGGTCATGTATTAGGTCTTCATCATACTAATGTTGCAAATGCATTGATGTTTCCTATTTATCGCTCACACACCAATACCACTGAATATCCTTTCGATCAAGATGATTTGAATGGTATCCAAGAATTGTATAAAGAGAAAAAACCAACGACATCATCTAGGAAGAAAAAAGTTCGATATCGTCAACCGACAACCGAAGTGACGACACCATCATCACCACGACGACGACCACCAGTATCTTCTCCCCCTAACGAATCACCACCAAGCGAAGATGATATCTGTCAGATAGGACCGTCGAAATTAAAATTTTTCATCACTCGAAAGCGATTGTATGTTATCTATGGGAAATGGGCGTGGCCTATGGATATGTCTTCTGAGGGGAAAAAAAATATGAGAAACCGCGATTGATGAGAAGTTTTCTCACTTTTTTACCGGAAAATTATACATCTATATCTGCCATATATGAGCATCCATCAGGCGATATCGCTATCTATGTTGATAATTTAGTCTATGTATTCGATCGTACAAATCTAAAAGTCTTGGACGGATGGCCAAAAACTTATCAAGAAATGTTCGGTGTGAATTTTCCATACAACGGAGTGAAAACAGCTGTTTCGACGAACAATGGACGAATCTATGTCTTCGCTGACGGTCCTTACGCGATCGAATTGGACTCGTGTCACTTTCAACCACATAAATATCATATTATAACGACTGCTTTCTCGGGTATCGGTGTGTTACACACCTCGAATTATACATTCTTCAAGTATAACAATGGCCGATTGTATATAATATATGACGATATGTATGAAGAGTATGATGAATTCAGTGAAAAAGTAACAAAATCTGGAAAGTTTGATTTATCATTATTTGGAATCGAGTGTCCAATGGAGGATACGGTCACGAAATTGCGAGAACTCACAAATAAATTAATCTATTTTTATGATAAAAATAAGACAAGTTCCATTAGAGATCTTTCGTCGATAATAAATTATGATATAGATAAAAAGGAAAAAACGGAGAAATATAAAAATGGTTTTAATACTCTAGCTGAATTACGTCAACATATAAAAACGATATGGGAGTATTGAGAGAGAGAGAGAGAGAGAGGGAGAGAGATGAAAAGAGAGAAAATAAATTGGAAGGGATTTTCTTCCTGGCTGGCTATGGGCGGCGGCGGGCGGGCGGAGCGGGCGCGGGCGGGCGGCGGTGGACGGACACGGATATGTCGAGTATAAAAACATAACTAACTAACACTTTTTCTATAGTATCGCCATCATTAGAGAGAGAGACTTGTGCTTGCGAAACATTGGTGGTCGGTCACGTATCAGCGTCATAGAAAAAAAAATAAATAAAAAAATGTCCGAACCTCGTGTGACCTTCGAAGTGATATATATACTCACAATCCAAGCTGTTCAGAAGTTGTCGCGAGATCTGGAACTTGTGGAGGATCGAGCGGAATGTGAACGTTGGTCGACGCAGTGCAAAGAACACATTCATTTGATATTTTTTTATCTACAATTTGTGAATACTTCATCAAAATATTATAAACAAATCTTAGAACTGGCTAAACGATTAGATGCTTTGCGTCGAATATTTGTGCTGAATAAGGCGATGAGATTTCCATAAAAAAAAATAAAAAAAAATAAAAAAAATGGAGCGATACACTTTTAACGATGAGGGTGAAGAGGAGGAGGAGGAGCAGGAAGAGGATATTATAAAAGATATGTGTAATCTTGCTCAAATTATTGAAAAAAATTTAAAGGAACAATTAAAAAATATTGACAATGCGCTGTTGCGACAGAGATGGCTAAAGAAATGTGATGAAATCGTTTCAATGTTAACAAATCATATGCAAACATACAACGATGTTATGAATGTTGCATACAAACAACGAATGACAGCATTGATAATCAGACTCAAATCATTGAGGGTGAGAACGAGGCTCGATGTGTGGCATGGACAAGGCTTGAATCTTCCATCGACATCATCGAGAAATGACGATCACGACGATGACACCGCTGCTGCTGCTGCTGCTGCTGCTGCTGCTGCTGCTGCTGCTGCTGCTGCTGCAGCAAGATCCTTCCTCGAATGGGAAATTATCGAAACAGCTTTTCAGACTCGCATCGTCACCGGTATGATAGTGAATGTTCAACACATTGAACCACAACAATTTTTATACGACGCCAAATATTTGGTCTTGGAAAATATTCGACAAAATATAGAGAAACACGATTGTATAAAAGTGAACATTGTATTAAATGCTGAATTTACAATCACTCATGTGTCGTCCAACGACGACGACGACGACGACGACGACGACGACGACGACGAACAACAACTCGTGGAATTAACGGAAATGAAGAACTTCGGAACACCGAACAAGATAATTCTTCCTACGAGCGATTTGGAAGATTGGTACGAGAATGACATGACTAAACGAATCTTAACGGCTATGGAAGAATTTCAAGAACGCGACAGCGGTTGGGCCTTGTCATCGATAATTAATTTAATAGTGAACATTAATAAATGCGAATTAATGAGTGGAGCGGCGGCAAATTGTGGAAAACTTCCGAAACAGATTGAGCACAAACGAGCTGTGATCAGCGTGAGATCGAACGATAATATGTGTTTCGCATGGTCGACAATGGCCGCACTGTATCCAAAGAAAAAAAATGCAGAAAGATGGAGATCATATCCAGATTATAAGAACGTGTTGAATCTGAACAAAATCATATTTCCAATGACGATATCGCAAATTTTGATTTTCGAACGAAATAACAAAATGTCGATCAATGTATACATTTTGAAGCACAACAACAACAACAACAACAACAACAACAACAACAACAACAACAACAACAACAACAACAACAACAACAACAACAACAACAACAACAACAACAACAACAACAACAACAACAACAACAACAACAACAACAACAACAACAACAACAACAACAACAACAACAACAACAACAACAACCAATTATCAATTATTGTTTTTTTCTTTTTTCAGATGTCTTCATTATTTTTTATCGGAAAAAAAATTGAAGGATCATCGAATCGATTGCGTCGAGATGAACGACTGCAGGATCACTCTGCCGCCAACGAATCCACCCGACAACGATGAGAAATGGATAAAATTCAAGAATTACAACAGAAAGAAACCACTTCCTTTTATTGTCTACGCCGATTTCGAGTGTCTCTTGAAAAACATTGATAACACCGATCCGACCGCAAAATCGTATGCATATCAAAAACATGAGCCATACAGCGTTGGCTATTATTTTCATTGTAATTTCGATCGAGAATTGTGCAGATATGAAGCATATCGGGGTGACGGTTGTGCCGACTGGTTTGTACAAGAATTGAGAAAGATCATTGAAATTATTGGCGAACGTTATGGAAATCCCTTGGAGATGGTGATGATGAATGAACGAATCACCACTATCAATCCTCTTTGTTACATCTGTGAAAAGACGATCACCTCGAATCAAACGATGGTTCGAGATCATTGTCATTTGACAGGACGTTTCAGAGGTGTAGCTCATGCCGGTTGTAATTTAAATTACAAAGATTTGCATCTTCTTCCAATAATTTTTCATAATTTAACAAATTATGATGCACATTTTTTAATTCAGGAAGTGGTTGAAAAATTTAATGACGATGGATCATCGAAAACGAACGTGATCGCCACGACGCTCGAAAAATATACAACTTTCACGAAGACAGTCAAGACGCGCTGCGATGATCGATTGAAAATCCAATTGAGATTTATCGATTCATTTAAATTTTTGAATATGGGTTTGAGCAAATTGGTCTCAACTTTGGATAAGAAAGATATAAAAATTACGCGCAATAATTTCAATGATCTGAGCGACGAAAAATGTAATCTTTTAACGAGGAAAGGTGTATTCCCATATGATTATGTGTGCGAATGGGAAAGATTAAACGAGACGAGTTTACCCGTGTACGAGAACTTTTACAATAAATTAGAGGATTGTAATATCTCGCGAGAAGATTATGAACATGCGAAAAATATTTGGCAAATATTCGATGTTAAAACACTCGGAGAATACAGCGATTTGTATCTAAAGACTGATGTGCTATTGTTGGCCGACGTATTCGAAACATTCAGACTCGATTGTCTAAAGAGTTACAGTCTCGATCCCGCTTATTACTTCACCGTGCCCGGTTATGCGTGGGATGTAATTTTAAAATTTACCAAAATCGAACTTGAATTATTGACGGATATAGATATGATGATGTTTGTTGAGCGAGGTGTACGCGGTGGACTAAGTCAGTGCTCACATCGTTATTCGAAAGCGAATAATAAGTATATGAGCGGCGGCGGCGACGATGCGTACGATGAACAAAGAGATGATATTTATCTAATGTATTACGATATTAATAATTTATATGGATGGGCGATGTCGCAAGCATTGCCATATAAAAATTTTGAATGGGTCAAAAATATAAGCAATTTCAATGTAGAATCGATAGCTGTCGATGGATCATTCGGATATATTTTGGAGGTAGATTTAGAATATCCCGACAATGTGCACGATTTGCATGCGGATCTTCCATTTTGTTCGGAACGTGTGCAACCGCCGCCGCCCGGAGAACGGCGCACCACCTCTCATTCAAAACTTCTCGCCACTCTCAACAATAAGTATCGTTATGTTGTTCATTATCGTGCATTACAACAGTGTCTGCTTCATGGTTTGCGATTGACAAAGATTCATAGAATATTGAAATTCAATCAATCGATGTGGCTTAGCGGATACATCGATTTGAATACTCGACTGCGTACGTTGGCAACTACTGAGTTTGAAAAAAATTTGCGAAAATTAATGAACAACGCTGTATTCGGCAAAACAATGGAGAATGTACGCAATTATATCGATGTAAAATTGGTTTCTTCATGGAGTGGACGATACGGCGCAAAATCATTGATTGAAAAACCAAATTTCCATCGTAGAGTCGTATTCAATGAGAATTTTTTGGCTATTCACATGTCGAGATTAGAAGTCAAAATGAACAAACCAATGTACGTTGGAATGTCAATATTGGATATTTCAAAAATACATCTATACGATTTTCATTATGCTTATATGAAACCAATGCTTGGAGATCGCTGTCAAATTTTATATACCGACACTGATAGTCTCATTTATGAATTTAGAAATGTTGATATTTATGAAATTATGAAACGCGATATACAATGTTTCGACACGAGTGACTATTTGGAAAATAATGTATATAATATGCCGAGAATGAACAAAAAAGTATTAGGCTTGATGAAGGACGAGAACAATGGCTCGATCATGAGTGAATTCATTGGATTAAGATCGAAAATGTATGCATTTAAAATTGACGATGTGAAAAAATCCGATGTCAAGAGAGCCAAAGGTGTCTCGTCCAGAGTCGTGAATCGCAAAATAACATTTCAAGATTATTTGAATTGTCTAGAAAATCAAGTATCGATGCTCAATGAGCAAAGATGTATCAGATCAAAATTGCATAAGGTTTACAGTATGGTGGAAAAGAAAATCTCCCTGGATCCCCGAGACGACAAACGTTGCGTGGCTTCCGATCTTGTAAATACATTGCCATGGGGCCATTATTCTCTTCGTAATAGACAAATTAATGATAATGATGGGGAAGAAGAGGAGGAGGAGGAGGAGGAGGAAGAAGATATAATAATCATAGATTAATAACATGTACAAACAAATAATATGGAGGAAGGGTGGGAGGGAGGGGAGAGAGAGAAGAAGAAGTAATAAAAGAAATGTATCGAAATAATTGATGTCAGTATGTATGATGTAACACACAAACAACGACGACGACGTATTAATAGTAATGAGAACAATAAAAAATAAAAAATTTAATGGTTATGGATTAGTGAATAGTGCAATCAATGCTCTTCCTTTCGAACTTCATATTCCGGGATATCAATTTTGTGGTCCAGGCACAAATTTGAGTGAGAGATTAGCTCGCGGTGATCGTGGTATTAATCCATTGGATTCCGCGTGTCGTGAGCACGACATAGCGTATGCCACACACAAGGATCTCTATCATCGTCACATAGCCGATAAGATATTGGCAAGTGAAGCGAAAAAGCGAATAACCGCAAGTGACGCGACTCTCGGTGAGCGAGCTGCGGCGACCGCAACGTGGGCAACGATGAGCGCAAAGCGGCGGATAGGAATGGGTATGAGTGGCGCTGGTAATAAACAACAACATCGAAGAAGAAGAAGAAGAAGAAGAAGAAGAGGAGGAGGAGGAGGAGGAGGAAGAAAATTACACATCGCTAAGAGGGGGGGATTTCTACCAATATTACCAATATTAGGTGCATTAGGTTCGCTGGTGGGTGGTGCCGCTGGTGTAGCGACCGCTGTGAACAAAGCCAAATCTGCACGAAAACAATTGGAAGAATTACAACGTCACAATCGAAGAATGGAGGGTCGTGGTCTCTATCTGAGACCATCGCATACCAAACGTGGTGGTGGTGGTGGTAGACGAAAAAAAAAAACTCCAGAAAAAAAAGAAAAAATTAATTAACGATCAATATCAACGACAGCGAGGAAGTAGTGGTGTTAGTGGTGGTGGTGGTGGTGGTGATGGAATGACGAATCATCAACTCGCTAGAGCATGCAGAGATATCAATAATTTCAGAGGAGTATTCATGCGAGATGATTTACCTAAAAAAATTCGAAAGACAGAATGTGGAATCGTGAATCTTGATGATAGCGCGGGATCTGGCACATATTGGGTTGCATATATCAAGTATCACGATAATACAATTAAATATTTCGATTCGTTCGGGAATCTTCGGCCCCCCACGGAATTGATCGAATATTTTGGTGGTTCGTCAGTTCGAATAACGTACAATCATAATCAATATCAATCCTATGACACACAGATATGTGGACAATTGTGTGTTGAGTTTCTTCGGGGAAACATCGAGAATTAAAAAAAAAAAAAAAAAAAATGTCATCATCAACAAAATTGCTGACATCATCAATCACTATTACATTGACGGGAAAATATAAAAATTTGACGGCAGAATTTTTCCCACCCATAGACGTGAGTGATGCCAATTACGAGCTGGGATTGGCAGATTTTCAAACGTTTCATGTGATTCCCAACATCGATTCGACCAATAATATATTCTATTATGACACGAACAAGAGTGTCGCGATACCCAAAGGATCTTACGAACTCAGCTCTATAAATAAATATCTACAGCGAGAGATAACGCGCGGAATCAAGGGAGAACCCGAGGATGCGTTCCTTCTACGCGCGAATAATAACACATTGAAGAGTGAAATCAGATGTAAATATTCAATCGATTTTAGTAAACCAAATAACATTGGTAGCATTTTGGGATTCTCAATGAAAAATAATTATTTAAAACCAAATTATTGGCATGAATCTGACATTCCGGTGAATATTATTAAAATAAATATCTTGAGAATCGAGTGTAACATCACATCGGGAGCCTACAGCAACGGAAAATCTGTGCACATTATTCATGAATTTTTCCCAAACGTCGAACCTGGATATAAGATATCGGAAACACCATCGAACGTCATTTATTTGCCGATCATCGTGCGAGTAATAGATCGATTGACTCTTCGAATCGTTGATCAGAATAACGATATCGTTGATTTTGGCGAGGAAGAAATAACTGTGCGACTACATTTGAGGAAATGTTGATCTACGATAGTGTCGCCACCGCTGCCGCCGCCGCCACCACCGCCACCACCACCACCACCACCACCACTAATAATCAACATAAACAAAATCTTCATCATCATCATCATCATCATCATCATCATCGAGGACACCAGCAGCAGCAGCACCACCTTGAACGAACAAATAAATTGTCAACGTTGAACGCGATGAGTGCCAGTGATGACGCGGTGATTGATCATTCACCATCATCATCATCATCATCATCATCATCCAATATTATCGTCAACAATAGAAACATTGAAAGAAAGAAAGAGAAAAAAAAATAACGATTGAGAACGTGCGATTTTTGAAATCATTGGGATTTCGAGTGGGAAAAAAATAATTGATATTAATGTGAATAAATTGATTGTGAGTGAAAGAGGAAGAGGAGGAGGAGGAGGAGGGAAAGAGGAGAAGAAAAAAGAAAGTGTGTATTAGAGAAAGAGAGAAAAAAAATGAGTGACATATTAAATATCACGGCTACGCCGAGATACGACAATCGCATAGTCAACGTCGAAACACACGGATATAATCCATACGAGAATACATCGTACGACTATAACGATGAGATACGGATACCGATACAGCAACAGGATACGATAGTGCTACCGCATAGAAGTTATCTCTATGTCGAGGGTAAAGCAAATCAAGGTGTCAGAGACGAGACTGCAAAGGAACAAGAGGATGTGCTTCTCATTGAGAACAATGGAATGGCATTTTTGTTCAGTGAAATACGTTATGAATCGAATGGCGTTGAGGTAGATCGTTGCAAGAATGTCGGTATAACGACTACTTTGAAGAATTATGCCACGCTCACTGTGGAGAAGAGTGATAACTTTCAGAATGCTGCGTGGTCGATAATTGAAAAAACAGAAATCAATGAGTTCAATTATTGTATACCGTTGAGTATGCTGATGGGATTCTTCGAAGATTACAAACGTGTGATTATGAATGCCCGACACGAGCTCGTGCTGATACGATCGCGCGACGACACCAACACACTGTACACAACTTCGAAGAAAATTAAATCACCGTCGATAACATTAACGAGAATACAGTGGAGGATGCCTCATATAATACTCGATGACTACACCAAGTTGCAGTATCTGCGTATTCTGAAGGAAGATCGAACTATAAGCATGGCTTTTCGTTCGTGGGATCTCTATGAATATCCACTGTTGCCGTCCACACAAAAGCACACATGGTCGGTGAAGACTTCGACACAGATGGAGAAACCGCGTTTCGTTCTAATCGCTCTGCAGACTAATCGAAAAAACAATCTAAACAAATCAGTGACAAAATTTGATCATTGTAAATTACGAGATTTAAAATTATTTTTGAATTCAGATTTTTATCCATACGACGCATTGAATTTGGATTTTACTATCGCCAAGACGGAACGCTACGGTATCCTGTATGAAATGTATAGTCGTTTCATCGGCTCCTATTACAACGATCCCAATCTTCGACCAATGCTCGATCTCATTAATTTCTTGAGATTTGGCCCAATAACAATCATCGACTGTTCGCATCAGAATGAATCGATCAAGAGTGGTACCGTCGATATGAAGATAGAGTTCGACTGTGCCGAAAATATTCCGAACAACACGAGTGCTTACTGTCTCATTATACACGATCGCATAGTCGAGTACAATTCATTGTCGAATATTGTGAAAAAAATTATATAAGAAAAAAGAGAAAAAAGAATGATGATGTGATCGTTGTAGTCGTCGTCGTCGTCACAATGTAAGCATTGATAAATGTACGAAGCATATTGATTCATATTAAAATATATCAAATATAATTTATTTCTCCCTCTTATTGCACATCATCTATCTATTCCCACACCCATCCATCCACCACTATCGCATCGTCGTCATCGTCCGTCCTTCTTCTTCTTCTTCTTCCTCATCTGTCTCTTTTACAATTTTTTTTTGCAACGATATTATAAAAAAGGAGAAAAACTAGAGTCAATCAGTCAGTCAGTCAGTCGGTCGATCGGTCGATCGGTCAGTCGGTCGGTCGGTCGTCGTCCGTCCCCCTCGAAAAGCAAATCGTGCGCGACACTCGAACAGAGACGATGACGACGACGTATGCCGCATGCATATGAAAAAAAAAAAAAAAAAAAAAAAAATTAGTGAACAGGTAAATATTTTTTTTGTGTGTGCGCGTGTGTTCGTTCTCACCATTGATTCTTTTGATTTAATAATAGAAAGAAGAAGACGACGACGACGATATCAACGGTGGCGCGATGGAAACATCAACAGCAAAAACAATGATCAATGATATTACTCATATAATGAGTATCAAAGCATTTCATTACATGGATGGATATCTTTATAAAGAATTGTCTATAATCAATTGTCAAAACAAACGAGTTTACAAAACAAGTTTCAGACTGAACATTAAATTTCATGATTTAAATAGAAAAGATAAAATACTTAATATCTTTGAAGCGAAAAACCAAAGTGGTATATTTTTCGAAGATCATCATTCGGAATACTTGACGCAAGAAGATGTTGAGTCAACGATTATTAATTATCTTCGAGGAGATGGATTTGCGATCGATGAGCCATCTAATCGGCAAGCAGCAGCAGCGGCACTGCTGCCAAGGCCAATCGTTGCGTACAAGGGGATGACAACTGTTATGGGTACTGATGCCGCCGTTACTCTGGAGAAGGATCTCTTGAATAACATTGGAATTCGATCGTTCAATTTGAAATTGTTGGGTTGCCCAAGATATATGGAACTCTTGGCGGATTCGAGATGCAACAACCCTCCGATAAAACAATTAAATTGTCGTCTTCATCGAATAGTACCAAAAGCCAATCAAATTTTCCAATGCTCCGGCGATGAAGTCCAAATATTTAACAATTGGTTGAATATACTGCGTCATGAACAACAACAACAACAACAGCAACAACAACAACAACAACAACAACAACAACGACGAGGATGGTGATATCGTCGACAGCTTTAAAAAAAAAAAAAAAAAAAAAAAAAACAGTAGAAGTGAAAATGATTGATGTTGATAATAATAATATTAGTAACACATAATGTCATTAATGTATCGATGAATAGTGTAATATTTTTTATTTTATATAATCATTGATGTTACAATATTATTATAAAAATTAATAACGACGACGACCCGATACAAATTGGCATCTCTCTCTCTCTCGAAGCATACGATTGAAAGACTCATCACCTTCGTCGTCAGAAATCAAATCAATTAATGTTATGACTCTATTTATTGGGTTTTTTTTTCGAAATAAAATCAATTGATGTTGTCATGATGTTTTTGATTGTAAAGATAACTGATGATGTCACAACAAATGAAGATACAAGGAAAAAAAATGTTCAAAAAAATATTGATGAGGGGAAGTTGTAGGAGGGACATCATGACATCAATTGATTTAAAATAAAAAACCAATAAATAGAGTAATAACATTAATTGATTTGATTTCTGACGACGAAGGTGGTGATGTCCTACTGCAGCCTCCTCCTCATCAATATTTTTTTTGGACAATTTTTTTCCTTGTATCTTCATTTGTTGTGACATCATCAGTTATCTTCACAATCAAAACTTCATCATCATCAACAGCAGCAGCAGCAGCAGTGACGGCGTTGTCTTCATTCGAATCGTCGCTCACAACAATGATTTGTCGTGATACATCTTCATCATCTTCATCATCTTCATCATCGTCGCTGCTCCAACGATTATCATGATGATCATCATCATCTCCATCATTCTCCCCTCTCTGCATGGCAGAATTGTGAGCTTCTTCAGCCCTTGCAATATAGTTCGCGATAGCGGACATGGCGTTGCCTCTTATTTTTAACAAACAATCGTCGTCGGATTGTTTCGGTAATTGGGTAGCGACGGTGGTGGTGGCATCGAGCAGCCGTCGTCGTCGTCGTTGTTGTTGTCTCGATGATACTCAATGTTTGCTAGAATAAAAAAAAATATAAAATTAATAGATGAATGAAAAAAAAAGAAATACTTTATATATGTGTGTGTGTGTGTGTGTGTGTGTGTGTGTGTGTGTGTGTGTGTGTGTGTGTGTGTGTGTGTGTGTGTGTGTGTGTGTGTGTGTGTGTGTGTGTGTGTGTGTGTGTGTGTGTGTGTGTGTGTGTGTGTGTGTGTGTGTGTGTGTGTGTGTGTGTGCATGACTTACCTTAAAAAAAAATTAATATTGTTGGTATTAAGAGACTTGTGAATAATTATTGAAATAGATGACGGATGACGACTGTAAGCGACCGTAATTCCTGCGATGAATGCGTCCATATGAAATTTCAAAATATTGAAATCATCGAAACCAGCTTCGCGAAATTTAACACCCTCCTCACCGTCATCTTCTACGTTAAAGTCTTTATCGTCAACAGGATGATGCAACGGTGGCGGCCTAAAATTTCAAAAAAAATAAAAAAAATATTATAATATCGTGTAAAGAAAAAAAAAATAAAAATACTCACCATATGTTAAAAGACTCCTTCGTCATCTCACCGTCAATGATGATGAAGATCGACACACAGAACGGCCAAAATTTCAAACACGTGCATTTGTTCATTATTTTGATTATAAATTTTCTGAGCGCAAACAAAGCCTGACCAATGAATGCGTAACCATGACGATCCCTAAACAAAAAAAAAATCAATATATAATTAAGAAAACAAAAAAAATCTCAAATAAAATATATTTTTTTTTTTTTTTACTCACATCTTCATACGCTTAGTCAAACGTTTTACTTTCGACTTGAAGATTATATCAATCAATATTTGAACCCTCTTGATATAATTAGATTCTTCGCTACTAAAAAAAAAAAAAAAAAAAAAAATGTACACAATAAATAAATTTAATTACTTCATCGAATAAAAATAATAATATTCAAAATTTACTTACATACGATTATATAATTCCTCCTCCGTCTCCTTGATCGAAACTTTTTTTAGATTCTTCACATTAATTTTCACTATCGTTGAATCTTTATCTTTTTCAAGAAGTCGAACGTTATAACGTTGCGTTCGAAAATTCTTTTTAACAGGCAACATTTTCATTTTTTTGTTTTACCCCATTCGCTATTTAAATGAAATATAATATATATATTGAAACTGACTAGAACGAACACTCACTCTACGATGTGTATATTATAAAGCTTACATTAAAAATAAATGCAAAAAATAGTATCGTCGCCGCGCGCCCGCCCGAGACGACGACGAGTGGGTGGGTGAAAAAAAAAAACGATAACGACGCACGACGAACGACGGGGGGTCGGTCGGTCGGTCCGTCGTCGTCTCCCCTCAGTAATTAGCGAGTTATTATATTTATGCATACACAAACACACACACTCTTTTGTTGCGGTTTTCACAATCTCTCTCACCATATATAGAAAATAGAGATAAGAAAAAAAAAAGTGGTAGGATAGCATGAATCGCCGCCACCACCGCACCCGCCCCCGCCCGCCCGCCTGTTCCGTACGTTATGCTGCTTGCTTATACTTCCTCATCATTATGGTCTCTGGATATCTGGGGTGAAAAAATTGACCCCCGAAAAGATAATAAAAAAAAAATAAAAAAAAAAGTTCGTTCTTGGTTATAATAAAGAATACTTCCTCGTGCGTCATGGAATCCTGATATCTCGGGGTGTAAAACTAAACAACGGTTAACGACGGTTAACGACGGTTAACGACGGTTAACGACCGATGAGACGATGGATGAATCATGTAAAATATGGGGTGGTGGTGGTGGGTGGATGACGGTGACCACACCACCCGTCACCAGCCCGTCGCCGCCTCCCGCCCGCACGCCGCCTCGCTGCTTTTTTATGTTTAAAAATGTTACTACAAACCAGTGTTGCCTAGTTGGTTAAGTTAGTCTAAACGGATGGGGAGGTAGTACAATAGGATATGAACTAATGATTTTTCCTCATAAAAAAAATCATAATTCAAATCCATCCTCAACAAACTAGGTAACATTTTTTTGAACAATGAATCATTGAATCATTGAATCATTAACACAGTTGTCCCGTTGGTTAAGGGCAGGCAAAAATAGGGTAGGATTTAAATGAATGATTTTCCTAATCCGAAAAATCTGGGTTCGAACCCGCCAACCTGGACAACTTTTTTTTTTTTTTTTTTTTTTTTCGTTATAGATTATTGATATCATAATAATGACTGAAGTGGGAATAATTTATACGAGCAGTGTGTTGCGAATAACATTTTTTACAATAATAATTATTATAGGCATCTGCACTTACCCCCTCCTCACATCGACGGAACACTGTAGGTTAAGAAGAAATCACTCGATTGTCGCGCACACATGTCGGTTGTTAAAATCCATCGCTTTGTTACCGACTGTGGATTTAACACTTGGTTATGATTATTAAAACCGCTATCTTAATTGTTATATATATGCAGTTACCGATTTTTTTACAGTTACCGATTTTACTGTTACCGATTTTTTGCGGTTACCGATTTTTTAAAGGTCAATGACCCCAAAGGTCAATGACCCCAAAGGTCAAAGGTCAAAGGTCAATGACCCCAAAGGTCAAAGGTCAATGACCCCAAAGGTCAAAGGTCAAAGGTCAAAGTGAGTTAGAACCGGCGTAGCCTTACTACTTGGCATCAACCGCAGCGTGTGGCCGCGAATAATTGGGATGTAAATCCTATCGAGAATGAGTGGGTTCTTCTGAAAAGAAGGATTCGAGATCGAAGACCTGTTCTGAAAATGCTCGACGAACTCGAAATCGCAACGAGAGAAGAATGGCTCCAAATTTCGCCGGAACAGATTGCCGCGATACTGTTGAGTATGGCTCGCCGCTGCCTGGCCATATTCCGAGGTCGAGCTGGGACAATTAAATATTCAACGATGGCCTTCCAAACGCCCCTTTTCAGGGCCACCAAAAATATTGGACGCTTGGAAAAAATGTTGCGTTTGTTATTAATTTTTTTTCAATTGTTTGACAAAGGGCACAAGCTGGAGTTAGTTTATTTCTAGCTTGCGAAATGCGTTACATGATACAATGTCTTTACCGAACAGAGCGTTCACAAGTGGAACTGCTATCGAATTTTTTTTCATGTTAACACTAACAAAATAATTCAGCCGTATTGGGTGGCAAAAAGCAAATTGTCTATAGCTAAAGTTGGAACCTAATTTATAGGTTTTAAGGGGCTCGTGAATCGTGCAGAAATAACAATAATCTCGCATTTTTTCACAGGTATGCATACAAATTCAATCGATCCATTGAATTTGCTTTAATTTGAATCTATCAGGCTTTTTAATGGGCCGGTAAAACGTACCGGCGTGGAAACAAGATTGATTTTTGTTTCACGTGCGCGCGATCGAAATCCTTCGAGCTTATCGTTTCGTAACTCGTACAGCGCCTGCTCCCCGAATTACAAATTAATCAAATAGTTTCAAATGGTAGCGAAGCATGGGGAAGGGGTCGACACGGAAACCCACACCCTCGCACCCTATTTTTTTTTGTTTTTGTAAAATGTCTAGCTCATCGATGAATCGGTAAAGCGAGGAAAAGTAATGTATTTCAAGAGCGAGAAACCCTCGCGAGATCGCGGCCTGCTTTCTAAAGAAATTACTATCGCTCGGCGCACGGGACTACGACTAAAAGCCGAAATCCTGTTTTAGTACGCGTTGTTGTTGCCGCGGACGCTTCACCATATCGTAAGGCACTATGAAAAATGACTCCACGAAAAATTTCAATCAGATCGGCCGGAGCATTTTCGAGTAACCCCCAAAAATTCACCTTGCCTTCCAAGGTGCACAACTTCCTCGGCATTACCCGATCGAGACCCTTTAGGAGTGTTATCTGCACGTCGTTGCATTTCGCTTGGCATAAGACATTGCACGATATTTTACCTGCGTATGTGACTGTCCGTGGTCATCGCATATCCTCTTTTTGCAAACATTTACGGGATCCTCGTGCACGGGGGGAATTTTCAACCTATCCCGATGAAACCAGCGCTATTTACAAAGTAATTAAATTTACTCGAATATACTTTTTTGGTTTTTCGAAATCAGACCGAGATCCGCGGGAATCGGTGAAAAAAGCCTTGTCCCATTTAAAATGAGCACGACCTTTTCTTCTTAAAATGATGCTATTAAAATAGAGAGTTGGATCTCAACGCAAAAAACTAATTGGTGTTCGAAATAACCATTGTTTGTGTCTCTAACAAAGAGAAGGAACAACAAATAAAAATTTCACTGGTATGGTTCGATTCCATACATTTTTGCGGTTAAAAATGTTTGCCCCCATTCGCATGGAGACCCGGTCGCCACCGAGTTGAGACGCACTGCTAAGCGAGGGCCGTAGCCAATGATATTTCAGATCTCCCCTCTCCATGTTTTTTCGGGCGTCTAGTTTCACCTGGTCCTCACTGTATATATATGTTTTCCTTTTTCCTCTCTCTTTTTATAATTGATATACGTATATATATCATCATTATTCAAGTCCCGATATTTCTACATGTGAATACTAATCCATCTAACTACTTAGTGGGCATGGAGCCTAATGTAACTGACGGCTAGACTTAATTGTGGGGTTATGGTGGCGTTGGGTGACGGGGCTTTTGTGTGTTTCTTGATGGGCTCCTCCTTTTATTGATGCTGTAGTCTCCGTTGGGTGTGCGTCGTTGGCAGATTCTTCCCTGGTGTCGTACTGGTTGCTCGGTATTAGAATGTGGGCGTTCTTTTGAGATTGGGGTATCCGTCTACCATGTTTGAGAAGTTCAGCATTTTATCCCTGTTGATGGGAGTGTCAACGATGGTCCGGATGTACTTGGCTTCCTTGATCCCTGTTATCGTCCAATGGTCCCGTATTTCCCCGTTCGTCTCGAAGGACAATATCGGAGTCGTGGTGGTTTTCCATAATCCGAGTCCGACGATGCACCTTTTAAAATTAAAAATAGATTATTACCTTATTAAGGTTTTATTGTATGTTAGTAAGAGGAGAAACACGACATTTAATTATTAGGTATTATAAGAATACAGAGATGGTAAGTTATACGTGAATATTCTATTATATATATTCTTTTTTTTTTCTTTTTTTTTTCTGTTAAACGAGTTTACTTGAGGATTAAAGGGTAGTGATTAAAAATATTTCGTTTTGATTATTATATATATATATATATATATATTGTGACGTATTTTTCTTTACCTCGATAACGCGAACTCAAAACTCAAAAAAAAAAACGGAACAAGACTAAATCTAAGCTCAAACCAAAAAGGGAGCACCAAACGCGAAACCGAAACTTACGTCACCTTCGGCCGTCCGCCCGCACGGATGCATCGACGTCCCGGTGGGCGCCAGTTAATTTTTGCTTCGCCGGTATTAACAACCGGGCTAAACTGGAGGTCGGTGGAACGGCCGACCTCCGCGGGGTCGATTTTTGTTTCGCCGGAATCGCCAAGCCGGACTAATCTGGAGGTCGATGGCACGGTCGACCTCCGCAGGGCTGATTTTGCTTCGCCGGAATAGCCAAACCAGACTAACCTGGAGGTCGGTGGAACAGGCCGACCTCCGCAACGGGAACACACGAAATCGGAACAAAACACACGATAACACAAACGAGAACTTGACGGTAACGAGAACTAACGCCGATGCATTCGCGAAAGCGAACGGTTGCGGAAATGCACGGTCGCTCAGGATGCGGGTTATGGTAGAAGGGTCGCGATCCTTTGCCAATAAAATAACGCGGAATCGAAAATATCAGAATCTCAAACTGTAAATAACGGGAACAACTATTTACTGGCTAAAAAGCCACGGGATCGCACACTAGTGCATCGGGAGCGCTCAGCTGACCGAAGGGTCGGAGCGAGCGTAACGAGAACGGATCCATACTCGATCGAGAAATTACTTGAACAATAAAACTCACCGAAACAGCATGAATTCATCCAATAAAATGCGGGAACTGCATCTCACGATGCCACGAGAACTTAAACACAATCGCTGCACCTCAAGAGCGTTCTCCAAAACGCATCTCGATCACAGAAAAATCGGCAAATTATTCGGAAACGAATCCGCACGAAACACAGCACACGAGTCTACTAGCGAACGCGCAAAGCGACAGGTAGCGAACGCGACACACGAATCAAAGGGAGAGCGATAACCGGAGTCTACGGTAACGCGAGCGAGAACGACTGACTCAGCGTGAGACAATAGGCCGAAACCGTAAACATCGGGAGCACGAGAGAGGTCCGAGCAGCCTCGAGGACGACTCCCGGTAGACTGATAAGCCTACGAAAATACTTTCAACGGGACGTTATTATTATTGCGGGATCCTTAGCCGATAACTACTGCCCTCTCGAACTATATCGATACGTCATCTGAACGGGAGCCGAACTATAACGCGGTAACTTTGAGAATCTTCGCGATCGCTACTCCAAATTCAGGACGTGAAAACAAGACTCTCTCTCTAAACTAAAACACAGCACAAGGCGTTCCAACCTTGCCCGGACTGAAATAAAACCTCCGCCTGTTCTCCAACGTCCTGTATTATCACCTAAGCGGAGTGCCGGGTTTGCACCGGACTTTGGCGTATTCGTGACGAAATCTCGTCGGGCTCTCCTCTATTCGTGTTTCTCATTTCTTCGAGATTCTCTCCACCGAATAGATTCGAGAATCCCGACCTGAACTAAATCTTTTAGCTTATCACACACAAGCAAAATCTAATCGGATCGCAAAACGTTACGAACCTTACTTAAACGAGAGCTGGACGGTACGTGGACAGCTGCAGAGCAGTAAAGCGGGAACTATAACGGGCTAACCGAACTAAATCGATAGCCGTATCCGAAAAATTGGAATTTATTTGTATTTTTGTGACGGTGATCGAAAAATCACGTCACAATATATATATATGTATTGTATTGTGCTTTATTGTATCCCCTTAGGGTTACAAGGTTTCCGTTTCCCATACATTGTTCCTTATAATTCATTTTCTCCACCTTTTCTCTCTTTACAGCGTTTCCTCTCTCCTCGTCTCCCTGACTCTCCCACTCTCACTCTCACACTTTCCACTCCTGTTTTCCTCACCTCGTCTCTTTGCATTTCTCTTTTTCTTTTCTTTCCGTTTATTTGGTCTTTCTTCCTTAACATTCTTTACATTGTTTTCGTTTTTCTCTCATTCTTCTCGCTCTTATTCTATTTCGCTTCTTATCCAACCTCTTAATTTTATTCTCGGTCGCCTCGCTCGCCCCGCTCGCCGCTCTCGCTCGCCTCGCTCGCCTCGCTCGCATCGTTCGCCGCTCTCGCTCGTCTCGCTCGCCGCTCGCCGCTCGCCTCGCTCGCATCGCTCACCGCTCTCGCTCGCCTCGCTCGCATCGCTTCTCTTCCTCCCCTCTCTCTCTACTTCCTTCGCCTCGTTGTCGAATCCCATTTCCGTTTCATTCACTCCATTCTTTCTCTCATTCCCTCTCTTCCTCTACAGATCTCTCTCTTTCTCTCCCTCTCACTCCCTCTCACTCTCGTTCTGTTCCCCCCCCCTCATCCATTCCCCTCGTCCGCTCTCTATTGCTCCTCGCTCGTCTCACTCCTCCTTTTTCGTCGCGCTTCTTCCAATTCTTTCATCCACTCCTCTCCCTCTCCATTCGCATCCAGAATCTCTCTTATCCTCTCACCTATCGCCCTATTTTCTTCCCCTCCTGCCCTACATCTATCTAGTACGTGCTCCCATGTTTCTATTTCTCCCTCGCACACTCTACATCTCCTTTGATCTTCCGCTTTCCAATATTCTCCCTCTCTCATCTCGTTCCCCAGCCTGAATCTGGCTATTCTTCTGCTCCGTTCCTCCTTCCACTTCGCTTTCAGGTATTGCGGGATTCCTTCCGTCATCACCTCTCTGTACCATCTGTTGTATCTGGATTCTCTTATTCGTTCCCGTCTTTCTTTTTCCTGTTCTCTTCTATCCGCTCTCTCCGCTTCCTCGTACTCCATCTCGCTTTGTCCTTCCTCTCCTTCATTCCTTCGTTCTTTCCGTCTTTTCGCTTCCGTCTTCCTTGTTCCCACTTCGAGCCTCTCTCTTCCACTCTTCTCTCCCTCTCTTTCATTTCTTCTAAACATTCTCTTGCCAACTCGCTTCCTTCTCCCTTCCTCAGCTTCTCTTCGTATCTCCATGCCCTCCTGCGCGCTCTTATCCTTATCTTATCTCTCTTTGTTTCTTCCCTTATCATGTATCCTGGCGTGTGCCAGTCTACCCCCATCGTCCATCTCAGAAATCTTTCCTGCATTCCTTCCAGTTCTCTCCTTTCTTCCCAGCCCCATATTTCCGCTCCATATCCCATTACTGTCCACACCAGCGTGTCAAATAACCAAACTCTCCTTTCCCAGTTTTTTTCAAACATTCTTTTGCCTATCCCCCAGGCCTTCTTCATAATTGCTCCTGCTTTCTTCGCTCTCTCCTTTATGTGCGCTTCCTGTCCTCCATTCCTTTTAAATACGTAACCGAGGTACTTAAATTCTTTCACCTCCTCAATCTTTTTGCCTCTCCATCTCCAGTCCACTTCCTTCCTCCTTCCTCCGCCTCTCCTGAATCTTATTATCTTTGTCTTCTCTACGTTTACTTCCAGCTTTTTATTTTCAAAATATTTTTCCATTCTCCTTATCATGCTCTTCATTTCCTCTTCACTTTCTGCCAATACCACCACATCATCTGCGTACGCAAGCGAGCATATCCTTCTGTCCCTCACCTTCACTCCACCCCATGTTCCTTTTCTCAGCTCTTCCTCCAAATCAGCCGTCATCAAGTTAAACAGAACCGGGCTCATCGGACATCCCTGTCTGACCCCTTTTCCCGTCCAGAAGCTTTCTCCTATCTCTCCTCCGGCTTTCACTCTACTCTTTGTCTCTCTGTACACCTCTTCCACTCTTTCTCTGAGCCCTCTCCTTACTCCTCTTTTCTCCAATGCCTCCATCATTTTCCTCCTGTCCACCGAGTCAAAGGCCGCCTTCAGGTCTACGAACAGCGCCACCACCTTACCCTTCTCTTCCGTCACCTTCCTGTTCACTATATAATTCAGGACGTAGATATTATCTATCGTCCCTACTCCTCTCCTGAATCCTGTCTGGTTCGGCGGTATCATCTTCCCTTCCTCTGCTTCTTCTTCCAGCCTCTTCGCTAGTACCGTCCTGTATATCTTATACAACGACGGCATGAGCGTAACCCCTCTGTACTCCTCCACTCTCTCCCCGCTTCCTTTCTTTATTATTGGGGCTATTATCCCCTCCTTCCAATTTTCCGGCCAGCCTTCACCTCTCCATACTCTCGAACATATCTCCAATGCTACCTCTATCGCCCTCTCTCCTCCACACTTCCACGCCTCATTTGGTATCTCGTCTATTCCCATCGCCTTTTCCTCTTTCAATTTCTTTACCGTCTTCCGGATTTCTTCTCTACTTATGTCGTCCTCCTCTCCCTCTCTTCTTGCCTCCTCCGTCCCCATTCTCACTCTTCTCTCCATTCCTCCTATCAAATTCATGAAATATCTTTTCCATTCTTCTTTTTGTATTCCTTCTCCAATTTTCTTTCTTTCCTTCCTTCCTCTGTTTACTATATCCCATACCTCGTTTTCCGTTTTCGCTTCTGCTATCTCTATTATCATTCTCTCCTGCTGCTCCTTTTTCTTCCTTTCGCTCAGCCTCTGATATTCTTTCTTTCTCTCTCTATATAGCTCCTTCGTTCCTGCGTTCTTTCCCCATTTCCTTAGCTCCTTCCTTACTTCTGCTTTTTTTCTCTGCACTCCTCATCCCACCATCCTCCCCTCTTTTGTTTCCTTTCTCTCCCTCCTTTCTCTTCACTTCTTCCGATCTCTTCCTTTATCCTCATCTCCATTTCTCCTATGTCTTCCTGCCTTCCACTTCTTTCTACTGTCATTTCTTGCAGGCCTTTCGCATACTCTTCTTTCATTTTCTCGGACCATTTCCCTCCTCCAGCTTTTCTTTCCCGACCTCCTTCCTTTCTCCTCCTCTCTCTTCCTTTTTTCACTGTTACCACCAGTGGGTGATGGTCCGATTCTATTCTGTCAGCTACTTCTAGCTTTTTTATTCCCTTCCTTGCATTTTCATCTCCCATTACATAGTCTATCACCGTCTCTCCTCTTCCTCCCGTGTACGTAAATTCTCCCTCCTCGTCCCCTTCCATATTTCCATTCCAGATCTCCCATCCTACTTCTTCCAGCACCTTCGTCAGCTTCTTTCCTTCTCTATTGATCCTTTTATCCTTTGACTTTCTCCTTTCGTCCTCATCCTCCTCCGGGTCTCTCACTCTCCCTCCCACCGTTCCAGTTCTCGCGTTAAAGTCTCCTCCTATTATCGTTCTTTCTTCTTCACTCTGCCGTTCCATCCATCCTCTCAGCTTCTCCAATTTCTTGTCCATATCTCCGTTCACATATACTGCAACAATGTTCCAGACCTCCTTCCCTGCTTTCACTCGCGCGTGCATAATGCCTTCCTCCTCCTCCAGTTTTTCCTCTTCCTCCATTACCATTTCCTCTCTCACTCCGATCACCATTCCTCCCATCGCTCTTCCTTTCTTGCTTTTCTTTCTCGCTCCTTGCCTCGACCATCTGTATCCCTTTGGCATCCTGCCGCTCACTTTGCTCCAATTTTTATCCTCTATCCACGTCTCCATTAGTACTACTACCTCCCATTCTTCTATTCCTTTCCAAAACTCTTTGTCCTTGCTCGCCAAGCCCGCAACGTTCCAAAACGCTATCTTCCAACTCTCCTCCTCTTTTTCTTCCGTCTCTTTCTTTCATTTCCTACTCCTCCTGGTTATTCGTTTTTTGCTCCTTCCTCCTCCCCTTCTCCTCCCCTCGCCTCATCCAATCCTTCATTCGGCTTCTCCTCTCTCATCTTCCTTGCTCTTCGTTCCTCCACCCTTTCATGTTTTTCCTCATCCTCTTTTTTCTCTGTTTTTTCCTCCTCCGCTCTTTCTCTCCCTCTTCTGTCTTTCAGCACCTCATTCTTTTCATCCCAGAACCATGCCGTTCCGTACACAAACAGCTTGCCATGTCCTACTCTCACCATTTTTCCTTTCCTCCTCTCCGCGTCCGCTACTTCTTTTATTAGCCACTGCATCCTTTTCTCTTTCCACGTAAGATCTTCCTCTATCCTCTCCTTCCTCCCTCTCAGATTTCTTTTCTTCCTCATTACTTCATCCTTCCCTTCCACGCTTTCCATTCTCACCTCTATGCTGCCTTCCCTTCCACCACCTCTCCTCTTTCCGATCTCTTTCGCCTTCTCCATTCTCGATCCCACTCCGATGCTCTGTAAAATCCTCCTCGCCGAATCCATCGCTGTTCCTTGTATGTCCACTCTCTTTAAGATTACATTCTTTTTCCTCTCTTCTCTCTCTCTTCTCTCTATCTTCCTTTCCATCTCTTTCACCCTTTCCTCTAGCTCACTGTTTCCCGTATCGCTCTCTCTCTTTCTCGCTCCTTGCATTTCCTCTTTGCGCTTTTCCATTTCCAATTTTTTAACTCTCTCCTCCACTTCCTCGCCCCTCTGGTCTCTCTTCTCCGCTTCCTCCACTCTTTTTTCCAGTCCTGCCAATCTCTCGGCTAGCTCTTCTCGTTCTTTCCTTTCTCTCTCTTCTCCCCTTCTCATTTCCTCTCTCATTCTTCCTATCTCCTCCCTCACCTCTCTTCCCTGTCCCTTCACATCCTGTCTCATCTCTCTTAGCTCTTTTTTAAACTCTTCTCTCATCTCCTTTATCAATCTCTCCACACTCGACTCCTCCTCCACCTTCTGTGGTGACCTCTGTACTTTCTTGCTTCTCTGAAATATCTCCGCTTCGTCATCCTCTTTTTCCTGTTTTTTCTCCTCCGTTTGCTCTCTTTTTCTTTTCCAGATCTCGTTCCACTCCAATATCGAGCCCACGCTCGCGCTTCTCTCTCTTCCCAGTCTTTCCGCACTCGACGGTCTTCCTCTGCTCCTCGCTTCCTCGCCTTCTCCATCTCGCGTATCACCCATCTTTTCTTCTTGTCTTACCTCTGCTCCGCTCGGCTCTATCCTTCCTCGTTCTGCCCACACGTCACTCACACTCTCCTCTCCCCACTCTTTCTCAGTCACTCTCTGCTACTGCCTTACCGTCTCCGACTCACTCGCCGCTTCCACTCTCCTCCTACTGCTGTCGCTGCCTGTCTACCTGTCGCTCTATCCTCCGTCTCCCTCTTACCTTATCTTCTCTTCTCTCTCTTCCTAACCTCTACTTTTACCTCTATTTTTCTTTGCTATTTTCTCACTACCTACCTTTTCCTCTCTTCTCTCTATTATCTCCCTCACTCACTCTCCTCTCCGTTACTCTTTCCTTTCACTCACTCTCTCTCACTTCTCTCTTATGCCTCCTAACTTTACTTTTTTCCTAGCACGCTTCTCTCACCCGTCACCCTCCTTTCGCACCGGAAACGGAACTCCACAATATATATATATATATTATTATTATTATTATTATTTGTTTTGTGTTTTTTGTGTTTTTTTTTGTTTTTTTTATATATATAAAGGGTTTATTATTATGGTTATTTATTATTATTTTTTTATATGTATGTGTGAGATATGTTGTTACGGGAGTTGGTTATTATTTTGAATTTACTTTTGCTTCCTTTTTCTCTTTTTTCCACCTCTTTTTCCTTCTCTCTCTCTTTTATACGAAAGTTTCCTTCAGGAGCTCGTATCCACTCTCTTCGTCGTCTGGGAGGTCCAGTATGTCCAGTACCTCCCTTCGGGAGAGCCTGGGGGTGTGTTGGTGGCTTTGTTCCTTCTTATCATACACACATATTCGGTGGTTTCGTTGCTCAACGATGGGGGTGGCGGGGAATTAAAAAAGTCCCCCTCCCCCTCGCCCCTCCGCCCCTTCTCCCCCCTCTTCACCCCCCCTCTCCCCCGTCATAAATTCACCCCTCTTAACCCGTTCACCCACGCCCCTTCATAGCTTCACCCCCTGCCCCCTCACCCCTTCATACCTTCACCCCCCCTTACCACCCTCGCCCCCTTCATAAATTCACCCCTCTCAACCCGTTCACCCCCCTTCATACCTTCACCCCCCCTTACCCCCTCGCCCCCTTCATAAATTCACCCCTCTCAACCCGTTCACCCCCCCCCCCCCCCCGCCCGTTCATACCTTCACCACCACTTTACCCCCTGCCCTTTCATACATTCACCCCTCTTAACCCGTTACCCCCCCCGCCCATTCATACCTTCACCCCTTCTTAATCCCTTCACCCCCCCCGCCCACCCCTTTTCTGTGGTTCCTCGTTTTTTGGGTTTGGTTTTTTTGTGGTCCCTCCTTTTTTGGGTTTGGTTTTTTTTGTGGTCACTCCTTTTTTGGGTTTGGTTTTTTTTTGTGGTCCCTCCTTTTTTGGGTTTGGTTTTTTTTTGCGCTCCCTCCTTTTTTGGGTTTGGTTTTTTTTCGTGGTCCCTCGTTGATCCAGTGGCATGACCGTATTCTCGACCCAATGGTAATTCACTTTTCCCAGGGTGATGGGTCGTCGGATATTAATTGCTAATTCCTTGCGGTATCGGTTGAAGCTGCGCTCGTTCAAACATCTCCATTCGGGTGGTACCCAGACTCTTTGTCCTTCTTCAGCGGGAGGTGGAAGGTTGATCGGCCAGTAGCAAATTATTTTATCCAGTCCCAGGGAGGGTGGTAGCGGAAGACGATTCACTGCTATCGGTAGTCTTCTTCCGGATCTCAGTTTCATCGGCGGGGCGTCCCAGTAGGGGGTTCCCTCGTGCAGTGTTGGCCATCCGTTTCGTCCGTGAATTGGCACGCTGTGGTAATCTTGCCCATCAGGGAGGAGTATCGATCCTTTCCATTGATAAGGTACTTGCCCGAGGACGATATCCTCATACGGGTGTGTTCGAAGCAGTTCGATCCATTTTTCTAGTCGGTCCGGTAGGACGGATCGCCATTCCGGTGGTACGTATAGTTCAAGAGTTTTATCCGCAATAGGCACGAGGAAAGTGATTCTCCAGTAGCACTATAGTCTGGTCGTCCCTGGTACGGGAGCACTGGGCCTGGGGACGTTAGTACGTATTTCCAAAATTTCGGTTGGAGGCATTGGTGTTGAAAACCTATTTCTTTCGGACGAAAAATTTTCGCGCCCACAAGTGCATTGCGACATGGTGAATTCTGTTTAAATTTAAAGATAATTTGTTAATGGCTTATAATATGCTGAACGTATTTTTTTTCTATTTCCTTGTTGGTTATTTTGATCATCCTGTGCGGGGTATATGTGTATGTAAAAGGAGGGATTATTTATGGTGACGTTTTCCCAATGAAAAATAGGATGTATCAGTACTAGTACGTTTGTTAATAACAGGGACCATTAGGTCCCTGTTTGCTGTTGAGTTGTTGTTTCTGGATTGGTTTCGGTTATTGGGGGTAGGTTGGGATAAGCGCAAGCGGTATTAAGGGGGTTGGTGGGTTCGTCTGAGGAGAGAGAGGGACTATGTTCTTCCTCTCTTGCTCGTGCAGTATCCTCCCTTGCGATAGGTCGTGGTCTTGGAACCCTATCATATACTGACTGAGGGGGTTCTGGGTCAAAGATGGGGGAAGTTCCCTCTGTGTCCTCTTCGTTCTTTGGGTCGGTTCTAATGATCGATCGTGGTCTGGGGTTTTTGTCAGGAGTGAATGTCGTAGAGGGCGAGGGGTGGGTGTCGGCGTTCCAACTGAACGTCAAAGGGCGCATGGGCTTTATTGGGGGCAGAAAAGATTCGAGTCGGGATGGGAAGGTGTTTCCTGTAGGGTAATAGAAGGGTGAAGTATTACTGGTAGATGTTTGTGGGATCGGTATCGGTTCGGAACACTCAGGTATATATTTGTTAAACGGCTGTTGAGGCGGTTCGAAAGGATAGTTCGGCGAGCGACTATCAGGAGTGTAGAAAGGGGAATATTTGGGCGGCTTACTGGACTCGTCTGAGTTATTGCCTCGGTTGTGTGTGTATACTACTGTTGGTTCTTTTGCTGGAGGAGGCCGTCGGCTCAAATGCAACAAGAGGTGTGTGACTGAGTCCCACAGAGCTACAATTAAATATACCGACCATCCGTAAACCGTATGAAGGGCGTACCCGTGGATTATTATGTCGAGTGTAAGCTTTATCCCTTTGATAATTAACAGTATTCCGATTAATCCCGCGCTTACGTTTCCGAAGGTCGTAAAGGCTCCCCAGGTTTTCTCCCAGGTAGATTCTATTAATTTATTAAGGGCATCTTCATCGAGCAAGTTGGAGATTGATCCCCCTTGCGCGATGGTGGGTTGGCCCGCAATTCCTCGTGCGAGGGAGTTAAAAATGGCTGGCCTTTCCGCGGGGAACATGATGTGCGCGCGTAGTTCGTCTAGATCCTCCTGTGTGTATATACCGCTGGAGGCTAGGTTGTGTGGGTTGGTATAGGTCCAGGTCGGTTCGGTCAGCGGCTGAACGACCGTGGGGGTACGGCCCGAATGGGGGTCGGTCCGACGGCATACCATTCCCCGTCCAACAAATACATGGGTGCGACTAATCGGTTACATGTGATCTGAGTGTCTGTCTGTGTTAATACGTGAGTCCGAGGAGTTAGGTGGAATGTAAAGTTCCCCCCGGAGACGGGTAATTCGTTGTAACATTCTTTAGTACGCATTATTTTTACTTCCACCGGGATGCATTTAACAATGTGAGCTACCTCTCCTGCTAGTAATCCCATATAACCTGGTTTCTTCATTAGATTAAAAGCGAATTCGTCCGGAGATCGTCGGGCTATGGTCAAGGTGTTTTGTAACATCCGGCGTTCAAGATTGCACCGTTGCACAAGTATATCTCTATACATGCGTTTTATTTCGGTTCGAATGTGTTTTTCTACGTATACGAATTTTGAGTTTACGTAGGCAAAAATATCCAAATTCTCGACTGCAATAGGGTCTTTTGTAATAAAAGGATTTTCTGCGGTCGTTTCAACAATTAGTAATTTTGGGTGTTCGGTCCTAATGAGCGCGTATCCACATACCATGGTCCTGTCTTTTGCTGTAAGAGCAAACACTACATCCCCTTCGGTCATAGAGTACACTGTCTGTCGGAAACTGGTGTCGGTGTCTGTTACCCTGTCGGCAAACCCTTCGTATAATAGTCCGTATCTTTTGCTACTACAGCTGTCCTCCGGGAGGGGATCCCAAAATGTATCTCCCCCATCAACGTCAACGCAGTATGACTCGCTTAATTCACAGCTTGTACCCGACCGAAGGTGAATTTTATCTGTTTCTACATCGACTTGAGCTCTGTAATCCCTTAAGGAGATTTTCACGTGGCCCGTCACATATACTTTGTCGTAATTTCCATATGGGTCAGAATACGCGACTCCTTCGCACGCGGAGTCTGCATTAATAGTTCCAGCAATGGCTATGGGTCGGGAAGTGGTTTGGTTAGGACGGATCCCATCGACTAGGGTATTCCCTATGGCTATTTTGTGCTCCTGATACATCCGACGGCAGGCATCACGGGATATCGTATCGATGTACGAGTGTTTCCCGTTTGGTACATCCATTCCGTGCGACCACATGCCGCACCTAGTAATTTCTCGATATATTTCCACCTTGCATTGTAACACGTGGATGGTCGTGTACTGATTTATTTGTATCAGTTGAACGTGCGTTCTTGAAACATTGACTTCTTGCTGAGGGATATTGCATTCCCCTTCTTCCAATAGAGATACCATGGTGATGTTAGTGGCCGCTCCCCCACAATCGTATCCGATTAATCCGTGGCAGGCGGGTAGTAACATCGCGACCAGGATAAACCAAGCAAGTGGACGAGTTTCCGGTTTCATCTGTAATGTCACTATTTTATAAATCCGAGTTTACCGGAGACAATAGCGTGCAAACGTAACTTATTCCCGGGATAATGGTTAATATTTTATCCCTATTTCCTGATTTCGAATAAATACATTTTCTTCCCTTTCTGTGACTGTGTAAAGAAATGAATTATGGGAGTTTGCAGGCTTCCCGCTTCTCCTGCCCTATCGGTCCGTTCAGCCCTGTCCTGTATCTCATGTCTTCCTGATACCGCAAGTGCATAGTCTTCCCGGTTCTCCGGTAAGATGAGTGGTTAATAACTTAATAAGTTTGTTTATGACTTGGTCAATGTTTTAGTGTTACCTATTCTCCTAGTTAATCGTTTAATTATTAACCAATTGTATTTTACATAATTATGACTAATCATTCCGGCGGTAGTATTGGATATCTCTGGATCGGTGGTCTATATTATATATGAGCGAACGTCGATGATTTTATATCGTCCTGACTCCGGTATGCTGTACGTATGAGTTTAGATGATCATATGAATCAGCCTACCAAAGAGAGCACAACAAAACAAGGAATACGCTCCGTCCTCCCTCCTTTATTCTTTGTTAGTATAGTTCGCATGTTCTGGTGTATACCGCGTACGAAATCATGCTTGGAAATGCGGCGGACTCGAGAAAATTTTAAAGCTGTCTGGCGACCGTCCATCTCGTAAGCGTGACAACGAATTTTCTTTGTGCGTGTTTTGGTGGGAACACGTCCAGCATCCCTTGATAACTCCAATGAGGCTTATTTCTATGCATAGGATAGTGTATTAAAATCGTGAGGAATATCGGTTGCCCTCCCCCTTTTCACATTGTACATTTCTTATTTTTTAAGCGTATGGCTTCCCCCTTTTTTTATAGTGATGTAATATGTGTAGATAACTATGTATCTTTGTATGTCTACATATATGTGTACGCGTATTGTAAATTAGTTTATTCCTATATATAATTACATTTTTCCTCCCTTTTTGCCTCTCCGCTTTCTCTCTTCTTTTTTTTTTTTGGAAGGGAGAAAGGAGAAGCGAGAGGAAGGATGGGAAGAGAAGGAAAAAAAAAGACCGGGCAAGGAGAAGAGGGGAAAAAATTATCGTCTTGTCTTTCTTTTCCCTCCTTGCCTTCTTTCTTCCTTAGTAGTTGAAACCTCGTCAAAAAAAATGGGTAGGGGTGTGGCGTCCGATAGAGTTTCTGTGTCTTTTAACAATAAATGTCTACGTTGGCGCTCTTTAGGAGTGGGGGTCCGTGTACGAGTTTGGAGGAGGGCCTCATGCGAGATTTTGGCCCCGATCTTCTCATTACGGTTTTGTGTCTTGACCAGTGTCTTGTCGCGAAAGTTTGTATTTGTAAAATTTCTCGACGACAGCAATAGTTATTCGGAGGAAAGCAGTATTTTGTGGTTTTGTGTTTTTTTTTTCGATTTTATTTTCGGGGCATTTAGTTCGAGTGAGCAATTATATTTTTCCTCTTCCTTTTTCCGACATAAAAAAACTGTGCAAAAAGAACAATCGGGAAGTGCAACTTGTGAAATCGAAAACTTTTTTAAAATGTATCCCCGCTTCTGTTGTGATGCGCTGACCACCTTGACGTCTTGCATAATTTTGCACATCGAGGATTCGGGTTTTGTGGTTCTGAGGCCCACAATGTTACAAGGCGTATACGAAACCCTGGTGATGAATATGGAGCTGTTATTCAGCACCGGGGGCATGATGCAACAATACCCGGCGGCGGAGTTAACAAGGGGACCGCTTGCATTTTGCGGCGTAACGGGGCCTTCCTCCGAGTGGAAATTGCCCACGTGGATGACGAAGGATGCGCCGAGGTGTACATGGTGGACTTCGGATTGGCGACCTTCGTGGGGATTCAGAATCTTTATCGGCCGGCACCCTTCCACCTCTCCGTGGTGGCGTTGGCATTTACTTCAGTCATCCATGAGTTCCGCCATTACCAGGACGACATTCTGGGGTTGGCTCAGTGGGTCGGGGAGTTCATGCGGGATGGCTTGTTTGCCCGATTCGCGGACAACGGTGACCTAACAACCCGCACCGTCCAGTTATGGACCCCCGATCACTAGAATATAGCGCTATTGGCGGCGGAACAATTGTAGGAGCCTATCGATCAGGAGGACGATGGTTTTGAGGAGGGAGAAGAGGGTGATTGGGACGAAGAGGAGTGCGACGACTACCCCATGCCGAATTTGTAAGTATAACTATGTGCTCGTGTTTTTGTATTTTAATTAATTTTATATTTTAATTAACTGTGTGTTTTTTTTTCTTTTTTTTTCAGGGATCTGTTGGCTATTGAGCAATGAGTTCGCCCGTCGGGGTCTTTATTTACATCCTGACGTCGTACCGGTATGTACTTTGTGAGCATTTAACCTTGCGTTTTGGATTTATATTTGACTAATCTTTCTCTGTTTTTTTTTGTTCTAGATCCCGCAGAGTCTACGTGGCCGATTCCCTCCCTTTGTGGATAAATTTTTCATAGTTTTTTTTTTCTTTTTCCTTTTTGACTTAGTTCGCTATAATTAATTTAAGATTATTTCTTTTTTTGTATACATATATTTTTAAGCTAAGGTTTTTTACCCTTGAACCTTTCGGTTCCCGTTCTTGGGTGTATTATTTTTTTTTTATTTTCAATGTCTCATGTTTAAATTATTCTTAAGTTGGCGTGCGTTTGTGTATTATTTTCATTATTATTATATATATATTTCAGTATGCGTTTTTCTTTTTGTATTAGTTTTAGCAATAAATCTATATATGTTTTATCGAAATTATTCCGGCTTAGTGAGTTTTTATTTTACTGCGTTAGGTTATAGTTCCTTTCTTACTCGTCTCTTCCCTTGTTCGTTTTTCCCTTGGTCTTCGGGAGTTTGTCTGATAGGGCGCGTTTCTTAGCGCGTGGCAATCGTCGATTTGGGTTTTGTTGGTTAGTCAGAGGTTGGTGGATCGGGTTGATTGGTCGGAGGTTGGTGGATCGGGTTGAGTGGTTCTCGGGAGGTCGTTGTTTCTCTGAGGAGTAGGAAGAAACATCAGCGGTCCTTCTTTTTCAACATCCGTTGATAGTGACGCAATCATCATCGGTTTCCTGGTGAGGATCGAGGAAATGGTTAGTATGCGGAGGTTAATGTATGGGTTTTTTTTTCCTCTTTTTTTTATACCGATAGGTATCTATATGTATCATGTTTTCTTCTCTCTCTTTTTTTCGTTCCTTTTTCTATTATTATTATTATTATTATACATATTTCCCCCCCTTTTTTTTATTACTTCCTTGTAGGGGAAGTTATGAAAAAGAGTCCTTCTCTCCCTTTTTCCAAAAAAAAAAAAATATATATTTATTTATTCATTATTGTTCTTTTATATTTTCTTCTTCCTCTTTTTTTTATTATTACTTCCTTATAATGGAAGTTTACGTTACTATTATTATTATTATTATTATTATTATCATTATTAGTATTGTTATCGTTATTATCGTTATTATCATTATTATTATTACTTCTTTCTTTCTCTCCCTCTTTTTTTTTCATTTCCAAAAAAAAATTATATTTATTTAATATTATATATATATATTTTTTTCTTCTTCCTCTCTTTTTTTTATCTATATACTGATAGGTACATATGTGTATTTGTAATTATCATTATTATTATTATTATTACTACTTAATGAAGCAAAGAGAGGAAAAAAAAATTCTTTTTACATATATACTGATGGATGTGTATATATGTGTACGTGTAATTATCGTTCTTATTATTATTATTTTCCCATCCCCTTTTTTCGTTATTATCTTTATCATTTTATTATATTATTTATTTATCTAATAATAAGAGATATATATATTTTTTTTCCTTTTTTTTAATCTATATCAGGTATATGTATACCTATAAGTGCAATTATCGTTATTATATATATTTTTTTTCCAGATTATTATTGTTATTATTATTATTTCTCCCCTTTTTATATTATTACTTCCTCGTAGTGGAAGCTATGGTTTCAACTTATTTTAATGTCGGTGCCCGTATCTGGTCGGAGACGTTGGGAACGTGATGTTTAGCTGGTGTACGGATGCGTGTGCGTATGTATGCGTGTATGTGTGCGTGAGGGACAGCGTGCTGGCGCGAGGCTTGTGAGGAGAGTAACGAGTGAGAGAGAGAGGTACGTGTCGCGTTATCTCGAGCGTCGCACGTTCGTTGATGTTCGTAGTGAATGAGCTTCCGAAATTATAAGCTCGGAGTATGTTAATTATTTATTTATTATTTTTTTCATATTCCTAAATACTTTGTGCGCGGATAGGGGGTAGAACCCATAAGGGTTGCTTTGCCCTTGCTTTCTTTCTTTCTCTTCTTTTTTTTGTTACCTTTCTTTTAGAATGCGTAGAAATATAAGCTACTATGAGAACACAGGGTTAGTATGCATGCTTAGTATATAAGGGAAAATATATATATATATATTTATTTTTTTTGAGGAGGAATTATCTCTCCCCTTTTGTTAGTTGTTATTGTTGTTATTGTTATTACATATGATAATAATAATAATAAAAAAAATTATATATACGGTCCCTTTCTAATAAATGGGTATTGTTATTATTGTTAATTTTGTTATTGTTGTTATTATTATTGTTATTGATATTTATTATTATTAATGTTTCTCTTCCCGTTTCTTTCTTTCCTTCTTAACTAAAATATGCCCGTACGCGGTACTGGATTCTCTTCCGGCAAACTCCGCATTTCCTTAGTTGTTCCGCGCATTCGCGACAAGAGATCAAATGACCGCATGGGAGTACCATTGTCGTTATTTCCTGATGGCAACAAATTTTGCAAATAAGAAATTCCGGAACGTCTGGCTTTGGGGTTTTCATCTCGTTGTTTTCGTTCTCGCTGGTGGGTGGTTCCTTCGGAGAGGGTGGTCTCGGGTATTGCACGCTGCGAATGTATTTCCGGCCCTTCGCCATGTCGAGGAAAAGGCATGCGTGATGCCATTTGGCGTGCTCTTCCCATGGGTCGTCGACTGGTTCCCAATCTTTCAATCCCTTCCCGCAGTAGAAACAAATTACCAGGTCGTCCATTTTTGAGTAAAAGAAACCTGCTTCGGCCAGGTATTCGGGTACTTGGCCCGTGCTTTCGGGGAAGCCTCCGTAAGACCTCACGCGGTCATCGTACTGTCGGTATTGCGGGTGTGTGGGTCCCGATGGGACTCTGCCCGTCGTTGTGTTCCTTACGTTGGAGATCTCGTGTACTATTTCGGGCGCTCCAGAGGGGGAAGTTGTATGAAGAGATGTAACAGTGGTAGTGGTCCGAGTGACTTCTGTCGTTGTCCTTGTTGATACTAGGGTGGGTACCGGCCCTGGCCCGGCGCTAACGGCTGGGCTTGTTTCCTGGTTTACGTACTCCTGAGAGTGTCTTCGCGGTGGAGTGGGGATATCGGCGATGTCTTCCTCTATTGCTACATTGCCGGCAGGCAAATTTGTTATAAAACGGCAGTGTGGAGACCATCGTCGATGTTCATGCCATGGGTTTTGCTTAGTTGACCAGCGTCGAATTTCAAGGTAGCATGAGAAACACCTCGTGGTTTGTTGTGCTTGATCGTAATAAAATCCCGCCTTGGCTAGGTTTCCGATATTAACTCTTGACCATTCGGGCCAATTCCCGAAGCTCACGATTCGGTCTACCTCCATGTGCATCACGTAGGTCCTTTCGGTCATCTTAAAACAAAGATTAATGCGTAAATATCTTTTTCCTCTGTCCCCCTTATTTTTCGTATTTTCTCGGGTGAATTTATATAAATTGTTGTGAGTCGGGGTTCGGGCATGTTGGATAGACTAAGCCCCCCCCTTTTCCCCCTATTTTCTTGTCCCCTTTCCCCCCCCTGGTGTCTTCTCTTTCTCTCTCTTTTTTTATGTCCTCGGCTTATAAGTTACTTTTACGAGCGTTCTCAGGGGTGTTCCGCATTCCTTGCACTGGGTAGTACCGTTGCTGCAATCCGAACACATGTTTGCGTGGAAACACGGTAAATTTACGTATTCCACCGCGCCCTTCGAACAATGTTGGCACTCTTTCCAATCGTGCCTAGAGACAATTATTTCTCCACAGATTCTTACTGCGGGACCCCGGTTATCCCTCACTAAATTTTTTAGAAGAATGCCGATATCTGCTGGAGGACGATTTGCTATTTCTGGAATTCCATTGTTTGCGGGTGGTGGTATGGCCAGGGCATTGTTCTCAGGCGGGTTGGCGCATGTGCTTTCTGGGGCCTGACGGCTCGTGCCGGGAACCGCAGGGTTCCTTGCTATCGCTGGGGTGTTCGCAGGACCCATGTACGGTCCTTTTACAGTCGTTATATATTGTGACGCGGTTTTTTTGCCTCGTCACAAAAGTGAGAACCGCGAGTCCGAGAGCGGGCTGTCACAGGCCCTCACGGCGCACCGTTCCACCTTCTCGGGCAATTCCGTGGGCTCAGTATAAGATAGGCGTATTATTACTAATTTAAGCGAATCGTTTTCATGTACGACTACGGCGGAGATCGAGAACTCTTCGAATATCAAGGAATGGTCTACCGGTTCGATTCAGCGAAACGCAACATCCGATGAGCGATGTACAGGAGCCGTAGCCTGCTTCCGGTCTACATCCTCAGAAGGACGACTTTTCCTCACCTTGCACCAAGATACTCGTCATCCCACCGATCGGGGAAAACGCATCAGCAACCAGAAGCGACCATTTATTTGGCTGCCGCCTACCCTTTTCGTCGTATCTGCGATAACGCGTCGACTGACGGCCGCTATTCGAAAAGATCTCCGTGCGCGCCGTACGAAAAGGTGTAATTGCGAGGATGCCCTGCGAGGCGCCAGTTACCGGTACGCTGGGTTATGGGAATTAGAGTAGGAGCAAGGGAGGGGTTGTCGCGATCTCGATCGATGAGCGACAACCGTTTTTCGGGGAATCTCTCGCGAACGGTGTAGCGTGACGGTGTGGGCAGCTCACTCTCGGACTACCGTATTGGAATTCTGCGCACCCGAGCCACAAGGGATTTTCGAGCTCGCTTCTTGTCTTTTGGATTTTATTTCTCGATACCGGTAAGCCTTTCGCAACCGATCGTAAATTGAATAATTGAACCTTCTTTATCGCGGTAGTTGTTTTGATTAATTATTTATCTGATTCGCTGTAATTTGTGTGGGACTCGGTCGCGGCGTCGGGCACCGTCTCAGGCTTTTCGGTTGTTCGTATGTGTCGGATAGGAAACGCGGCGGGCAAGTAATAGACGGGCTCGCGTCGCCTGTGCGTAGCTTTTCTGCGGAATTGGCCGGGAATCGCGAGGGTTTCCATTGTGTGTGACTGTGTAGTTGTTAACGGCAAGACGTGCGGGTCTCTGCGCTGTTCTTTCGCGTTTGATAAAATTCGAGGCTTCGGTCGACGGCGGCAGCTGTTCGACGGGCAAACGGCGAAAGAAAAGCGAGAACGGCGAGAGTCCGTATCGCCCCGGCTTCACCGCGTACGCCACGTAATTTTCAGTGCAACTTTGCCTGCACTTAGTACCGGTAATTAGAAGAAACGCGGTATTTTATTTCGTGTGTTTCTCGCGTAGGTAGACCCTCACGTCGTCGCGCGTTCGGATTTCGTCCGTGAGCGAGTGTCCTTCTGACCTTGCCGCGCGACAGCGGAGACACACCGCCGATCGTTGGCCGTTTCTTTTGTTACCGCGTGTATTTTGTGTGTGTGAGTGTGCTAGCCGTCCGAAATTTAGTAGGGACCCAGGGACGTCGCGTTATTTATTGTATTTCTCGCCATTCTTGTATTTCGCGTAATTATCTTATATTTTGGAATTTATTGGCATTAGGCAATCCCTCTCGTCGGTGAACTGAGTAGCCGTCGGGAGTGTAGCAGGGAGACATTGTACCGGGTAGCCTTAAGGATTTTTGTTGGAAAAGAGAGCGAGAGACTTTAATTTATTTTATTTGCACTGTTTTTGGCTTGAATTAGATTTCTGTCTAATAAATGATTATTTTCGTCTCTCTTAATGTTGTGTCGGAATAATCAATTTCATGTCCACTCAGCTCGAATTCACCGAACCGCCCCTCTACCATTCCCCCATGGCTGCTTGCTAGCCGAGCACAGCCTTGACCTTCTGTTAACATCTTTCCCGATCGGGTCGCACACCGTGTGCGAATGGCGCCCATTGTTAATAAAAATAAACCGATCGAGGGTTAGAGCTTTGTGACGTTTTTACCGGTACTGGAGGGTTCCGACGAATTTGCCCTCCACCCGGAAATTCCTCTCACAATATATACACTGAGGAAAGAGCCGGGCGTGCTTTAGCCATGGATCGTCCAATGGTTCCCAATGTTTTAATTGCTCCCCGCAACTAAAGCATCCAACCTGATCGCTCCATCCTGTATAATAAAACCCTGCTTCGGCGAGGATCTCATTACGCGGCTGCATATACTTAGGCCATGCCGCGAAGGAGCCTAGTCGGGCCATGTACAATCCGTACGCTGGGTACAGCGGTCCAGGTTCGTTCCATCTGCCGCTGGATCTAACCGGGCGAGGTTTTATCGGGACTCGTATCCATTGCGCTTTCTGAGGATCAACTTCGCCCTCTTTACTGGGAGGGGTTTCAGGTTCGATCGGGTCATTCGATGTGGTTGCTGTGGGCTTCTCCATATTTTCGTCCATAGGTATATTTCCGCATGGAAGTTTCAAAAAGAAAGGACAGGCTGGTCGAGCAAGACCATGGCATACTGATGGTTCATGCTCTTTGGACCATTCCCATAGGCCGACGTTACATTTGAAACATTTGACTTCGTCGCCTCTTCCCGTGCTGTAAAATCCCGCGGCGGCTAGGCTCCTCGGGTCAGGCCTACTCAAAGGCCACTTTGTAAAACTGGCCCATCTGGCTTGCTCCGATCGGTAGTCGACAGGGGCAGCTGTAGCCACCTCGGGTTCTGTTTCCCTGGTCTTAGATTCCATCCGTGGTTGTGAATCGTCCTAATTCACAGGTGTATAATTACATATTTTGCTTAGGTATGTGTCTTATATGCTTAAACAAGTATGGATACATATGGATGTTTCCCTTAATATCTCTATAATATACGTATATAGTTTTCTTTTAATAATTATTTCAAAAGTTTTAATATTCGAGGTCTTTCTTACTGAATGGGCTTTTGCATATTTTTGCATGTTCCTTAGTACATTTTTATATATACTTTATTTCCTATCATTTTTTTGTTTTTATTTTGTTTTTATTTTATTTTATTATTTTATTTTTATTTTATTTTATTTTATTTTATTTTATTCATTTATTATTCCTTTCGTATATATATTTATATATATATATAAAGTTACTTTAAGTTTATGTGTATCTTATTATATTTATTTGTATATATTTTTATATGCGGCGTTACCTGTATACCTGTGTATCTCTGCAGGTATTACTACATTTTTTTTGTTTCCTCTTGTCCCTAAGTATGGGGTATGCAAGATTTCTTTAACCGGTCTGGATGGACGACGCGCGAGTTTGTTTTTATTCTAATTCGCACGTTGCCTTGCCCTAGGATGTCCAGTATTTCATATGGCCCGTCATATTGTTCCCCCAGTTTTCCGGGTTTCGGTCCTTTGAGCAGGAATACCGATTCACCAATTTGGAATTCTACTGGGTTCATTCTTTTATCGCGATAATTCTTAGATCTTTCTTTTGCCCTGATCAGATTCAAACGTCCGACTGTCTGAATTTCGTGTATTTGTGTGACTAATTGAGTTAAATAATCATCGTACGTCGACAGCCTGTACATATCCTCGGGTAAGAAACTGGACGGGGTTCGGGCTATTTTCCCGAATACCATTTCGAATGGAGTGTGTTTTGTACCCTCGTGGACATTGGTATTATAATTAAATATCGCGAGTTCGACCCACTCGTCCCAATTGAGATCCTTCGTTGCGTATTGTTTTAAATATTCCCCGAGAGCGTGATGTGATCTTTCGAGAGACCCATTTGACTAGGGTGAAAAGCAGTGGTTCGTATTTTCCGAATTTTAAATAATTTGGCTATTTGTTTCGCGAAATTGCTGAGGAAATTCGCTCCCTGATCGGTTAATACAGATTTGGGAGCTCCGAACTGACAAATGAATCGCTTAACGAAAGCCTGTGCGATCGTTACGGCCTTGGCGTTGGTCATGGGAATTGCTACTGAAAATTTGGTTAACTGATCCTGTATCGTCAGTATATATTCGTTATCTTTCTTTGTTCGTTTTATTGGGCCCACTATATCCATTGCTATTTTATCGAATGCAGTGGCGGGAGTGTCGGTAATTACCATGGGTTGTTTTGTTTTTACGCGTACTAATTTCTTCAATTGACATTGTAAGCATCGTTGGATATAATGTTGAACATCCGTTTTGAGATTTTTCTAATAATATCGGTGCCGGATCCGATTATAAGTTTTAGTGACTCCTTTATGCCCTCCGACGGCCGAGGTATGCATTTCTTCGATAATTTTATCTTGTTGTTCGGGAGGGGGTTCTCTGACCTTGCCGTGACAGATTATAATTTTTGTATTAAGGTTATTCAGAGTTGTTTGTATTCGACCCATTATTTGTTCCCAAGATATATTGCAGATAAAATTGGACTTAGCAATACTTATTGTTGGCAGTTGTAATTCTTCCAACAGGTGTCGACAGGATTTTAAAGTTTCAGTAATATTTTACAAAATCGTCGTGGGTCCTTCTCCTGTCTCGTCGGAGATAGGTAACGCGATATTGACCCGATGTTTCCTTTTATTTATTACTCGTGCTGTATTTAATTCCAGAGTCGGGCAACGGGGAAAATCGTTTCGCCTTTTTAATACCTTGCTCCCGTCGTCAAGAGGTTCGCCGCTGGTAGAAACAAAATATATTAAATTGTCTTTTCGGGTATGAAACAAATTCGAGACGGCTTAATATTCGAAAAAATATTTGGCGCGTTATCTTCCGCGAAGGGGGCGGGTTCGATCTCTCGATTTTCATCAGGAGAGATATTCGGGCCGATATTTTCAGCGGAGGGGATGGGTTCGACCGTTCGATTTCTATCGTCGTTTTGCACAGTAGTCTGGGAGCAGGTTTTATTTAAAGATTCCGATTCATCCTCTAGGTTTTCATCTTCCTCTTGCATAATAATTGGTGGGTTGAATTCATCGGACGGGTCTAGTTCCGTTTCCAAGTGTTCCGTGGCGGATTCGCAGAAGATTCCACCCGGTGGGTTTGATACCTCCTCGGGGTTCTCGTTCTCCGATAATTCGGACTCATTTTGGCTGAGCGGTCGAGGCGGGCGTCTTTTCCGAGTCTTCCGAACGATGGGGGGTTCTTCGTCTTCTGACTCGGCGTAGGCCCTTTCGTTGTGTAGCAACCGTTTGCTCCGTCGCGGTGTGTGCGTGAGCGGCACGCGCCGGCCACTCAATTCTCGGTATTCCGAGGCGGGCGTACAGGCAAGAGTTGTAACAGCTAAGGCGTTGAGCGGTGGATCGGGCGCCTCGGCGTCTATCCCGAAAAGATTTTCTACTCGGCGTGGAGACCTCCTTTCCTCGTTGGTTCCCTGATCGCTGGATTCTACATCAGGCGTTTCTTGCACTTGTTCAACATTATTAATTGATTCCCGTTCCCATTCGCATTCTTCGATTTCAATATAGGGTTTTAAAAATTCTGTTTCGACCCCCTCGATGTCGCTCTCTTCCGAATCCGAATCTGTCAATAGTAATTAATTTAATTCTTGATTTGATGTATCCTTTTCCCTTTCCATCCGACTATTCGTTACGGGACGGCCTTGAGTCATAAATATACTACCTGACTGTTCCGGTTCTCCCACGGGGTTTCGAGATAATGCATCGGCATTAACGTTCGTTTTCCCCGCTTTGTATTGTAGCGCGGCTGAATTATGCGCCGACAGATTCGATCGTTCGGGCTCACACGAGGCCACACCGCAGGGCCTAATTGTAAGATTGGATATTTAGTAATAGTTGCTTTGAATGAATTTTCATGTGTGCGGGGACGAGAGCGCCGGCTGAGAGGAACAGTGGCCGTGAAGGTCGAGTCAGAGCGTCGGAACGGGAGGAAAGTCAAGGAGCATCGGAGCCGGAGTCCTACCTTCCTGCTGTTGGAGTCGCGCACGCCGGGACGATTGGAGAATTGCCAAGAACATCGCGAGCATCGCAGCAGCCAAGAGAATATGGATATTTATCCGTACAGCTGTCCGGAGTCTCGGGCTGTTACGGGGAGAAGATTTGCCGGGACATTTGTCTCAACGCAGGGGGAATTGAGTACCTCTGCAGGGCTCTGCATTACCGGCGCGCGAGAAGGCTTTTCGTCGCGCGGAGAATCGATCAGCGGGTCGATAGGCTAAGCGTCGCGAAGGTGTCGGAAAGGGCCGAGGACCGGCCGGAAGCGTCCGAATTGGCGTAGCGATTAGGCGGGGCGGTAACGAGAGCGATCGCGGATCGTTGCTCGGGGCACTTCTCCGTTGTGAGCCCGAGCGAACGGATTGAGGATCAACTGACGTAATACCGGGAGCCTTTGAGGAAACAGGGAAGGAAGAAACGAAATTTCCGACGGTTATAATATCTGGACCGTTTCCCGACACGTGGCTGTAACTCGAGACGGTGAGCTCTTTGTCCAAGGGACTTGATAATTGTATAGATCGGCGAGTTATTGTTATATTGTGCTACGTTTGTAATCCCGAGCGAGGGAAAAGTTAATTTTTGTACCGACGGCGTGCTTCGTTCGGCTGTGCCGGAGAAATCGTGACCGCCGTGTTTCGGCCAGAATGTGTGGGTGACGTCGCGGACGGGATTGTTTCGATTTTTGTTGTGCGCCGCGTGATCGGTTCGAGAAACCGGACACGGTCTGCCTCGAAGCCGTCGAGGAGTGTAATTGGGGGAAAAGGTTCAGTCAGATTAGTTAAATAGATTCATTAATTTCCGGGAGGGTGTCGCCTTGGTTTTTCTTTCACGGGGAAGTGTGCTAGTTGTCGAGTCGTCGTTTGCGGAATCCTCGAGCGCGAAATCAAGGGTGTGTGCGTTGCGTATTGCCGTGTTAATCCGGCCGGGTGAATGTGTACTAAAAATCGTCGCGTTTAATCGGACGGGGTGAGCGTGAGCGTGGGAGTTTGGCCCGCGTTGTGTGTGAATGAGTTTTTTAGTTGTCCGATTTCGCGTGAGCGAATAAGAGGATCCGGGAGAGCGCGACCGTCTTACTGTATGTGTGAGAGTGTGTGCTTGTCGGGTGAAGCGAGTCCCGTGCGCCGGGCGTATTTCTTTGTTATCTTTCCTATAGCATTACTGTGTTATATTTCTGGATTGATCATTTACGGGACGAGGGTTTTCCTCCGGGCTCTCCGGTTTTATCCCTCCGTCGAGCTGTGTCGAAAGTCATTGACGAATTTAATTTAATAAAGTCGAGTCTTTGGTTCCCGTATTTATGTTGTGCGTGTGTTATTAATTTATTTCGCCGTTGAATTCCGAGCCCCAGTCGCTGACCTTGCCACTCTACCCTCGGGACGGCCGCAGTTTAGCCGGGACTGATCGGATCTCTTCTCGGTGCATTTGTTTGGTGCACCTGGCGCCCATCCCTTCGGGGAGAATAAAAAGAGGAGAGGATTCGGGTTCACGGTAGGCGATCTTTCGCTCGAAGAAGATCGCGCTACAAAAATTGGCGCCCAACGTGGGGCCCGACTGAAAGTTCGGATTTTCACGGGATCGGAATTTAGACGGGGGGGAAAAAATAGTTAAGAGGAATAGAACCCCTGCAATAAGATAAATTGGGGAGAATAATAAGTTGTTTCTGAGAGCGGTTAACGGGATTTCGAAATTGTCAGTTGGAATTTTTGCACGAAGTTCTAGGCGATTCTGTTATTTGCCGGGGACCGGGACTTCGCTCTTCGAGAGTGTGTGAGTGGTACAGCGGTGGCCGAGCGAGCTTTGTTTACATTCGGGACGCGCTGGTGTGAGGTGGTGTTGTCGTCGACGGACCGAGTTTGACGAGAGGTTCCTCGGTTTCTGCTCGAGTTAAGGAAGCGAAAATTTTATCATTGTAAGCGAAATATTATTTCAGGATTTTATTTCAGCGAGTCTTGAGCGCGTGACGTCAGCGGGCTTTGCTCTCTCTCTCGGGCGACGGTGCGAGTGAGCCGCAGCCTATAGGGCGCGCTCTCGTAACCTTGTACCATCGGGGATATTTTATTCCGGGACTGATTGGTTAAATTTATTTCTGAATTTTCTTACTTTTATTTTCCTGACTCGAAGTGTTGCATTTCGGGACTTTGGATTTATTCTTTTATTCGGTGATTTCGACCGCGTATTTAATTAACTGACTTCTCTTTGATTAATTGATTCTGCTTTTATTTATTTATTGACTCTCCGGATCTTCTGACTTTTATTTTACTTATTGACTCTCGTTTTATTCTATTTATTGACTATCGTGTTATCTTATTTAGTGACTGTCAGGCTGTTTTATTTGTTGACCGTCGAGGTAATCTTATTGGTTGTTTGTTTATTTTATTCATTGAGGGGAATTGGTTTATTTTCGGACTTTATTCATTCATCTGTTTTATTTTTCGGATCTTATTGACTTTCTTTATTTTATGGGGTTATCCCCGGGACTTACTTATGAGTTTTATGGGTTTTGAGAGAGAGAGAGAGGACGGAGCTTGACGAGCGTTTGCGCTGCCGGACTGTCTGATTATTATTATTTATGTTGTTCTTCATATGATTATTATCTATCGGATTATTATTTCACCCTGATTATTATTGTTTATATTATTATTGTGTTGGAGTTTGTCCCGGGATAGAGATTGTTTTTTTAAGTTTTTTAAGTGCCGCTCTCGCCTGGACGAACTTGTCTATGTCCGTGTCTGTGTTCTGTTTCTGTGTGTGTCTCTGCGTGTTCGCAGGATATTTGGGGATAACTGGTGCCTTCTATTTGTTCATTATACGGATTATTTTGTTTTTCGCGCAGCGGGCGACGTTTGCCTCCGGGAGCGCGTAGGCTTTCTCATCGGTCGAACCATACACCATCTGGCGGTGAGGTAAGGGGCTATTCGCGACTCCGGGACGCGACTGATTAAATTTATCGGCGACTAATTCACTCAACCATAACTACAGATATGACGAACCGTATAACTTTGGAGGAGTTGGTGGCGCTGTCCGACGACGAAATTAAGGCCGAGTTGACCTTAAGGGGGTTACCCGCGGAGGGTCCTCGTGAGGTGTTGCGCGAACGACTTTATTTTTCGGGTCGGGCAGGAGTCAACGACACCGAGACGACCAACCTGATCACGGTGGCCGACCTGAATTCCGCGTTGGGGAATCGGGAGGGAGCCGTCGGGAACTTGCATGCGAACCAACCGGGGGTAGCGAATGTTGAGATCGGAGGGCAGCCGAGGCATCACTCTTCGCCGAATGCGTCGGGATCCCGGTACCACGCTCCTGGGATGACAGCGTACGACATCCTGCGCAAGTGGGATGTTAAGTTCACGGGAGCGAAGGGGGAGGAAATCGACGCGTTTCTGACGCGGATTGAGGATGGCCGGAAGCTGGTACCGATCAGCGACAGCGATTTATTAAATTGCGTCCCGTTATTTCTTTCCGGTTTGGCGTATCACTGGTTCAAAATAGAGCGGCCAAAATGGTCGACATGGAAATCGTGCACGGAGGCTATGCTTCGTCGGTTCGGAGATCCTGATTTTCAATGGACCCTTCGCGAAGAGATTCGGGCGCGTACTCAGGGCAACGATGAACCGGTTACCGATTTTCTAACCTGTATGCGGAATCTTTTTGTTCGGGTTGTCCCGCCGATGTCCGAGGAAGAACAGCTGAATATCGTGCATCGGAATATGCTGCTTCGGTTGCACGTCGCGATCTTGCGGACGGAGGTTCGGTCGCTGGAGAGCCTGGAGATGCTCGCGAGCCGGATCGAGCGGAGTTTTCGAGCGGCTATGGATTTTCATGCGCCTCCCGCACCGGAGAAATCCATGCTGCCGGAGTTCGCGTATCACGCGGGTCAGCCTCCGCGAAGGCAGGTGTCATTTGGCGGAGCACATGCGATCGGGGGTTTCCCTCAAGGGGGGGAGAGCACTCCGGAGGCGAGGGTGGCGGCCCTGGAATTGGCCATGGCTGCGTTCACCGCGAATCTGCGGGGTAACGTTCCGAATAATCGGGCGACGAGTGCACAGAGTCCGTCCGGGAGGCCAGCGACGCCGGTCCGACCGGTATTAACAGCCACGAATCCCGTACCGCTTGCGCCGGTGGATCCATCTGCCGGTCCGTCACCAGGTCGGGCGTCCAACGCCGGGGGGAACCGGCAATCGGGTCCGATAATTTGCCGTACGTGCGGACAGCCGGGACATTACAGCCGGGGATGTGCGATGCAACCGATGCCGACGCGCAAGATTTACTGTTTCCGGTGCGGGAAAGAAGGCGAGACGACGCGCACTGAGCATAATTGTCCGGGAAGTTCGGGAAACGGGGACGGGGCCAATCGCTAGGGGCCGAATCAACCCCGTTTATGGTACGAGCCCCTAAATCCAGAAGAAGACATCCGGGATTCGTTCGGGAAGCCGTAGGGGCCACGGGAGAGTCGCGAACGTTATTGATTGTTACACTCGAGATCGGGAAGTTTCACGGGCCGGCATTGGTCGACTGCGGAGCGACAAGCTCGTACGTGGGTACGGAGGGCGTCGGGATATTAGAACAATCGGGTTTTGTACGCCGAACGACGCCGGCGCGAGTGAGCACTGTCGCGAACGGTCAACTGTTAACTTGTACGGAGGAGATCCAATTTCAAGCCCGGTTACGTGATCGAGTGTTTACATTGGTAGCGAGACTGCACCCGGATCTTCCGGTACCCTTTTTGCTCGGTTTAGATTCCCTGGACACCATGGGGATGGTTGTTGATCCGAGACGCCGCTCGTGGCATTTTACGGGGGAAGCGGGGGAGGAATTTGTATTCGATGTAGTCCGTGGTCCGAAAGGGTTGGATATTAGCACGCCGATTGTCGAGCTGTCGGGTTCCGAGGCCAAAAGGCTAGAGGAATTTTTAAATGTTCAGGTGCCGAGACTGAAGGGTTCACCGGGACTTACTCATCTGATCGAGCATAAAATCGAGGTAGGAGACGCGGTTCCGATTAAACAGCGTTATCGTTCATTCACGCCTATCGTTCGGGACTGGGTTTACCGGGAAGTCGACAGATTGCTCGAGGCGGATGTTATCGAGCCTTCGTCTAGCGAGTGGAGCACACCGATCGTGATGGTACCGAAACCGAACGGGACTTATCGGATGTGTCTCGATTTTCGGAAGGTAAACTCGGTTTCGAAGAAAGACGCGTATCCGTTACCCCTGATGAACAACATTTTGGACTGCCTGAGATCGGCAAAATATATCTCGACTTTGGATTTGAGCCAGGCCTTTCATCAAATTCCGCTTGAGGCGAAATCCCGGGAAATTACGGCTTTTACTGTGCCATATCGGGGTTTATTCCAATTTAAAAGAATGCCGTTCGGGCTGACAACAGCACCCGCGACTTTCCAACGATTACTAGATCGAATTGTGACTCCGGATATGCAGCCGCAGGTCTTCGCGTATCTGGATGATATTATCGTCGCGACAGAGACCTTCGAGGAGCACTTGGAGTGGCTTCGGCGCGTGTTTGATAAAGTAATTGACGCGGGCTTATTGATCAACTCGGATAAATGCGAGTTTTGTCGTACGGAACTTCGGTATTTGGGGTTCATCGTGAACCGGGAGGGACTGCAGGTAGATCCCGCGAAGACCGCGGCAATCCGCGAATTTCCCGAGCCCAGATCTGTGACCGAAGTCCGTCGATTTCTAGGAGCCACTTCATGGTATCGGCGTTTCATTCCGCAATACGCGACCGTCGCGGAACCGATTACGAGACTTACGCGTAGACAACAGGCGTGGACCTGGGGGGAACCGCAGCAGAAGGCTTTTGAAACGCTTAGACAGGCCTTGGTGAGCGCACCCACGCTTGCACGTCCCGATTTTTCTAAGCCGTTTACGTTGCAGACCGACGCGAGTCTTACCGGTTTAGGGGCGGTTTTAACCCAGGTACCAGACGGGGCCGAGCATCCGATCGCGTACGCCAGTCGTATTTTGTCGAGCGCGGAGCGCAATTACAATGTCCGGGAACTAGAATGTTTGGCGATTCTGTGGGCGGTGCCGAAATTCCGCGAATATCTGACGGGATATAAATTCACCGTAGTGACCGATCATGAGAGCTTACGGTGGTTGTTGCGGCAACCTGAGCCGAAGGGTCGAATCGCGCGATGGGTCTGGGCATTGGCTCAATACGATTTTACTGTGGTTCACCGGAAGGGGTCGCAGAATCAGCTTCCGGATGCTTTGTCGCGAATGTTCGAGACCGTGGAACCGAATGCGAACGCGCCGAATGTCCCGGAACCGGTCGAGCCGGAGATGCTTGCGTTGAGCGTGAATCGGACCGTTAATATCGACTCGCCCCGGGACTTATGGTATGAGCACCGAGTTAAGGAGATTCTCGAAACCCCTGAGCGATTTCCGGATTGGAAATGGGTGGACGAGCGATTATTTTTGCGCCGGAAATTCGGAAGAAACGAGGCCGAGGGAGATCAATGGAAGCTTGTTGTTCCGAGTTTCGAAAGATTACGAGTTTTACGGGAATGTCACGACGAACCGCAGGCGGGTCATTTGGGCATTGATAAGACGTTCCAACGGGTCATCGGATCGTATTTTTGGCCACGGCTGTACCGGGACGTGTCTCGGTACGTTTGGCAGTGCCATGTTTGCCAGATGTCGAAACCTCCTAATCAGGCCATGCACGGACTGATGGGTCGGCGCGTAATTGAAGAACCGTGGGTGGTCATAGCCGCGGATATTATGGGGCCGTTCCCGCCCAGTAAATCGGGTTTCTCGTATGTCTTGGTAATCCAGGATTTGTTTACCAAGTGGATCGAATGCTGCCCGCTGCGAAAAGCGACGGGGAAGAAAATTTCGGAGGCTCTCGAGGAGTTGGTTTTCTCGAGATGGGGCGTCCCGGAAGTCGTGGTGACGGATAACGGGACGGAATTCGTAAATCAGAGCCTGCGCGAGGTGGTAACAAAGTACGGGATTTTCCACACGAAAACTCCGCCGTATCATCCTCAAGCGAATCCCGTGGAAAGGGTTAACCGCGTGCTTAAGACCATGATGGTCTCTTTCCTCGACGAAAATCATCGCGAGTGGGATCTGCATTTAGCGGAATTCCGTTTCGCCTATAACACCGCGTTTCATTCATCGATCGGGACGAGCCCCGCGTTTTTAAATTTCGGGAGGATCCCGAGGCCGCATCGATTTTTTAGACGGGTTCCCGGTTCGAAAGAAGTAATTCCGCGGGACGTGGCCGATTGGTCGGAAGGGATGAGAAGTCTCAGTACGCTGAGAGAAAAGGTACAGCACGATCTGGAGCTCGCGTATCAAAGGCAAGCGGCTCAGTTTAATAAACATCGGATGCCGGGAGGATTTAAGATCGGGGATCTCGTCCGACGGAAACAACGGATTTTGTCATCGGCGGCCCGAGGGGTTGCGGCCAAACTGGCTAAAAAATATACAGGACCGTTCAAAGTTACTCGCGTAATCTCGCCGGTGGTGTACGAACTGACTGATGAGGAGGGTTGCGTCGTGCCGAGGGTGTCCATCGACGATCTCGTTCCTTATCGCGCGGGTTTAATTTCTTTCCTTACAGATAACCGATATGTCAAGAAACACGGTGGTGAGCTGGTTGGAGCTGCTGCGTCGAGCTCAGCGGGAGTGCCTCGGCATTGGGCCGGTGACCCCGGACAACCTCCTCCGCTCTCTGTTGGCGGTGTGTGCGGAGTCGGAGCCGCCGAGACAGGCGAAGCAGTGGCCGAAGGGCTGTTGGAACTGTGGCCTGCAGGGCCATGAGCGGCGAGAGTGCAAGGTGGCGCAGTCCCGCACCTACTGCTACCATTGTGGTCGTAAGGGGGTGAAGGTGGAGAGGTGCCCGGATTGCCGGGAAATGTACGAGGGACCGGAGGGCCTGGTTGACCGGGACGCTCGGCGTAAAGGGGAGGATGCCGTGTTCCCCTCGAGAAAATAGAGGAAGGGAGGGACGGTTGAAGTGATAGAACCCAAAAGAAAGGAAAATGTAATCGCGGCTAAGAACTGCAGACAAATATACAGCCGTTTTTCCATACGAATCCTGACTTGGCACCAGTTATTTGCATGTATGTGTGTGTGTTGTCGATCCCGTTATCCGTTCTAGGGTTTTTTTGTTTGTTTTTTTTGGTTCCCGGGAGATGGATCAAGATGACAGATCGGGGCGTGAGGTATGCACCACGCATTTATTTCATTTCGCCATTTTATTTTTTTTTTTATTTTCGCAAAGGTACTGCGGTAGGGTCGAAGTGTGAGCCGTTGTCGGTATGGTTCGCGGGTAGAGTTGTCACGCCGTTATAGTCTCTGGACGAGAGGTTGCCGACCGAGGGCGGTCGGGTTTTAAGGGGGGGAGTGTTTGTAGCGCGGCTGAATTATGCGCCGACAGATTCGATCGTTCGGGCTCACACGAGGCGACACCGCAGGGCCTAATTGTAAGATTGGATATTTAGTAATAGTTGCTTTGAATGAATTTTCATGTGTGCGGGGACGAGAGCGCCGGCTGAGAGGAACAGTGGCCGTGAAGGTCGAGTCAGAGCGTCGGAACGGGAGGAAAGTCGAGGAGCATCGGAGCCGGAGTCCTACCTTCCTGCTGGTGGAGTCGCGCACGCCGGGACGATTGGAGAATTGCCAAGAACATCGCGAGCATCGCAGCAGCCAAGAGAATATGGATATTTATCCGTACAGCTGTCCGGAGTCTCGGGCTGTTACGGGGAGAAGATTTGCCGGGACATTTGTCTCAACGCAGGGGGAATTGAGTACCTCTGCAGGGCTCTGCATTACCGGCGCGCGAGAAGGCTTTTCGTCGCGCGGAGAATCGATCAGCGGGTCGATAGGCTAAGCGTCGCGAAGGTGTCGGAAAGGGCCGCGGACCGGCCGGAAGCGTCCGAATTGGCGTAGCGATTAGGCGGGGCGGTAACGAGAGCGATCGCGGATCGTTGCTCGGGGCACTTCTCCGTTGTGAGCCCGAGCGAACGGATCGAGGATCAATTGACGTAATATCGGGAGCCTTTGAGGAAACAGGGAAGGAAGAAACGAAATTTCCGACGGTTATAATATCTGGACCGTTTCCCGGCACGTGGCTGTAACTCGAGACGGTGAGCTCTTTGTCCAAGGGACTTGATAATTGTATAGATCGGCGAGTTATTGTTATATTGTGCTACGTTTGTAATCCCGAGCGAGGGAAAAGTTAATTTTTGTACCGACGGCGTGCTTCGTTCGGCTGTGCCGGAGAAATCGTGACCGTCGTGTTTCGGCCAGAATGTGTGGGTGACGTCGCGGACGGGATTGTTTCGATTTTTGTTGTGCGCCGCGTGATCGGTTCGAGAAACCGGACACGGTCTGCCTCGAAGCCGTCGAGGAGTGTAATTGGGGGAAAAGGTTCAGTCAGATTAGTTAAATAGATTCATTCATTTCCGGGAGGGTGTCGCCTTGGTTTTTCTTTCACGGGGAAGTGTGCTAGTTGTCGAGTCGTCGTTTGCGGAATCCTCGAGCGCGAAATCAAGGGTGTGTGCGTTGCGTATTGCCGTGTTAATCCGGCCGGGTGAATGTGTACTAAAAATCGTCGCGTTTAATCGGACGGGGTGAGCGTGAGCGTGGGAGTTTGGCCCGCGTTGTGTGTGAATGAGTTTTTTAGTTGTCCGATTTCGCGTGAGCGAATAAGAGGATCCGGGAGAGCGCGACCGTCTTACTGTATGTGTGAGAAACCGCAGGGGTGGATAGGGCGGTGTGTGCCGAGCTGGGGTGGACCACCACTCATGTGCTCGGTCACTGCTGCTCATTTCATCGGGTTTTGCGACCCCGCGAACCCCGAGAACAAAATCCAAGTCGATGGTGGCGCTTAACGGATTCGAACGTGCCGTTGCATCTTGAACGTCTATAAAATCCAGATTTATCTGGTGGCGTGGCCTGCTCGAAAGAGCCGCCACGTCTCGAACGGTCATAAAATCCAGATTTATCTGGTGGCGTAGCGGATTCGAACGTGCCGCTGCGTCTTGATTTTTGCTATAAAAATCCACGGCCTAATCGTGTGTACAATCAATGCGGGGATAGGAACCGCCTGACGTCAAAGATCGCACGACGGTCGACGGGGCGATCCTTCGTAACTGCTTGTGCGTGCCACGAGGATGGACTTGGTGTCCCGCAGCGACTCGCAAGAGCCGCGGGCGGGGCTTGAGTGTCCACCGCGTTCTGGCTCGAGATCTCTATTGCTTTGTCGCATGGTGATTTCGCTGCATGTGCTCGCACCGGACGTAAAAGCAGACCCGGTTAATAGACCTCTGGCAAGTTTCATCCTGGAGGATGCTCTGGGTGCCCTTTCCCAAGAGTATTCCTGAATATGGTTCCCGATTCCGGACTTGGCCGGAAGCGGGCTTAGACCGTCGTGGTGTATGTAGTAAAAGGAGACCGTATATGTGAAACGAACCAGGAGGTTGAGACCGACGAGGAGTGGAGGGCCCTTGCTTTGGTTTACCCCGTGTGGCCACCGAACCACACGTGAGACCAGAAAAGTGACATACGGTAGCCACTAGGTCAGTTATTGGAGCCCGGGGGAGGTGACAATTGCGTCGCCTCAGGTTGAGGGGATTCTGGGCTGGCATACTACATCGCATGAATGTGGATAGGATGCTCGTTGCGTATGCTCTTGATGGGCGAGAGACCCCTCGAGGTCGAGCATAGAAGGACGGTCTCGTGCCAGAATTCTTATACATTATCTGTATGTGTGAGAGTGTGTGCTTGTCGGGTGAAGCGAGTCCCGTGCGCCGGGCGTATTTCTTTGTTATCTTTCCTATATCATTACTGTGTTATATTTCTGGATTGATCATTTACGGGACGAGGGTTTTCCTCCGGGCTCTCCGGTTTTATCCCTCCGTCGAGCTGTGTCGAAAGTCATTAGTAGTAAGGGGTGCACTATGGAGACCCCCCACTCCCATCCCCACTCCTATCCCCACTCCTCGGGCCCGGTCGGACCGCGCCCGGTCGGACCGCGCCCGGAGGTGCGTGTGATAGAGAGGGGGGACGGGAGCGTGTGCGGAAGTCACCACAGTGCACCCCGGAAGAAATAAAAATTTTATTTAATTTATTTTTTTATTTATTTATATTTGTAATTATGATTTATAATATTTTTATATTTATATTTTTAAAGTTCTTCGCTGCTCCCGTGCGCGTTGAAGTTGTAAAACCTGTAAAACAAAAAAATTATTATCATATTATTATCATAACAAAAAATTATTATTATATAACCTACCGTCTATCTAGTGGGCTGGTCTTCATTTTCACCTCGATGCACCCAGCGACGGTCATCGAAGACAGGGACGCGGAGCGGCTCCTGCCCATCCCGCTCCCACATGACGTGTTCAGTGGTGACAGCCGGCGACTGCACGCTGACATAATCAGCGTAGCGCAGCCGCCGGCGACGTCGATGCGTCCTCTCCTCCTCCTCTCCCGCGTATCTCACGCGTTCTGAAAAATAAATAAAATAAATAAAATAAATAAAATAAATAAAATAAATAAAATAAATAAAATAAATAAAATAAATAAAATAAATAAAATAAATAAAATAAATAAAATAAATAAAATAAATAAAATAAATAAAATAAATAAAATAAATAAAATAAATAAAATAAATAAAATAAATAAAATAAATAAAATAAATAAAATAAATAAAATAAATAAAATAAATAAAATAAATAAAATAAATAAAATAAATAAAATAAATAAAATAAATAAAATAAATAAAATAAATAAAATAAATAAAATAAAATAAAAAAAAATTAAAAAGTACTAAAGGTGGGTTCGAACCGCGGACGTCTGGTCACTAGGCTCGACCGCTACCGCGTATACCACGGGTGGTGCTGCTTGAAAAGCGTGACACGAACGCGATACTAGCAACGTATATTACGCTTTATAAAATAAAATAAATAAAATAAATTCAAGCCGCGCTCGGGTCACGCTTTTCAAGTGCTGCTTCAAAAGCGTGACACGAACGCGATACTAGCAACGTATATTACGCTTTATAAAATAAAATAAATAAAATAAATTCAAGCCGCGCTCGTGTCACGCTTTTCAAGCAGCACCACCCGTGGTAGACGCAGTAGCGGTCAGTGACCAGACGTCCGCGGTTCGAACCCACCTTTAGTACTTTTTTACCATTTTTTCTTTTTACCATTTAAAATAATGCTAAAATAAAAATGATTAAATAAAAGTATTTAAAATAACAGTAAAATAAAAATGATAAAAAAAATAAAAATTTAAAAAAAAAAAAATAAAAAATAAGTACTAAAGATGGGTTCGAACCGCGCACGTCTGGTCGCTAGGCTCGACCGCTACTGCGTATACCACGGGTGGTGCTGCTTGAAAAGCGTGACACGAACGAGATACTAGCAACGTATATGCAAAATAAATAAAATAAATAAAATAAATAAAATAAATAAAATAAATAAAATAAATAAAATAAATAAAATAAATAAAATAAATAAAATAAATAAAATAAATAAAATAAATAAAATAAATAAAATAAATAAAATAAATAAAATAAATAAAATAAATAAAATAAATAAAATAAATAAAATAAATAAAATAAATAAAATAAATAAAATAAATAAAATAAATAAAATAAATAAAATAAATAAAATAAATAAAATAAATAAAATAAATAAAATAAATAAAATAAATAAAATAAATAAAATAAATAAAATAAATAAAATAAATAAAATAAATAAAATAAATAAAATAAATAAAATAAATAAAACTTACGGATATTGTTCCGTGCCGGACGTGGACGCCGTTCCTCCTCGGGCTCCTGCTCCAAAGGCCCCGAAAGGGGTACGGCCGATACATCCTCGTTCGGTGCACTATTATAACACATTTTTTAATTTTTTTAAAAGATTTTTTAAAAAGATTTTTACGAAGCGATGTGTCGCCGGCACGTTCCCGCTGTGTACTGACGGCCGCTCTTATGAGATCATAGCCGCCGCCCAGTCTCGTGCTGATTCTGCAAAATCTGGAGGCTGTCACAGATATGCACACACACACGCACCCGTCACCGCTGTTGCCACGGCCTACAATTATTTTATTTTTATTTTATTTTTATTTTATTTTTATTTTATTTTTATTTTATTTTTATTTTATTTTTATTTTATTTTTATTTTATTTTTATTTTATTTTTATTTTATTTTTATTTTATTTTTATTTTATTTTTATTTTATTTTTATTTTATTTTTATTTTATTTTTATTTTATTTTTATTTTATTTTTATTTTATTTTTATTTTATTTTTATTTTATTTTTATTTTATTTTTATTTTATTTTTATTTTATTTTTATTTTATTTTTATTTTATTTTTATTTTATTTTTATTTTATTTTTATTTTATTTTTATTTTATTTTTATTTTATTTTTATTTTATTTTTATTTTATTTTTATTTTATTTTTATTTTATTTTTATTTTATTTTTATTTTATTTTTATTTTATTTTTATTTTATTTTTATTTTATTTTTATTTTATTTTTATTTTATTTTTATTTTATTTTTATTTTATTTTTATTTTATTTTTATTTTATTTTTATTTTATTTTTTATTTTATTTTTATTTTATTTTTATTTTATTTTTATTTTATTTTTATTTTATTTTTATTTTATTTTTTATTTTATTTTTATCACTCCTGTTTTATACAAAGCCCGCAGCACGAACAAGTTGACGCAGCCGTCGTGTATACTGCACCATGCAGCCTCCCGTATGTCGCGGATAATCACTGCTGCGAAGTATAACGCTACACAGAGGGCAGCGCAGCACTGCAGGCTGTTCTTCAAAAATGCTCTCCTCCAAGCATCGCTCCCAACTGTTGCACACTCGCGTTGACCATTCACATACGACGCACTTATCCATATGGGTCGTCGTGAATATTCGCACATCCATGGTTCGTTATAAAATTATAAAAATAAACGCGACGAAACACATGGTACGACGTCTCAAGACGAACTGAATATTAAATACATGCTCCCGAGGAAGATCCGTCTAATTGCCGAGCGTAGATCTGCGAATGCACCGTCAGCACTATTGCAGGTGTTCCTCGAGGTCCGGCGTGGTCGATGAAAAAATTATTATTTCAACTTCACTTACAATATTTAATAGAATTTTAAACGAACTATTATTTTAACCTCACTTGAAATATTTAATATACGGAAATTAAATAACGATGAGTCGCTCGTTGTATTGTATGGAGCGAGCTCCGCGGCACGTGCCCTGAGCGCGAGCCGCTCACTCCCCCCTGAACGCACGGGGACATGCATGCTGTGAGCGCGGCGGCACGCGCCACAGAGTCGCACGCCGCGAGTCTGTCAATGCATCGACAGCAATATTCCAGGTGTTCTCCAGGCTCACTGCCGAACGTGGTGGAATGCATGTCGCATTGACCATGAACGAATTCGGAGAACAGAATGATGCAATTTTATCGGTCGTGAAATAAATATCATTTAGGTTAAATAAATGTTTCGTTTTAATTTAGTACAATATACGCGAGAAATTGTATCTACTCTTACGTGATTGATGTTTTGTTCCGTCTATAATTTATCACTGAAGATTTTTTTCATCGGCAACGTCAAAGAATTTTTTCACGTGGCAGAAATTTTTCTTATCGAACGCCCAAGAATTTTTTTCATCGAATGTCAGTTTTTCGATTTTTTAATAACCGAACACTTTTCCGATTTTTCATCACCGACAATTTTCTCATTAGAGGATTCGTTTTCATCGACGAACGTTATCTCATCAAAGAATTTTTTTCATCAAAGATTTTTTCTCATTAAGGTATTTTTTTCATAATAGAGTTTCTCTCATCAAAGAATTTTTCTCATCAAAGAATTTTTCTCATCAAAGAATTTTTCTCATCAAAGAATTTTTCTCATCAAAGAATTTTTCTCATCAAAGAATTTTTCTCATCGAACCTTTTTCTCATCGAACCATTTTCTCATCGAACCATTTTTCTCATCGAACCATTTTTCTCATCAAAGAATTTTTCTCATCGAACCATTTTTCTCATCGAACCATTTTTCTCATCAAAGTATTTTTCTCATCAAAGAATTTTTCTCATCGAACCATTTTTCTCATCAAAGAATTTTTCTCATCAAAGAATTTTTTGCATCAAAGAATTTTTTGCATCAAAGAATTTTTGCATCAAAGAATTTTTTGCATCAAAGAATTTTTTGCATCAAAGAATTTTTTGCATCAAAGAATTTTTTGCATCAAAGAATTTTTTGCATCAAAGAATTTTTTGCATCAAAGAATTTTTTGCATCAAAGAATTTTTTGCATCAAAGAATTTTTTGCATCAAAGAATTTTTTGCATCAGAGAATTTTTTGCATCAAAGAATTTTTTGCATCAAAGAATTTTTTGCCACTTTTATTCAATGCTTCATGAAAACATGTAAATTTTTAAAAAATTATTGACCATCTAGAACGCAAGTTTTTGCGATTTTCGAAAAAGTCCTTATGCACGGCGTCTCCTATCTATCGTGCAAATTTGATTACTTTCTCAATCACCGTAAATAATTCCTTCTTACGATTTCAATAATTTTTGTACATTAGTTGGATGTTTAACGATCCTTCTCGAAAAATTGTACGGCAATTCACCATCTAGTTACGGAGATAAAAATAGTAAAGATTGTTTTGTATTGCTCCTGACGCTGGTACGACGCGCAGCAGTGGGCAGCCCCCGCCGCGCACACCATGCGACCTATCCCCTCCACACCTATCCCCCTATTCCCCCCCTATCGGGCGATAACTACCTTAAGCACTTTATGCATCCGATCGGACATAGCTAGCTAGGTTGGCGCCAGACTTAAGTTCTGGTTCCCGTATGGGAGCGTGGGTTCGAACCCCACACCTGGCATATTTTCTGCAACAACGACCGACCTGTCCTGAAATTCATAAAAATTCAATCCACACTTCGTACCGACGTCAATGCACACTTCGTCCCGACGTGGGCCTGTCCTCGTAACGGATGGTGACCATCCATGCGCACGTGTGTCTTCGCGAATGTCACTGATTTACCCTCGATAAATAGCCGTTCTTTCGTTCGTTCGTTCGTTCGTTCGTTCGTTCGTTCGTTCGTTCGTTCGTTCGTTCGTTCGTTCGTTCGTTCGTTCGTTCGTTCGTTCGTTCGTTCGTTCGTTCGTTCGTTCGTTCGTTCGTTCGTTCGTTCGTTCGTTCGTTCGTTCGTTCGTTCGTTCGTTCGTTCGTTCGTTCGTTCGTTCGTTCGTTCGTTCGTTCGTTCGTTCGTTCGTTCGTTCGTTCGTTCGTTCGTTCGTTCGTTCGTTCGTTCGTTCGTTCGTTCGTTCGTTCGTTCGTTCGTTCGTTCGTTCGTTCGTTCGTTCGTTCGTTCGTTCGTTCGTTCGTTCGTTCGTTCGTTCGTTCGTTCGTTCGTTCGTTCGTTCGTTCGTTCGTTCGTTCGTTCGTTCGTTCGTTCGTTCGTTCGTTCGTTCGTTCGTTCGTTCGTTCGTTCGTTCGTTCGTTCGTTCGTTCGTTCGTTCGTTCGTTCGTTCGTTCGTTCGTTCGTTCGTTCGTTCGTTCGTTCGTTCGTTCGTTCGTTCGTTCGTTCGTTCGTTCGTTCGTTCGTTCGTTCGTTCGTTCGTTCGTTCGTTCGTTCGTTCGTTCGTTCGTTCGTTCGTTCGTTCGTTCGTTCGTTCGTTCGTTCGTTCGTTCGTTCGTTCGTTCGTTCGTTCGTTCGTTCGTTCGTTCGTTCGTTCGTTCGTTCGTTCGTTCGTTCGTTCGTTCGTTCGTTCGTTCGTTCGTTCGTTCGTTCGTTCGTTCGTTCGTTCGTTCGTTCGTTCGTTCGTTCGTTCGTTCGTTCGTTCGTTCGTTCGTTCGTTCGTTCGTTCGTTCGTTCGTTCGTTCGTTCGTTCGTTCGTTCGTTCGTTCGTTCGTTCGTTCGTTCGTTCGTTCGTTCGTTCGTTCGTTCGTTCGTTCGTTCGTTCGTTCGTTCGTTCGTTCGTTCGTTCGTTCGTTCGTTCGTTCGTTCGTTCGTTCGTTCGTTCGTTCGTTCGTTCGTTCGTTCGTTCGTTCGTTCGTTCGTTCGTTCGTTCGTTCGTTCGTTCGTTCGTTCGTTCGTTCGTTCGTTCGTTCGTTCGTTCGTTCGTTCGTTCGTTCGTTCGTTCGTTCGTTCGTTCGTTCGTTCGTTCGTTCGTTCGTTCGTTCGTTCGTTCGTTCGTTCGTTCGTTCGTTCGTTCGTTCGTTCGTTCGTTCGTTCGTTCGTTCGTTCGTTCGTTCGTTCGTTCGTTCGTTCGTTCGTTCGTTCGTTCGTTCGTTCGTTCGTTCGTTCGTTCGTTCGTTCGTTCGTTCGTTCGTTCGTTCGTTCGTTCGTTCGTTCGTTCGTTCGTTCGTTCGTTCGTTCGTTCGTTCGTTCGTTCGTTCGTTCGTTCGTTCGTTCGTTCGTTCGTTCGTTCGTTCGTTCGTTCGTTCGTTCGTTCGTTCGTTCGTTCGTTCGTTCGTTCGTTCGTTCGTTCGTTCGTTCGTTCGTTCGTTCGTTCGTTCGTTCGTTCGTTCGTTCGTTCGTTCGTTCGTTCGTTCGTTCGTTCGTTCGTTCGTTCGTTCGTTCGTTCGTTCGTTCGTTCGTTCGTTCGTTCGTTCGTTCGTTCGTTCGTTCGTTCGTTCGTTCGTTCGTTCGTTCGTTCGTTCGTTCGTTCGTTCGTTCGTTCGTTCGTTCGTTCGTTCGTTCGTTCGTTCGTTCGTTCGTTCGTTCGTTCGTTCGTTCGTTCGTTCGTTCGTTCGTTCGTTCGTTCGTTCGTTCGTTCGTTCGTTCGTTCGTTCGTTCGTTCGTTCGTTCGTTCGTTCGTTCGTTCGTTCGTTCGTTCGTTCGTTCGTTCGTTCGTTCGTTCGTTCGTTCGTTCGTTCGTTCGTTCGTTCGTTCGTTCGTTCGTTCGTTCGTTCGTTCGTTCGTTCGTTCGTTCGTTCGTTCGTTCGTTCGTTCGTTCGTTCGTTCGTTCGTTCGTTCGTTCGTTCGTTCGTTCGTTCGTTCGTTCGTTCGTTCGTTCGTTCGTTCGTTCGTTCGTTCGTTCGTTCGTTCGTTCGTTCGTTCGTTCGTTCGTTCGTTCGTTCGTTCGTTCGTTCGTTCGTTCGTTCGTTCGTTCGTTCGTTCGTTCGTTCGTTCGTTCGTTCGTTCGTTCGTTCGTTCGTTCGTTCGTTCGTTCGTTCGTTCGTTCGTTCGTTCGTTCGTTCGTTCGTTCGTTCGTTCGTTCGTTCGTTCGTTCGTTCGTTCGTTCGTTCGTTCGTTCGTTCGTTCGTTCGTTCGTTCGTTCGTTCGTTCGTTCGTTCGTTCGTTCGTTCGTTCGTTCGTTCGTTCGTTCGTTCGTTCGTTCGTTCGTTCGTTCGTTCGTTCGTTCGTTCGTTCGTTCGTTCGTTCGTTCGTTCGTTCGTTCGTTCGTTCGTTCGTTCGTTCGTTCGTTCGTTCGTTCGTTCGTTCGTTCGTTCGTTCGTTCGTTCGTTCGTTCGTTCGTTCGTTCGTTCGTTCGTTCGTTCGTTCGTTCGTTCGTTCGTTCGTTCGTTCGTTCGTTCGTTCGTTCGTTCGTTCGTTCGTTCGTTCGTTCGTTCGTTCGTTCGTTCGTTCGTTCGTTCGTTCGTTCGTTCGTTCGTTCGTTCGTTCGTTCGTTCGTTCGTTCGTTCGTTCGTTCGTTCGTTCGTTCGTTCGTTCGTTCGTTCGTTCGTTCGTTCGTTCGTTCGTTCGTTCGTTCGTTCGTTCGTTCGTTCGTTCGTTCGTTCGTTCGTTCGTTCGTTCGTTCGTTCGTTCGTTCGTTCGTTCGTTCGTTCGTTCGTTCGTTCGTTCGTTCGTTCGTTCGTTCGTTCGTTCGTTCGTTCGTTCGTTCGTTCGTTCGTTCGTTCGTTCGTTCGTTCGTTCGTTCGTTCGTTCGTTCGTTCGTTCGTTCGTTCGTTCGTTCGTTCGTTCGTTCGTTCGTTCGTTCGTTCGTTCGTTCGTTCGTTCGTTCGTTCGTTCGTTCGTTCGTTCGTTCGTTCGTTCGTTCGTTCGTTCGTTCGTTCGTTCGTTCGTTCGTTCGTTCGTTCGTTCGTTCGTTCGTTCGTTCGTTCGTTCGTTCGTTCGTTCGTTCGTTCGTTCGTTCGTTCGTTCGTTCGTTCGTTCGTTCGTTCGTTCGTTCGTTCGTTCGTTCGTTCGTTCGTTCGTTCGTTCGTTCGTTCGTTCGTTCGTTCGTTCGTTCGTTCGTTCGTTCGTTCGTTCGTTCGTTCGTTCGTTCGTTCGTTCGTTCGTTCGTTCGTTCGTTCGTTCGTTCGTTCGTTCGTTCGTTCGTTCGTTCGTTCGTTCGTTCGTTCGTTCGTTCGTTCGTTCGTTCGTTCGTTCGTTCGTTCGTTCGTTCGTTCGTTCGTTCGTTCGTTCGTTCGTTCGTTCGTTCGTTCGTTCGTTCGTTCGTTCGTTCGTTCGTTCGTTCGTTCGTTCGTTCGTTCGTTCGTTCGTTCGTTCGTTCGTTCGTTCGTTCGTTCGTTCGTTCGTTCGTTCGTTCGTTCGTTCGTTCGTTCGTTCGTTCGTTCGTTCGTTCGTTCGTTCGTTCGTTCGTTCGTTCGTTCGTTCGTTCGTTCGTTCGTTCGTTCGTTCGTTCGTTCGTTCGTTCGTTCGTTCGTTCGTTCGTTCGTTCGTTCGTTCGTTCGTTCGTTCGTTCGTTCGTTCGTTCGTTCGTTCGTTCGTTCGTTCGTTCGTTCGTTCGTTCGTTCGTTCGTTCGTTCGTTCGTTCGTTCGTTCGTTCGTTCGTTCGTTCGTTCGTTCGTTCGTTCGTTCGTTCGTTCGTTCGTTCGTTCGTTCGTTCGTTCGTTCGTTCGTTCGTTCGTTCGTTCGTTCGTTCGTTCGTTCGTTCGTTCGTTCGTTCGTTCGTTCGTTCGTTCGTTCGTTCGTTCGTTCGTTCGTTCGTTCGTTCGTTCGTTCGTTCGTTCGTTCGTTCGTTCGTTCGTTCGTTCGTTCGTTCGTTCGTTCGTTCGTTCGTTCGTTCGTTCGTTCGTTCGTTCGTTCGTTCGTTCGTTCGTTCGTTCGTTCGTTCGTTCGTTCGTTCGTTCGTTCGTTCGTTCGTTCGTTCGTTCGTTCGTTCGTTCGTTCGTTCGTTCGTTCGTTCGTTCGTTCGTTCGTTCGTTCGTTCGTTCGTTCGTTCGTTCGTTCGTTCGTTCGTTCGTTCGTTCGTTCGTTCGTTCGTTCGTTCGTTCGTTCGTTCGTTCGTTCGTTCGTTCGTTCGTTCGTTCGTTCGTTCGTTCGTTCGTTCGTTCGTTCGTTCGTTCGTTCGTTCGTTCGTTCGTTCGTTCGTTCGTTCGTTCGTTCGTTCGTTCGTTCGTTCGTTCGTTCGTTCGTTCGTTCGTTCGTTCGTTCGTTCGTTCGTTCGTTCGTTCGTTCGTTCGTTCGTTCGTTCGTTCGTTCGTTCGTTCGTTCGTTCGTTCGTTCGTTCGTTCGTTCGTTCGTTCGTTCGTTCGTTCGTTCGTTCGTTCGTTCGTTCGTTCGTTCGTTCGTTCGTTCGTTCGTTCGTTCGTTCGTTCGTTCGTTCGTTCGTTCGTTCGTTCGTTCGTTCGTTCGTTCGTTCGTTCGTTCGTTCGTTCGTTCGTTCGTTCGTTCGTTCGTTCGTTCGTTCGTTCGTTCGTTCGTTCGTTCGTTCGTTCGTTCGTTCGTTCGTTCGTTCGTTCGTTCGTTCGTTCGTTCGTTCGTTCGTTCGTTCGTTCGTTCGTTCGTTCGTTCGTTCGTTCGTTCGTTCGTTCGTTCGTTCGTTCGTTCGTTCGTTCGTTCGTTCGTTCGTTCGTTCGTTCGTTCGTTCGTTCGTTCGTTCGTTCGTTCGTTCGTTCGTTCGTTCGTTCGTTCGTTCGTTCGTTCGTTCGTTCGTTCGTTCGTTCGTTCGTTCGTTCGTTCGTTCGTTCGTTCGTTCGTTCGTTCGTTCGTTCGTTCGTTCGTTCGTTCGTTCGTTCGTTCGTTCGTTCGTTCGTTCGTTCGTTCGTTCGTTCGTTCGTTCGTTCGTTCGTTCGTTCGTTCGTTCGTTCGTTCGTTCGTTCGTTCGTTCGTTCGTTCGTTCGTTCGTTCGTTCGTTCGTTCGTTCGTTCGTTCGTTCGTTCGTTCGTTCGTTCGTTCGTTCGTTCGTTCGTTCGTTCGTTCGTTCGTTCGTTCGTTCGTTCGTTCGTTCGTTCGTTCGTTCGTTCGTTCGTTCGTTCGTTCGTTCGTTCGTTCGTTCGTTCGTTCGTTCGTTCGTTCGTTCGTTCGTTCGTTCGTTCGTTCGTTCGTTCGTTCGTTCGTTCGTTCGTTCGTTCGTTCGTTCGTTCGTTCGTTCGTTCGTTCGTTCGTTCGTTCGTTCGTTCGTTCGTTCGTTCGTTCGTTCGTTCGTTCGTTCGTTCGTTCGTTCGTTCGTTCGTTCGTTCGTTCGTTCGTTCGTTCGTTCGTTCGTTCGTTCGTTCGTTCGTTCGTTCGTTCGTTCGTTCGTTCGTTCGTTCGTTCGTTCGTTCGTTCGTTCGTTCGTTCGTTCGTTCGTTCGTTCGTTCGTTCGTTCGTTCGTTCGTTCGTTCGTTCGTTCGTTCGTTCGTTCGTTCGTTCGTTCGTTCGTTCGTTCGTTCGTTCGTTCGTTCGTTCGTTCGTTCGTTCGTTCGTTCGTTCGTTCGTTCGTTCGTTCGTTCGTTCGTTCGTTCGTTCGTTCGTTCGTTCGTTCGTTCGTTCGTTCGTTCGTTCGTTCGTTCGTTCGTTCGTTCGTTCGTTCGTTCGTTCGTTCGTTCGTTCGTTCGTTCGTTCGTTCGTTCGTTCGTTCGTTCGTTCGTTCGTTCGTTCGTTCGTTCGTTCGTTCGTTCGTTCGTTCGTTCGTTCGTTCGTTCGTTCGTTCGTTCGTTCGTTCGTTCGTTCGTTCGTTCGTTCGTTCGTTCGTTCGTTCGTTCGTTCGTTCGTTCGTTCGTTCGTTCGTTCGTTCGTTCGTTCGTTCGTTCGTTCGTCCGTCCGTCCGTCCGTCCGTCCGTCCGTCCGTCCGTCCGTCCGTCCGTCCGTCCGTCCGTCCGTCCGTCCGTCCGTCCGTCCGTCCGTCCGTCCGTCCGTCCGTCCGTCCGTCCGTCCGTCCGTCCGTCCGTCCGTCCGTCCGTCCGTCCGTCCGTCCGTCCGTCCGTCCGTCCGTCCGTCCGTCCGTCCGTCCGTCCGTCCGTCCGTCCGTCCGTCCGTCCGTCCGTCCGTCCGTCCGTCCGTCCGTCCGTCCGTCCGTCCGTCCGTCCGTCCGTCCGTCCGTCCGTCCGTCCGTCCGTCCGTCCGTCCGTCCGTCCGTCCGTCCGTCCGTCCGTCCGTCCGTCCGTCCGTCCGTCCGTCCGTCCGTCCGTCCGTCCGTCCGTCCGTCCGTCCGTCCGTCCGTCCGTCCGTCCGTCCGTCCGTCCGTCCGTCCGTCCGTCCGTCCGTCCGTCCGTCCGTCCGTCCGTCCGTCCGTCCGTCCGTCCGTCCGTCCGTCCGTCCGTCCGTCCGTCCGTCCGTCCGTCCGTCCGTCCGTCCGTCCGTCCGTCCGTCCGTCCGTCCGTCCGTCCGTCCGTCCGTCCGTCCGTCCGTCCGTCCGTCCGTCCGTCCGTCCGTCCGTCCGTCCGTCCGTCCGTCCGTCCGTCCGTCCGTCCGTCCGTCCGTCCGTCCGTCCGTCCGTCCGTCCGTCCGTCCGTCCGTCCGTCCGTCCGTCCGTCCGTCCGTCCGTCCGTCCGTCCGTCCGTCCGTCCGTCCGTCCGTCCGTCCGTCCGTCCGTCCGTCCGTCCGTCCGTCCGTCCGTCCGTCCGTCCGTCCGTCCGTCCGTCCGTCCGTCCGTCCGTCCGTCCGTCCGTCCGTCCGTCCGTCCGTCCGTCCGTCCGTCCGTCCGTCCGTCCGTCCGTCCGTCCGTCCGTCCGTCCGTCCGTCCGTCCGTCCGTCCGTCCGTCCGTCCGTCCGTCCGTCCGTCCGTCCGTCCGTCCGTCCGTCCGTCCGTCCGTCCGTCCGTCCGTCCGTCCGTCCGTCCGTCCGTCCGTCCGTCCGTCCGTCCGTCCGTCCGTCCGTCCGTCCGTCCGTCCGTCCGTCCGTCCGTCCGTCCGTCCGTCCGTCCGTCCGTCCGTCCGTCCGTCCGTCCGTCCGTCCGTCCGTCCGTCCGTCCGTCCGTCCGTCCGTCCGTCCGTCCGTCCGTCCGTCCGTCCGTCCGTCCGTCCGTCCGTCCGTCCGTCCGTCCGTCCGTCCGTCCGTCCGTCCGTCCGTCCGTCCGTCCGTCCGTCCGTCCGTCCGTCCGTCCGTCCGTCCGTCCGTCCGTTCGTCCGTTCGTCCGTTCGTCCGTTCGTCCGTTCGTCCGTTCGTCCGTTCGTCCGTTCGTCCGTTCGTCCGTTCGTCCGTTCGTCCGTTCGTCCGTTCGTCCGTTCGTCCGTTCGTCCGTTCGTCCGTTCGTCCGTTCGTCCGTTCGTCCGTTCGTCCGTTCGTCCGTTCGTCCGTTCGTCCGTTCGTCCGTCCGTCCGTTCGTCCGTTCGTCCGTCCGTCCGTCCGTCCGTCCGTCCGTCCGTCCGTTCGTCCGTTCGTCCGTTCGTCCGTTCGTCCGTTCGTCCGTTCGTCCGTTCGTCCGTTCGTCCGTTCGTCCGTTCGTCCGTAAAGGATCATACAGTAGGCGTATACCCTTGCAGATTACATACCGAGGGTGTGGACGAAACCGACAGCCATCGTTGTTAATACTGATGGACACAAATTACCAGGGCCCACTGGGTCGCCATGTACATCGATCGAAATGGACATATTTTTCCGTCTTCTACCTACTCTGTATTGCATACATCCCAAAGCCACGTGCGGATAGCAATCTTTCGAGCTGATGATAGCAGATATTATGTTTCTCGGCGGACGTGAAAGAATGCAAGCAATAAACAGGGTAAGTAAAGCTGCTGGGGAGCCATGAGTCACGAGCGGTCTGCAGCGTTAGCAGAAGGCCCATCATAACTGCGCGGGCTCTCTCACGAATAGTTATCAATCGCGATCGAGTTGTGTCAAAGGTGAGAAGTAAAAAAAAGCCGTATTCATCAAAGCCGTTACTACAATCTTGAAGACTCTTCTCCATTGAAGTCGATGCCAAGGAAACGACTCGAGTTGAAAGCACGCATAGAAAGGCACTTACGCGATATTGCGAAATTAAAATCGTTGATACGTACAAGAACAGAGTTTCGGCGAGTGATACGACAACTGGAAGAACTCAGTCTCCACTATGGATCTCACAAAAGTCAACACAGTGGGCATGCTTTCGGCGTTCCTGCCGATTAAAAAACTATCCGAGCTGTCTCTCGAAAGGGACTATGGCGTCACCGACATAAGAAGTGTGAAGACAACATTCGGCGCACGGTTCACCATTGATATCGAAGAGGCGTTTACCTGCTACCTACCTACAAGATTCGTTAAGGTTTTCGAGGAAGACGTCGATCTCTTGCAGCAAATGATAACGGCTGCTCATAACAAGAATCTGCTCATGCGATACTATGGAACACGCTATAATAATCTGGAGTTCAAATCCGCTAGTCAATCCGAGGGCTGATAGTCATTGGAAGTATAATGAGGTGTGAAGAGGTGTGGTCGTTGCTGCTGCCTGGTTCGTTCGACTTGGATAATTCAGCAGCATGTGTGTGGCTAGGACTTGATATCCATAAAAATGGTCAACTACAGCCTGTAATCAAGTTCATGAGCATTTTCGGCGAACGGTTATCTATGGACAAGGATTCGTGGGTTGATTTCCAAAAACATTTCACCACCATTGCAACGTACCTCCAGGGAGAAGAAGAAGAAGAATCCCTTCCCAACAATCATAATATCTCCGAGAATATTTTGGAGTATGAAGAATATTATAATCAACCATCTGTAGTTATTCAAAGTTCCATTAAAATTGACAGTAATTCTGTGCAACGCTCGAAACCATTATTCCGCTTTGTAAAAAGACGTTTCATTAAATTAACAATGTTGCAGACCCCAATAAATAATTATTTATCGTGGCTTTGCCGTGTTTGCAGCGAAGCAGAAGCGTGCAAGGCCTTGCTTATTACCACAATAGCGACGAAAGTTTCGAATTTTACGACTCAATGTGTGCGTCGTAATATTCGAACGAAGCGTAAAAACATACGCGAGACTGTTAGCCAGAAAGTAAAAATGTCGGGTCCCCTCTGTGGGCTATCAGCAAGTGCTAAAGTCATAGTAATCAATGAACTATTGACACGTCACCAAGATCATGTAGTTAAAAATGTTATCGCTCTTGGATCATGTACAAAGAAATAAAAACATGTTATCGATAAAAAATTTTTTTACAATCAGCAAAAGCCCCCCCACCCCTGCATTCCCATAATTACATCATCAGCAATGTCGATTTCCATCATTCCGTTTTCCACCGCCGCCGGAGGCAGTAGAAGTGTTACCTTCACGAGTTCCCCTTCGAAATTATCGTTAAATCATAAAGCGAAATATTCAGTACAGATTTTTGCCGAAAGTGGCGGCTGTTGGTTCGGTGGATAAACCGCGACGTCGTTTTGTGTGGGTCGTCGCGCCTCCTTATTCTTAGAACTATTCTTAGAACTTCTCGTTAATCCATAAAACGAATTATGACAAGCTCCGCGGTGACGCGATCATTCCCCCACTCAAGCATGTTAAAATACTGTTGACGAATGCTATTCTGTTACAAGGGGTTCGACACAGCTCAGTCTTCTGCCGCCTGTTGAGACCGTAAAACGTGTTCAGGTTTCAGCGACAATATGCGCTGTCCACATCGAGTGTTTGATGTACCCAGTACAGATCTGGTGTTTGATATTCTGTATTTAAAAGATAAGCATGGGGAATTATTGCCGAAAGAGGTGGCGGTGGGCTCGCTGAATAAACCACAACGTCGAATGTTGTGGGTTGTCGCTCCGCCTTACGATGTCTACGAACTACCGCCGCCAATACAAAACAGAAATAATTGGGTGACTAGGTACAGTCATGGTATACACTGGGACCAGGACGGTATCGCGCTCGCTGAACTGTACCAGGAATTACGTGAAATTGTGGACAGTGTTGGTGCTCAATCTCGACTATACGCAATGGGTGAGCAGACTGTAAAAATTTTAGAAAAAGTCACAGGACACAAAATCATAAACCTGCTGCTCGAACTCGAAGATTGTCCATCACTCGATGCTCCGACGCCGAAGACAGCAAAAGTGTGCTCGTGGCATTGTTTCCTACAGACGGAGTCCCGAGGCGCTCAGTGCGCTCTACGGAACGTTAAAAAACTCCAACATTACCTTAACGTCTTAAATTTTGGGAAAAAATAATATCGGTGTACCCATCACTGTGCCCTAAAGTTACACCTGTCACGCAGTTATTGACAATCCCCCCAGTCCTTGGCCACCCCAATTATTGGCCACAATTCTGTACAATTGTAAACAATAAAAATAAAAAAATAAATATTATTATTTTTATAATTTCGGTTATGAAAATAATAATAACCAGGGGTGCACTATGACGACACTTCGCGCTCCCATCCCCACCTCTCTATCACACACACACCTCCGGGCGCGGTCCGACCGGGCGCGGTCCGACCGGGCCCGAGGAGTGGGGATAGGAGTGGGGATGGGAGTGGGGGGTCTCCATAGTGCACCCCTTACTACTGTCATTGACGAATTTAATTTAATAAAGTCGAGTCTTTGGTTCCCGTATTTATGTTGTGCGTGTGTTATTAATTTATTTCGCCGTTGAATTCCGAGCCCCAGTCGCTGACCTTGCCACTCTACCCTCGGGACGGCCGCAGTTTAGCCGGGACTGATCGGATCTCTTCTCGGTGCATTTGTTTGGTGCACCTGGCGCCCATCCCTTCGGGGAGAATAAAAAGAGGAGAGGATTCGGGTTCACGGTGGGCGATCTTTCGCTCGAAGAAGATCGCGCTACAGTATACAACATCATACTCGTACTCTGCGAGCTTCAATCGCCACCGTAAAATTTTTGCATTTCCGTCGGTAGCTCGTCGAAACCACAGTAAGGGTTTATGATCGGTGACTACGGTGAACTGTCGCCCGTATAAATACGGTCGGTAGTGTAAAATGGAATATACGATGGCTAATGCTTCTTTCTCGTATGTATCGTACCGCTCCTCCGTTTTACTTAAAGCTCGTGAGGCGTAGGCGCACGGGTGATCGTAATTAATTTCTCCTTGGGATAAGATTCCACCGATGGCCGTTCCCGAAACATCCGTTGTTAAGATAAAGGGTTTTGAGAAATCGGGATATCGTAATACGGGTGCCGTGCACAACTTCGTTTTCAATATTTCTAATGACTCCTGCTGCTCGGGTCCCCATTCGAAACGAGTTTCTTTACGGAGCAAGGAGGTAAGGGGCTTAGATATTTTCGCGTATCCCTCCATAAATCTCCGATAATATCCCGTTAGTCCTAGAAATTGACGAATATTCTTTACATTTTTAGGCCTTGGGTATTCGCGTACAGCTTCTAATTTCTTCGGGTCGGGCTTGACTCCATCCTATCCGATTACGTGCCCCAAATAATTTACCTCGCTTTTCATAAATTCGCATTTATCGGCTTGTAATTTTTAATTTGCTGCCTCGAGTCGTTTTATCATTACGCGATACAAATTTTCGTGCTCTTCTAAACCCCGAGCGTAAATGACGATATCGTCCAAATATACAAATAGTCCCTTTCCTAGGAGTCCCCTTAGGGTCAGGTCCATTGTACGCTGGAAGGTAGGGGGAGCATTACGTAACCCGAATGGCATACGTATGAATTCAAAGAGCCCTCGAGGCGTCGTGAACGCCGTCTTATGCCGGTCTTCGGGGCTTATCTCGATTTGGTGGAAACCCGAGGCGAGGTCGAAGACGGAAAAATATTGTGCTCCTCGCAGTTGGTCTAGTATTTCAATAATATTGGGTATGGGGTATGCGTCAGCCACCGTTTTTTTCACTCAGAGCTCGATAGTTGAAAACAACTCTCCAACGTTTATTGCCTTTGGAGTCGACTTTCTTAGGCACGACCCAGACCGGGCAGTTATAGGGTGACGTGGATGGTATGATTACTTTGTTGCTAAGCATTTCCTCGATTTGTTTTGTTATTTCTTCCTTGGTGCATTCGGGCCACCGATAACCCCGAGTGTTTATGGGTAGGTCATCTACTGTTGGTATTCTATGTTGTAGTATGGTAGTGTGTGAGAGCGGTTCACCGGGAATGTCGTAGAGGTGAACGCTTTCTTTCAGGAGTCCCTCGATACTGTTTTTCTTTTTCTTTTAGTTCCTCGAGTCTCAAAAGCTTCCTTATTTGCTTGAATCGATCTTCAGACTGGGGCGACGTATTATAACTGAGACTATGGTCCTCCCATTCAAAAGGCTGTATTTTATGCGTTACGTGGTGTATGCTCAATCTCTTTACTAACGCTGTATCTATCATCTTATACGCTCTATAATTTTTTCCTTTCCATATTTTTCCTTTATTTAGACAATTGCTAACTTTTACTTTGCTTATTTTATTCGTTTCTATTTTCCCTGCAGGTACGATTTCCTTTTGCCCCACAACCGAACTTGGCCCTTCCATTGGCGCTGTAGTCGTTGCATTTCCCGGACAATATTCTATCCCTCCTGACTGATCTGTTTCCGTGGGAATTATTTCATTTATTCCCGGTTTCCTTGTAGGTATGAATTTTTCGCACGTTACAACCGAACTTGGACCTTCCATTGGCGCCGTAGTCGTTGTACTTTCTTGGCAACATTCTATTCTTCCTACCAAGTCTGTTTCTGTGGGTATCGTTATTACTTCAAAGCAAAAATTATCTTGATTGGTCTTTACTTTATTCCTATCCGACATTTCATAAACTTCCATGCTGTTTCTAAGAACGGCCTTACAATGTTTCTCAGTTATTCTTTGTCGTTCTGTGTGTGCTAAGCTCTTTATCGGTGGGTCTGTGGCGGCAGGCAGTCTCGTTTCAACGGGGCATGCTGATTCTCTCATGGAGCTTACGTGATTTATGGCTTTCCGCTCGTTTACGGTCGAGTCGTTGGGGAACCCGAGCTCTCCACTCGAGCTGACGGGTTTTATAGCTTCAGGCTGGACACGGTTGTTTGTAAAATTTTCTTGCGCGTTTATTTCTGGGGCGTTTCTTTTGTCACCGCTACTTGCGTTGGTAGTTTCTTCAATTTCTTTACTCCTGGTATCCGATCGTTCGTTTAAGGTATTTCTTTTCTCTATTTCGATAGTTTCGTCCGTTAATAATAATTCCAATACTGGCACTTGCACTTGCACAGTGTAACAGTTATGATTAGTGATTTGAATATATCCCTTTCCATTATTATTTACCACGAATCCGCTTCCTATTATTAGTCCCTCTCCCGCATCCAAATCGGGCAAATATCCTCCCTTTACTTCTAAATTTTTTATTCGTACAAAACAAAGTTTTGTGGTTTTTGCAGGTATTATTATTGTCTCTGGGGTCGCGAATGGGATTTCAGTGTCTTGTAATTTTAATTGTAACCGGTGCGGTGGTCTAGTGGTTAGCGTGCTCGCCTCTAAGACCTAAGCATCGGGAGGTCGACGGTTCGATTCCCGGCTTTGTATGTTTCTACGAGAAGGGAAAAAAACATGGACGAGACGAAGCTCCAGAGATATACATCGGTCACTCGCACACGGTAACTCCAAGTGTGAGTGTCGGATGTATATAGCTGTACTCCATTGTTTTCATTCTCGGTGAGACGCGACGAAAGTCCGACGTCGAGAATCGAACCTGAGACCGAATCGGCGTAGGGGAAGTAGCGTACCCATCGCCCGGGACGCCGAGTCTGTGTGTATCAGACTCGACGCTCCGCAATAGCTATCCCTGGCCAGAGTGTAAGCTATCGTGCTCGGGCTTCATGGCACCGGGGTATGGTGCGCCCTAACGATGCTTCTAGGATTCCAGGCGACTATCCTAGAATACTTTCAGCCTTGCCTCCTTAACCTGGGGCTCTGAGGAGGCCGACCATGTTTCCCTAGCTTGACTACAGATAGGGATGCTGGGGGACGGGGGACTAGGTAATGATACCCTGGCTACCGGCAATCCCAACAAGGGTCCGCTGGAAACAGGGGGGAATGGCCATGATACCCTGGGCTACCCCAAAGAAGGCCTGCTGGGGGACGGGGGACTGACCAGGATACCCTGTGCTACCGGTAACCCCAAGAAGGGATGCTGGGGGACGGGGGACTGACCATGATACCCTGTGTAACCAGTAATCCCTACGAAGAAAGGTGTCAAGTCAAGAAAGACCCGAACAACGCCTGTCGGTTGTGTTCCGCGTCTGAGGAACACAACGTGGACAATTAAGGCATCGCGAGTGCCCCACAAGGCCCGAGTACAATGGTCCAGCCGGACTGAGTGCTCGTATCGCTCCACCAAACCAAACCAAATTTTAATTGTCGTTTCTCATAATCGATGGTGGCGCGATTTCCATTTTAACATTCTGATCCTAGTATTCCCCCCTCCGATATGGGGAAACTATTATCTACGATGTGAAATGTGGTGAATCGCCCGTATACTTGTACAGTAATATGCCCCTTTGTTAGTATAGAAGCTTCCGTGATTCCGTTCAATTGTATGATTTCTTTTCGGTTAATCGCGGAGTATGGATGTACGAATTTTTCTTTTAAAATATTCGGGCCCGCTCCCGTATCGACCATAAAAACGATAGGGGCCGATAACTCGGGACTACTTATTTTTACAGTAGGTACACTGCCCCCCTGTTTCAAATGAAGATTGAATATCTGCATTACTCGGTTTTTTGAACTCTGGGTCTCATTGTTACAATGCGTATCGGGTGCGTATTCTGTGGGGCCTCGCCGGCTGCACCCATAGACGGTAGACCGCGAGCGTTTCCCTGTCCTTGACCTTCGCTTTCCTCGTTATTAAATCGGGCGGGGCATTCTCTAATGAAATGCCCGGGTTGTTTACAATAATGACAATTTCTATTCTGATCTATCCCTCCTCGATTTCCCTCAGAGTATCCCCTCTAAATATTATCCTGCGCTGGTGTGAAGTTTCGCGATTGGTTATATCGGAAATTGCATTTATCTCCGCTGTGCCCCGGTCTCTTACAAATTTGACATGGGACATTTGTTCGTTCGTTAAAGCGAAGTCCCGGTGGTACCTGAATTACTTGTTCCATTAGGGGTGGCGGGCCATCCTTGGGTCGTTGATTACAATATGTCGCGACATGACCCGTTTTCCTGCATAGCTGACAGCTGATATTATTGCTTACATTTTTCGCTTCCGGCGGGAAGATTTGATAACAACGATTGGCCGTATGACCTCTTTTGTTGCAAATTTGACATATTGTGAGCGTAGTGGTATCGATAACGCTTTTATGGTCGTTAGAAGGGGGAAAGATTTTAAAGCATTTCGTGGCCTCATGCCCTTTCTTGTCGCAGACCTGACACACCACCTCCTTCCACCTAGTTCCCTGTCCCAGGGGATTTTGTTCGACGCTGGAGGGTTTATCGGGGCAAAATGGCGCGGTGTGGTCGGGTTTTTTGCAAATTTGGCAGAAATTGTTGTCACCAGTTATTACATGTATTGTAACTCCCCTACATATTAAAATCTCCCGAGTGCCCCGGTGACGTCACACCGCGAGAGCCCGGGAGACGCGGTCAGTCTCGCGAGATGCCGAGCAGCCGTCGGACAAGCCCGCGGAGAGCCAAGTGGCGCCATCCGACGGGATCGAGCGGCGGCTCGATCGATGCCGAGGCGCCGCGCACGCGCAAGACGATGGATTCGGAAGTACAGCGGCGCTGCCGAACGGGCGGGTGGCGAAAACACGATCAAGGTCGAAGAAAGGCGAAAGCGAGGGAAAATCGGCCTCGCCGATTGGACAAATATGACGACACTGCCGTTGCACACGGCACCGACCGAGCACACTATTTGCTCGGCGGATAAGACCGGATAATCGTCACTAGCGTATCGACTCATGATTGGAAAGCAAAGAAGGGACAAGGCCCTTAGCCAATCAGAAATTTAATTATCAGGCGACCGCACGTAGACGCGAGTCCGCCAGAAATCTGCCAAACCGACGGAGTGGGAGTCCAAAATCGGGGTATAAAGGACGGCGATTTCGGCAGTCGAGAATCAGTGAACAATCTACTTTACCATCGGCCAGCTCTCCAGGACTAAAGTGAAAAGTGCAAAGTGAAAAGTAAAAGTGAACTAAGAGTGAATAAAGTGAAACAGTGCCAAAACGGACTTATAAATTTTGTGCCATTCGGACTTATAAAATCCGTGCCGCTCGGACTTATAAAGTTTTGTGCCACGGTGAACTTATAAAAACTGTGCCGTTCGGACTTATAAAAATTGTGTCGTTCGGACTTAGAAAATTCTGTGCCTATTTGAACTGGTGTAACTCGTGCCGAAAAAGAACTTATAAATTTTCGCGCCGAGGACTTATAAAAATTGTGACATTCGCACGTATAAAATTTAGTGCAAAGTGGATTTATAAATTGGTGCCGGATGGAACTTATAAAATTCGTGCCAACTTTGGACTTATAAAAAGTTGTAAACCGTGGACTGGCAAACTTTCGGGCCAAGTGGACTTATAAAGTGTGCACCGAAAAAGGACGTATAAACATTTGGTGCTACGGCGGACTTATCCAAATTGGTGCCTGAGTGAACTTAAACAAGTCGGGAAAATAAAAGTGACATTCGGAATGAACTGGTCAAGTGACCAAAGTGACCGGTCAGACGCTGCCGGGTTGGATCAGACGAATATTCCACCTCCAAGGACAGGAAAAAGGTACATCCAGGGGTTCGTTCACTCCCTCTGAAGGCTCCGATACCGACAAATAAGGTAAAAACGTCCAAGTTACACATTAACACCAATTGCAAATCGCGAGGCGAGCGAGCTGTCACAGGCGATCGCCGTGCCGTGACGTCACCACGAGACAGCCGAGCACAGCGGCCAGCTGGACTTCGCGTCGACCGAGAAGCTGTCGCGCATGCTTGGTGCGGTTCACGCGGGATAAATAATTTTCAATTAAAGATATCGCCTTGAAGCCATAAAACAATTCGATAAATAGAGACAATAAGCGACACAAGTGCTTGAACGAGATTAATATTCATTGATTGGCGTTCCGAGAGGACAACTTTTGTAATCCATTCGCATATAGATATAAGCAGAGAATACGCCGAGTTAAGACGGAACCGAAAAAGGGGTAATAAAGATTTCCGCCTGTAATTTGAACAATAAATGGTATAATTTAAACGTCAATATCGTCTCTGACACACCGACCCATAATTCCCTAACGCTCGAGTCCACGAATCCTTCCGTTTGAGTGCCCGCTCCTCAGAAGGAGGCGCATAAACACGGGAATTATTGTACGAAGCGTTAGCTACCGTTACATTTGGCGCCCAACGTGGGGCTCGAGCAAAAAGAATTGGCTGTGTCAGAGCAGCGATAACGTAAAATAGACGTCACGGGTCGAATTAAATTTCAGTTACATTAGATTAAATTAAATATTAAATTAAATTGAATTTAAAATTAAATTAAGAATTACATTAAAATTAATTCAAATTGAATAAAAATTAAACTCAATTAAAATGTCGGAAAAATCCATCGCCCAAGAGAGGCGCGAGCTCGAGCTCATGGCAGCAGAAGAAGAGATCCACAGGCGGGAGCGAGGGGACCGCGATAAGTTGAGAGCGCAGCATGCCGCCGAAGACTCGCAAAAGCGCATCCCAGAGGTCAGCCTGGAAGATGAGACTCCGGGAAACACGGAAGACGCACAACAAGACAGCACGATCGATATGGACGACACGAACCACTCTCTCGCCTGGGAATCTACGACGGCAGATGAGCTGATCGGTGGGGGAAATATCCGACAACAAAGGGAGATGAATCGGTTGTCGATCATCCCTCCAGCGAGCGATGCAGACGCTCGGACAGCCGGAAGTGAAAAAGAAAAGCGCAACGAGTCCCAAAACCCCGCAGAAGTCGGAGACCACAGCAACAAAGCGATTCTAGAGGCCATTTTACAGATGAAGACCGAACACAAAAAAGAGTTTGAAAAAATGCACAGCACACAGACCAACCTGGAGGCGGCGTGTATCAAACGAACTCGGGAGGCGAAACAATTGATGCTGACGGCGCTCTCGAGAGCGGTAAGCGAGAGTGAAGCGGAAACGGAGCACAAAATGGCGTCAATGCGAGAAGCGATCCGCGAAGAGCAACAGCCGATAAATACACACATTCGGGAGCAATTGGCGGCGCACGACGTAACAGTCGGTAAATTAATAGATCGACTCGAGGGCGTCACGAAGGTCTCGAAAAGGGCCCTCCAGACGGCAGAGGAGAACACAAAGAGAATCCGGGAGTATGCAGCAAGGGCGAACCAAACCGCATCACAATCGGCACTCAGTACGACGATGCTCGGAGGGTTAAACGCGAGTAAAGCCTACGTGGCCTCGAAAAAGTTACCAACGTTCAAGGGTGATGGAGTGGAACGACCGATGCAATATTTAAAAACGCTTAAGGACCATTTCAGCGCCATCGAGCCCGAGGGCGCAGAATTTCGGTGTATGATGGGCGAGGCGATGGTAGAAACGGCCCGTGATTGGTGGCACTTGGTTTCACCTGAGGTCGAAAATATCACGCAGTTCGAGGAAGCTTTTCGCGCACGATATTGGGGTCGCGAATTGCAGGACAAGGTGAAGCGACACCTCGAATACGGAACGTACTTCGTCGATGGACAGCGCCTGACCAAGGCGGAATATGCGACCCGAGTAATCGGGAATGTTCGGGATCTAAGCGAGCGGATCGATGATAGAGACGCGATTCGACGCCTTGCTAAACATTTCGACGAGAACTTAAGAACGTCGATTCTCGTGAGAAATATTAACAAGGTAAGCGAGCTAATCGAACTGCTAGAGAGTAACGACCTCGGCGGGACGGTCAACGCGAGTCGCGGAAATGACCGGCAAGGCCTCAACGGGTACAGCCCGAATCGAGGAAACGGTCGGGAAAATGGGGGAGGGCCTCGCCCTTGGCAACAGCGAGGTGGCCAACAGGGCCAGTGGTCGAACTTCACTGTCGGTCCGCCACAAGGGCCGCCACGATTTTCCAATCCGTGGCAATGGCCACCGATCGCGGCGGCAACTCCGAATTTTTCGGTACCGCCACCATTTTACCCCGCGACGCCGCCACAAGCACCGGCACCGACGATGCAACAGGGAGCCGGAATAAATACGCACTTCCCAGGCACGAGCCAGGGAAACGCGTAAACGTTGCGTCCGTAAGGAACAGCGAGAATCCACGAGGCGCAACGGCGACGAAAAATAATGAAGAAGAGAGAAAGAGAGAAGAACGGAAAGAAGAAGAGAAGAAAAAAGAAGAAAAGAAAAAAAAAGGCAGAGAAAAAGAAGAAAGAAGAAAAGGAGAGACGAGAAGAAGAAAAGAAGAGACGAGAAGAAGAAAAGAAGAGACGAGAAGAAGAAAAGAAGAAAGAAGAAGAAAAGAAGAAAGAAGAAGAAAAGAAGAAAGAAGAGAAGAAACCGGAGGACAAGAGAAGAGAAGAAGAGAAAGCAGAAGAAAGGAAAAGGAAAAAAGACGAACTCTGGCGAAAGCGACAGGAGAAAAGAGAGAGAGAAAGAGAGGCAGCAAGAAACTCGAGGGAAGAAGCGACGAACTCCGAGGTAATGACGGCCCGTAGTGTCGACTGGTCGGAAGAACGAGAAGGGTTAACGAAGAACGGGGGAGAGACCAATCCGAAAAAGGTGGAGGAAAAGGGCGGACTAGATCAGGAGAAGATCAGTGCCGTGGAGAGAAGGAGGACGGACGGTCAACCCCAATTCGAGCCCATATCGGTTTCGGTGCCGACCACGACGAAGGGCAAAACCGTCATCGCTAACGGGCAAGGAGCAATTCCCAAGATAATCGAAAAAAAGGTCCGAACAATTTTCGAAAGTCCGCAAGATTACCTCCTCGATATGCCACAGCCAGGAGAGGGCGTAATCTACGACGAAACACGACCAATGTGCCCGGAGGTACCGATTGGCCTAGAAGGGGCATTGGCCAGTGCGTTAGTCGATAGCGGAAGCGAGGTCTCCTGCATTTCTGAAGAATTTTACTCGCAGAATTTGGAGGCTTTCAAAAATTGTCCATCTCTACCGGTAACGTCGATAAACGTCGTGGGAGCGTTTGGTGGAGGTTCAGGGAGGATCAAGCAGCAAGTGATGGCCACGGCGAAAGTGTACGACTCAGAGGGAGACGTTACGCTGTTAGTGGTCCCTAAGCTGCAGAGATCCGTGCTCCTCGGCATCGACGGGATGGACAGACTCGGAGTCTATGTCGACACACATAAAAAAGTGATAAAGGTGCGAGAGAAAATTGTCGGACGCCTCGTGGGAGGATACTGGCAGATGGAGGAAAGCCCATGCAGTATTCCCGAAGAGGATAAGAAATTGGGGGAGAGTAGAGCGATGCTCGCTCGAGCCGAAGGCACTTGTGAAGAAGAAGAACCGGGAGTCGAAGTCACGAGACACGTTATGAGCGGAGAGATACGAGATCCCGAATCGGAGTATCTCTGTGAAGCCGAAGTTGATGAAAAGCTTCGAGAGTGCGGCGACGTCGACCTCGAGATCCAGAAAACCTTCAAGGAATTGGTCTACGAATATCGAGACATATTTCGGAAACGACCAGGGCGGATGCAAGCATACGAACATCGGCTTGTCCTGAAGGATGAAAAACCATTCGTATCTCGCTCATACCCGGTTCCGATGGCATACCGAGGAAAGGTCACGGACGAAATAAATAAAATGCGCGCCCAAGGTGTTATTCAAAGGTCAACGAGTACCTATATTAACCCTTTGGTGACTGTTATCAAGAATAACGGGGACGTCAGGTTGTGTCTCGATGCGCGACTACTGAATGAGCATCTCGAAGGCGATTACGACTCGGCACTACCGACGGAAGAGATTTTCCAAAAATGCGGAGGCGCGAAGGTCATGTCGACCTTGGATCTGACCAGCAGCTTCTGGCAGATTCCGTTACATCCGGATTCGCGTAAATACACGGCGTTTCGACACGAAAATAAATGCTATGAATTTACGGTGACGCCTTTCGGTCTAAAAACAAGTACCGCGGCGCTGGTTCGGGGACTGGACATCGTCCTTCGAAACACCGGAGACTTTATAGTAAATTTCGTGGATGATCTGCTAGTGGTGTCGGGAGATACGCGACAACACCTGCAACATCTCCGACAATTATTTTCGAGAATCCGCGAACATGGCATGACTCTAAAAATGGAAAAATCTCATTTCTTTAGAAATAAAGTGAATTTTCTCGGGCATGTAGTAACGACGAAGGGGATACGGCCGCAGCCAGACAAGGTGAAATCGATCAAAGAATTTCCCCGTCCCCGCAATATAAAACAGCTGAGGGGCTTTCTCGGACTAGTGAATTTTTACACGAAATTTACGAGTAAACACGCTGAAGAGACTGTCCCCTTATTAGAGCTGTTAAAAAAGGGAACGAGTTGGAAGTGGACGGATATCCACGAAACGGCATTCGAAAAAGTAAAACAGCTGTTTTGCGAGTCGGTGGTCCTAGAACATCCCGATGTAACGAAGCCGTACACCTTGACGACGGACGCAAGTGACTATGCGCTTGGCGCGACCTTGTCACAAACCGACGAAAAAGGCGAAGTCGGAGTGATTTCATTTGCTAGTCGAACACTCAAGGGGGCTGAAGTTGGTTACACCACGTCGGAGAAAGAACTACTCGCTATCGTCTGGGCTCTCCAAAAATTCCAGAGTTACCTTAAGGGAGCAAAGATAACGATAATCACCGACCATAAAGCGCTGGTGTTTCTAAAAACGTGCCGATTCACGAGTGACAGGCTTTTGAGATGGGCGCTTTTGTTGCAAGGATATGATTTAACGGTAGAACATCGGCCGGGAAAATCAAATCTAGTCGCAGATACGCTAAGTCGTCTCCGTGACCACGCGTACGAGCCCGATGGAACAGCGCCCGGAAAAATAATAATCGCAGCGCTCGCGCAAAAACCTTCGAAGTCCTTAGCACAAAAAATGAGGACGATCGGTAGCCTACAGAGAAATCAAGAGGATTTAAACGCCATTATTACTCTGTTGGAAGATGAAAAAGACACGGAGAACCATCCGAAAAATTACCGAATCAGCGAAGGAGTCCTGCAGAGAGCTGCGAAGACAGGACAATGGAAGGTGGCGTTGCCGGAAGAAATAAGAGAAATCCTTGTCGAGGAGTGCCACTTCATGTACGGCCATGTCGGCGCCACAAAGGTATTTCAGATGTTAAACGAGGATTTCGCCTATCCTCGGTTTGCGAAAAGCATCCGGCACCAGCTTGCCACCTGTGACACGTGCCAGCGAACCAAATGTGCGGTGCAAAATAGTTATGCAAATATGCAAACTATAGTACCCGAAGGGCCGGGAGACTTACTCTCCATCGATTTTTATGGCCCATTACCGATGTCAACCGGGGGAGTGCGTCACATTTTAGTAACGCTGGATGCGTTTACGAAGTTCGTCACGTTGTATCCGATGCGAAAGGCAAATACCAAAACGGTAATTAAGAAGATCAGCACGGACTATATCCCGAAATACGGAAAACCGAAGAGGATCCAATTTGATCATGGAACGCAGTTCACCGCAAAGGCATGGAAAAAATGGCTGGAGGACGAGGAGATACAAGGAGTATTTTCGTCGATTCGGCACCCGCAAGGAAATATCGTTGAACGAGTAAATCGAGAGCTCGGACGATTTTTCCGCACCTTGCTAACCGACCGACATACGGCATGGGCACGGTGGGTGCCGATTATACAAGATTGCATAAATGACTCGCCCCATGATACGACGGAATATACGCCTAGGGAACTACAGACGAAGAAACCACCGCATCGTCCATGGAAAAATTGGATACCCGCACTGAGGGAGAAAGCCGAGGAAATGGTCGAGTACGCGAAAAAACTCGAACTCGTACAGCAGAGGATATTACGAAAAGGCAGGAGAAGAGCCGAGAAGTTCGACGAGTGTCACCGTCTGACCACCTACGAGGAAGGAGATCTGGTTCTCGTAAAAGCATTGAACGTGTCGAATCAAAACGACCAAGTCGCCGCAAAGTTCATGCCTCTGTACGAAGGACCATATCGAATCGGAAGGTGCGTGGGACTCGCGACTTATATTCTCGAGGACCCGGAGACAAAGAAACTGCGCGGGAAATTCCACTCAAGCCTTTTGAAACGTTATCACCAAAAGGCGAGTGCGAAGATTAGCAACCATGCAGAGGACTCCGAATAACCCGAGAACAAGGGGGGAAGGACAGAGTAAGGTACAATAAGAAGTAGAATTAAGAATAGGAAAAGCACTAAGAATAAAGTCAGGAAAACAAGAAAAATGAGAATAGAAAGAGAAAGATCAAGGATAGCATCAAAAATAGAATTAAGACTAGAATAAGATAGAATTAGGAATCGAATGAGAAGAAAGTAAGGATAGAGCAAGAAAATAAGAAAAAGAAGATAGAATTAAAAATCGTATAAGAAATGATTAAGAATTAACAATCGGAAAAAAAAAAAAAAAAAAAAAAACAAAACAAAAATCGAGAGAAAGATTAAGAAAAGAATTAAAAATAGGGTTAAGAATAGAAATAATAAAGAGTTAAGAAGAGTACCGATAGATTAAGACATAATTAAGAACAGGAGAAAGGCAATTCAAGATTGAATTAAGAAGAGGAAAATCATTAAGAACCGAATAAGAAAATAAGAAAAACAAAATCAAAAATAAAACAAAAATAAAAAGACCAGATGATTAAGAGTGAGATTAAGAAAAGAATTAAGAGGAAAATTAAAAATAGAAAGTAGGAAAATAATTCAGAATGGAGTTAGGATAGAAGGAAGAGTCGAATAAGATAGAATTAAAAATAAATAAAATAAATAAAATAAATAAAATAAATAAAATAAATAAAATAAATAAAATAAATAAAATAAATAAAATAAATAAAATAAATAAAATAAATAAAATAAATAAAATAAATAAAATAAATAAAATAAATAAAATAAATAAAATAAATAAAATAAATAAAATAAATAAAATAAATAAAATAAATAAAATAAATAAAATAAATAAAATAAATAAAATAAATAAAATAAATAAAATAAATAAAATAAATAAAATAAATAAAATAAATAAAATAAATAAAATAAATAAAATAAATAAAATAAATAAAATAAATAAAATAAATAAAATAAATAAAATAAATAAAATAAATAAAATAAATAAAATAAATAAAATAAATAAAATAAATAAAATAGAATAAACAAAGGAAAGTGAGCATCCGGAAGCGCATTGGGAAGACTTCGTCACAAGATTAAGAAGAATAATAGATCATGAAAGCGATAAGAGTCGCGCGACGGCCCACAACACACGCCGAGACAGCGCGGCGCCAGGCCAAGTATCGGGCCGGCCAACGACTGTCCTCTCCCTGAGCGGGACTACGGACGGCGAAGGAGGCGAGCGCGGCGAAGTCCCCGAATCAAAACAAGGGATTAACGCCGGGAACAGAGAAGCTCGCCGCGATAGACCTCCGCATCGAGATGACTCGCCGAATTTCGAGAATTCAAAGCATTATACCGAGAAACGATGACGATCTCGAAGGAATAATAATAACCGTGCGGGATACCCCAGGACAATCATCGATGTTTGGTGTATCGAGTCTCGCAGCGATAACGCGAAAACGGGGGAGGGGATAGAATTCGGAAATTAAGGACTGTCGAGCAAATTGAATAGCAAGCTCGAACAGTACGAAAATCATAGGCGAGTGAAAAGGTGATCAGTGACAGGCGAGAGAGAACAGCGAAAGAGAATAGCGAAAGGAGAGAAAAAGACCGAAGAAAAGAGAAGACGGAAGAACAGAAAGAGGAGCAACGAATAGAAAAAAAAAAAAAAAAAAAAAAAAAAAAAAGGAGAACAAGACGATGGCCACCTTCCGCAACTTCCCGGCGAGGAACCTCGAGGGCAGCTACCGTGGAGTAGAGGTACTCACGGTAGCGACACCCAGCCGGATATATATCCAACTACCGGATCCAGAGGGAAAGAGGGCGCGCCTCCTGGCATACTACGCCAGCACAACTCCGGACCACCCGGAGGTGCGCGCCATCCGGGAGGAGGACCTTTACATCGGTGCTCCGGTTTATGTTAACCACGTCCGCCGGTTCTACCGGGGAGTGGTTACCGGAGAACAGGACCAGAACGGTGACATCCCGGTCTGGCTGGGCGATTGGGCCTTGGAGCTCAATGCCAGACCCGGGGAAATGTTCACCGTTCCCTGGGAACACCGGAGCGTTGCGTTCCAGGCCATCGCCTGCGGCCTCCATGCCATTCGTCCAGCGGGAGAGGAGCCGTGGTCTCCCGAGACTTGCCAAACCGTAAGGGACCATTTGGAGGAGAGTCTATGGGACTGCCACATAATGGACAAGGAGACGGGGACCGACGCCGTCTGGGTGATACTGGAGGCCCCAGACAACGACGAGGAGCCAATCCGAGACCGCCTCATCCGGAACGGCCACGGGCAATGGGGTCAAAACCCCCGAACCTTCGACTGGGGAGATGACGGCGGCCGGCTATGCGTGCGGCCGGAGATAGTCGAGGAGGAGGACGAAATCGAGGAGGAGGACGAGAACGAGGAGGAGGACGAAAACGCCGCGGAGGACGAGAACGAGGGGATGGACATGGAGGTGGAGGACGACGAGAACGATGAAGACGACGACGACTGGGAAGACGAGGAAGACGAACACCGACAAATACGAAGATATGGAAATTAGAAAAAAAAAAAAAAAAAAAACACAAAAACACAAAAACACAAAAATAAAAACAAAAAAAAATGTACAGATAAATAAAAAAAAAAAAAAAAAAAAAAAAAAAAAAAACACTCTTTTATTTAGTTAATAAAAAAGAAAAAAAAAAAAAAAAAAAAAAAAAGAAAAACATCTATAGATAGGAAATACATAGACACATAAGTAAACAAAAGAAGAAATAAAGAATAAAAAGAAAGACATGACTGTTGGGACCCGTGACGAGTCCCAACAGTAATGTGGGGGAGAATGTAACTCCCCTACATATTAAAATCTCCCGAGTGCCCCGGTGACGTCACACCGCGAGAGCCCGGGAGACGCGGTCAGTCTCGCGAGATGCCGAGCAGCCGTCGGACAAGCCCGCGGAGAGCCAAGTGGCGCCATCCGACGGGATCGAGCGGCGGCTCGATCGATGCCGAGGCGCCGCGCACGCGCAAGACGATGGATTCGGAAGTACAGCGGCGCTGCCGAACGGGCGGGTGGCGAAAACACGATCAAGGTCGAAGAAAGGCGAAAGCGAGGGAAAATCGGCCTCGCCGATTGGACAAATATGACGACACTGCCGTTGCACACGGCACCGACCGAGCACACTATTTGCTCGGCGGATAAGACCGGATAATCGTCACTAGCGTATCGACTCATGATTGGAAAGCAAAGAAGGGACAAGGCCCTTAGCCAATCAGAAATTTAATTATCAGGCGACCGCACGCAGACGCGAGTCCGCCAGAAATCTGCCAAACCGACGGAGTGGGAGTCCAAAATCGGGGTATAAAGGACGGCGATTTCGGCAGTCGAGAATCAGTGAACAATCTACTTTACCATCGGCCAGCTCTCCAGGACTAAAGTGAAAAGTGCAAAGTGAAAAGTAAAAGTGAACTAAGAGTGAATAAAGTGAAACAGTGCCAAAACGGACTTATAAATTTTGTGCCATTCGGACTTATAAAATCCGTGCCGCTCGGACTTATAAAGTTTTGTGCCACGGTGAACTTATAAAAACTGTGCCGTTCGGACTTATAAAAATTGTGTCGTTCGGACTTAGAAAATTCTGTGCCTATTTGAACTGGTGTAACTCGTGCCGAAAAAGAACTTATAAATTTTCGCGCCGAGGACTTATAAAAATTGTGACATTCGCACGTATAAAATTTAGTGCAAAGTGGATTTATAAATTGGTGCCGGATGGAACTTATAAAATTCGTGCCAACTTTGGACTTATAAAAAGTTGTAAACCGTGGACTGGCAAACTTTCGGGCCAAGTGGACTTATAAAGTGTGCACCGAAAAAGGACGTATAAACATTTGGTGCTACGGCGGACTTATCCAAATTGGTGCCTGAGTGAACTTAAACAAGTCGGGAAAATAAAAGTGACATTCGGAATGAACTGGTCAAGTGACCAAAGTGACCGGTCAGACGCTGCCGGGTTGGATCAGACGAATATTCCACCTCCAAGGACAGGAAAAAGGTACATCCAGGGGTTCGTTCACTCCCTCTGAAGGCTCCGATACCGACAAATAAGGTAAAAACGTCCAAGTTACACATTAACACCAATTGCAAATCGCGAGGCGAGCGAGCTGTCACAGGCGATCGCCGTGCCGTGACGTCACCACGAGACAGCCGAGCACAGCGGCCAGCTGGACTTCGCGTCGACCGAGAAGCTGTCGCGCATGCTTGGTGCGGTTCACGCGGGATAAATAATTTTCAATTAAAGATATCGCCTTGAAGCCATAAAACAATTCGATAAATAGAGACAATAAGCGACACAAGTGCTTGAACGAGATTAATATTCATTGATTGGCGTTCCGAGAGGACAACTTTTGTAATCCATTCGCATATAGATATAAGCAGAGAATACGCCGAGTTAAGACGGAACCGAAAAAGGGGTAATAAAGATTTCCGCCTGTAATTTGAACAATAAATGGTATAATTTAAACGTCAATATCGTCTCTGACACACCGACCCATAATTCCCTAACGCTCGAGTCCACGAATCCTTCCGTTTGAGTGCCCGCTCCTCAGAAGGAGGCGCATAAACACGGGAATTATTGTACGAAGCGTTAGCTACCGTTACAGTATATGTGCTGGTGACTCTACCTTGTTAATTTTATTACTGGAAGTATCGCGGGTTCCTCTACGGAGAGCTGCCTGAGCCGTTAGCTGTCTTTCTATCTGAATCGCGCGTTTTACTATTTGATCAAGATCGCCGTCCAGGGTCATACGCTGCTCGATTTCGGGCCTTAGACCATGCATGAAACAGGAAGGTAAACTGTTTGTGGTATTTTCTATGAAAGCCGCGTCGACCACCCTGTCGTTGTCGAACTCGAAAGCTTCTATTATTTGGGTTTCCAAGTCACGCACACGATTGGCATATGCGATCACAGACTCCGATTTTTCCTGATAACTGGCCCCTAGTTCCCCTTGCAATTGGTAAACGCTTTTAGCGGGAGCGTATATACCCTTTAGGTATGAAAATAATCGTTCCGTTGTCTCGAATGATTGTAAATGTATTGTACGTCTTGTTTCGCCAGCGATCTTGCATCTTACTGCCTTTACTAAATTCCTTCCTGCTTCAGGCCTCAGCATTTCCATCGCTTCTTTACACCCTTGGATGAACATCCCCAAGGATGTGCTCTGGCCGTCATAATACGGTATTACTGAGAGAGCATCCTTTAATGATACAGTTTGGTTATGAGGGAGTGGAGGCGCGTTACCCATCTCGCGTTGGTTCGGTGGGTCCATTGCGTTATTAATTTGCTTAATTGCCGTAACGTCCTTATCTTTAGTATGGAGTACAGGGTAGTTTTCTTTATCAAATTCTTTATCTTTCGCTCTCCCTGCTGTACTATGGAAAATTTCAACGCCGCCTGGGGCGTTACTCGCGAGAGTCCCTATACCCGGACTGTCTGTAAAGTCGAGTTTACGTTTAAGTTTTTGCGTATTTTTGTCTGTAAGGAAAGGGGTTTTTGCTACTATTCCACAAAGTTTATTGGTTACCGGTGTAGATGCCTGCAGAGGGATGGCGAGAGGTTCGACTATCGCATCGTCGGCGTTACCGATTTCTTCAAATTCAAGGAGTGAGTAGACCGGAGTACAACTTGAGAAATACCTCGAATTTGAGTTATCTTGAGAATCCCGAGACCAAAGATCGGTATCGAGGATCGTTGATGCGGTACACCGCGCTGATCCATGAGTTGTTCCGACACGAATGAGTTCCTTCGACCCTGGGTCTACCAGAAGTCGAATCCCGTGAGTAGTATCTGCAGAGTCGACATGAGCGAGAGCTGCTGTGAGCAGCGCCGAACAGGATGAGCGGAACCTTGACGCGGAGCGGCCGAATGGTCCAAAACCTCGTAGGCAGTTGGAAAAGCCTTTTGTCGACAGCCATCTGTCGACGTTCCATATTGTCATCCTTGAGATTGTGCGCACATCACAATAAAGTGATTGCCCTGAGCAGATGATATCTGAGCAATAACTCGAGTGCCCAGCCTGCGATGATACCGATTGAACAGCCTGATGAGCTGTCTGTTGAGTCGCCGCCTGACGAGCGGTCTCCAGATGAGTTGTCTCCGCGTGCGCTGTGACCTGGTTGCGCTGGCGTTGGTTGAGCAGATGAATTGAACTCCGTTGACGGAGTCAGCGGCGTCACTTTCTTCCCCGTTGCCGTTGGAACCGGCATGATGCCTTCAAATGAGCGTGAGCGCGAAACCGACGGGTGTCATAAAACCCGGAGGTTGTACGAGCGTCGCAAACCCGAAAGACAAACGAGTGACGCCAAGTCGAATCGGAAGAGCGACGCCGAACCGAAAACCGAAACCCGAAAACCTAAAGCGGTGCGAACCGTAAGTTGAACAACCAGCGTGAGCCGTGTGTTGATCGTATGCACGACGTGAGTCATGCAATGCCCGTATGAGCGATTCCAAAACCAGGAAATAATCGCACACGTGACGTGAGCCCGACAAAAACCCTTCAGCAGTCACCGTGGAAACGACGTGCGTGAAACCGGAAAGGGAGAACAGACCGAAAGTGTGACCGAGCGCCGAAACCCGGATGAAAATCGTTTGGGCGATACGAAATCGTGAGGTCACCCAATTAGTCGATTGAGCGACGAACCATGTGCCAAATCGTATAAAGTCATTTGTTCCCCCCGTAAGATCCGTGCAAAAAATCCGAATGAGCGCCAAACACAAATTTGGTGAGCGGTGCAAATCGAGTGAGAACCGTCCAGGCGACGCGAAACCGTGACGTCACCTCGCGACTGTCTATTGAGATGCTCGAGAGCCCGGTTGAGCGCGAGAGCGGCGAACCGAAAACTCCCGACGCACGAAATAATTATGAGAAGCGCAAAGAAAGTCACTAGCGCGTGAATGACACTACGCGCGACACCGATGAGTTATTGTCTGAGCGCGAGGGAGACGCGACATGCGAGCTCCGGATGCAATGCGCGCAAAATATGCGAGAAATTATCTTGTTATAAACTGCGTGACGTTTTACCAATGCGCGAAACCGATGAGTCGAACGAGGTATGTAACTATGTGCGCGAGAGAGATGCGACACGCGATCTCTCACCGAATACGAGGCCGTTGTACCGTCCGAAATGATCGAGAGTGAGCGAGACAGCGAACACAAAGTCCTGTCGCGCACCGTACGGCTCTGATCCTGTCTGTGAGTGGAGGGGAGAGAGACGTGACACGCGAACTCTCACCGCACGAGAGTCAGTTGAGCTGTCCAAAATGGCCGAGCGCGGGAGCGAAGCACGAAGACGTGGGTGCTCGCCGCGCGAGAATCCGATGTAGATTTCACAAAATTGGCCGAAATGCTAGAGCGACGCACGAAAACGCGCGAGCTCTTCCGACACGAGCGTTAGCCGCTGAGCTGTCCGAGCGCGACAAGGATGCGTACCGATGCGAGGCCGATTGGCAAGGGTGGGAAGAGAGACGCGACACGTGAGCTCTCACCGCACGAGAGACAGCTGAAATGTCTAAGACGCCGAGCGCGCGAACGTTCGATGAACGCGCGCGCTCTCCTTGTGTAAGAGTCAGCCGGTGAGATAACCGAGACGCACTGCGTGAGAGAGAGAGACGAGCTCTCTCGACACGAGATCACTAGTGAGCGGTTCGGACGGTGTAGGCGCGAGAGAGAAGCGCTAACGCTTCTGGGTCCGATGAGTCTGACGCTTCTGAGTCCGATGAGTTTCCCGAATGTCACTGTGCGAGAGAGAAACGACACGCGTACACTCACTGCACTACACTCATGAATTGTACCGAAATGTGTAAGCGCGAGAGAAGCGCATATACACGAGCTCTCACCGCTCGAAAGTCCGATGAAAAATGTCCAATTGCCGACCGCGAGAGAGAGGCACAAATACATAGCTGCTCGTCGCCCGAAAGTCAGCTGGTGAGTTGTCCGAATCCACTGAGCGACACTCACACGCGTCACACTAACTCTCTAACCGAGCACTGAACCAACGATAATAAGTTTGACAGTCACTGAAAATGCGAGAGAAGCGCAGCGCGCGACGCTCGATGCACCGAAAACCCGTTCAGATGGTCGCGAACTGTCATACGCGCAAACGAAACGTAATGCGCGGCACCGGTGAGATACTTGAACTTATACGTCGCACCATGCGACGTATAAGCGCGCACTATATCGACGAGCCGTTCCACTGTCACTGTGAGTAAGAGAGAGAGGTGCGACGCGCGAGCTCTTACTACGTGAGAGACTGATGAGATGTCCGAAATGCTTGAGCGCGAGTGAGAGAGAGCACACAATAGTCACTGTCCGAGCGGCCGATGTGACGCCTGAGAGCGACAGCAAACGCGTACCACCCGCGTGAGAGACCCGACCGTCGGTGGTAGGGAGAGACTCACCGCCACGCGAGAGTCCGATGAGATGCCCATGATGGCCGAACGAGGGAGCGCGGCATGATCGCGCGCGTTCTCCCCGCACGAGAGTCGGGTGAGTCGTTCGCACTGTCCGTGACGCGGGAGCGATGCACACGGCACGACAGTTCTCCTCGCACGAGCGCCGGCCGGTGAGATGTACATGTGCGCTCGAGCTCGAGCGAGAGAGCTTTTCGATGAGCTGACCAAGAGTCACTGCGAGAGAGAGATACACGACACGCACACTCTCTCCGCACCTCACAGATGATATGTCTCGATGAGTACAAATGCACTGACACTTTTCGCGGACTTTTCGCTCCCCACCGTTCCGCTATCCGGCTCGAAGGACCAAATGTTTGAGAATTGCCTGGATGAGATATAGCGGAACGGGGGTAAAATAACATCACTCACGATGTTAAACAGTGAAAATAAACTCTTTATTAAATAACAAATAACGATGAATAAGCGCGCGAAAAAACACTGTATAATGAGTAGTCCGCAAAATGAGCATGGCGGGGCCGACGTTAACTTATTCTGTGGTTGGCATTACCGAACCCAGTGAAAATTGTATGTGCAAGATTCTTTCTTATGCTGCAACCACTTCAATCACGCATCCTTACTCCTCTTGTAAAAATATTTTTCTGACAATTTGCCTAAAAAAACTCTAACCGGCCCGTTTTAGTGATTTTCAGAGTTTTTCGATATATCTTTCTGAGTTGCTCTGCTATTTGTTAAATATTTCTACCATTTTCTCGGCATAGCATATTAGTATATGTAATATACTAATGATTCCAATTTTTATTGTATCAAATACTCTTGACTCTTCCAGGTTTTATTCCTGTTCTTAGATTGTCTAGCCATTTGTAAGAAAATACCCTAGCAAGTTGACGGACGGCTGCTTTTAGGGAAAAAACTAAAAAAAAAAAAACGGACCGAAAAACGGACCCGTCCGTTGGGGAACGAAACGGACCGCAAAAACGGTAAAACGGACCGTACTTTTTAGATTGGTCCTTTTTCGGTTGCGGAAACCGAGGAAGGACCGAACGTTTTTTATTAACATTTTTGGCAAAGTTAAATTTTTTTTTTGTTTTGCTTTTAATTCTGTTTTTAATGAAAGGACAGAATAAAAATACGATCTTGGTCCGTTCTCAGTTTCCGCAACCAAAAACAGACCAAATGCCAACCAAAAATGTACAGTCTGTTTTGTGGTTTTTTACGGTCTGTTTGCGGTCCGTCAACTTGCTAGGGTAAAGAGAAAATAGGAATGTTATACATGACATATTGTAACGTATCACTTTCGGAGTCTTACGAGACTTTGCTCCGAAAGTGTCGCTATGTGAGTTCATGGCTCACTTTTAATTGTGAGGGCAGGCGCTGTTAAATAAAAATTCGAATATTGATGCTAAATGTCAATTTCAATGGTTTGGTTTTATTTTAAATACAATCAAATTAATCGTTGGTCAAGAGAATCTTATAATTTAATTCGCGCTGATCTAAATTCTATATAAAAAAAATTATATAAAGAAAAAGATTGCCCGGGAAAACAGACGGCAGCAGTCTCTCCCGTCCCCGAGAGAAGTCGCCGACGCTGTATTTTTAAGAGAAAAAGGGTTAACAGACGGCAGCGGTTACTCCCGTCCCCGAGAGAAGTCGCCGACGCTGTATTTCAGGTAAAGGGTAATCAAGACAGCAGCAGTTATCTCTGTCCCCAAAGAAAGTTGCCGATGCTTGATGGGAGGGAATCTTAGTAGTGAGCAAAGTCACTGTTCAGCTAAGAGTAACACTCCATGCGTCCGGGCCTCCTTTTATATTGGAGCGCCGAGTGCGCACGGCACGAATTCCGGTCCCCTTCCGTCCCGCGTGACGTCAATGTGACGTCAATCGGTCTTCCTTTCTGCGCCACAGATGATCACGCGCGGCTGACGCAATCGCTGTATGCTGGGCGCGTGCTCCAAAGCGAGCGGTGAGTCTATGGGTACAGCAGGCCGCTCCACGGCTGCCGACTCCTCGGGTATCAGCCTCTCGCTTGAGCGCTCTGCTTTACCGACATCCTCGGCTCCTCACGATTATTGTCGCTGCTCCGATTCTCCGCTGTGCTCCAAAAGGATTTTGGAGTGGAGCGGACCTTGAGCAACGTCTCAACGCCCCCCAAACCAAAGCGTGCGAATTCCTCCACGCTTTTGTTTATCTGAAACAAAGAAAACACCCCAAAAAAAAAACACAAGGGGTTGATCAAACTAAAAAAAAAAAAAAAACAAACTCATTTTTTTAGTTTTCTTTTATCTCAGAACTTTATTAAGTAAAAACAAATCGAGGGTTTTATTGTTATCCCCTTTTTTTCATTTTTTTCCCCTTTTTTTTACAGAATATTTGTAACAAAACAAAAAAAATATATGTCGATCTAATGAATCGAAATATTCCGCAAAAAAAAAAATATATAAAACCGCCATTGGTTTTTTTTTTTTTTTTTTTTTTTTTTTTTTTTTTTTTTACTTGTACATATTTCACCTTTACCTAAATATATCTATCTCTTTGTAACAATTGTCGAGGCTCGTCACATGGATCTGGAGAGAGGCCTCGATCGCCTTAGAATTTCAAAAAAAAAAAAATCGGTGATTAACAAAAATGGACTTAACTTAGCCTTAGAACTTATATATATATGTACAGCAACAAAAAAGAATATAACGAATCTGTACGGTCGCGCACGGGAATATCTCAACGACTTAAAACTAAAAACCCTTCTGGGGCGCTGCACATATCGTGCTCGCACCGAGAACAACAATAAAACATAAACAAAAACACGATAACAAAACAGTAAATAAAAAAAATATATAAAAAAAAACTTAGGCACTTGTGACAGGCTCGTCCTGTTGCCCTCGGGGCGAGAGAAGATTCTCGGCGATGAGCCAGTCCTTCAGGCTCTCCGGCCGCTCATCCTTTAATCTAAAGAGCTCCACGACTGGATGCTCTTGTAGGCCTACCCCCTGGCATGGTCGCACCAGGAGCGGAATCCTCCGCCATTCGTGGAGAATTTGTTGTCGGATCTCCAGGCTCGTTTGCCCCGGTTCAGGAGTCACGCCGCCGATGTCCACCTCCACCGCCCGCCAGGGTGTTGTAGTGAAACGTGCCGGAAGGGGAAAGGCAAATTCACTCGGGGCGACGACATGCTGGGCAATATCTCCCAGATAAAATAGGTATCTGTCGTCGCCCAGTACCCTTACACACTGTGCCCGGTGGAACTCATCTTCGAGCTCTCCGATATAAAATTTGCCGAGGTGAATTTCTCCCTCTATCGGAGCCTCCTCGTCGGCGATCTCCCGGAGTTCCTGGAGCACCCTCAATGCTTCCCGGCCGAGGTCCCGGGTTGTGATGCCCACTCGGTGGGTGGAAAGCACCCTGATGAGGACTCCCTCGAAGCATCGTTCTAAAAGCCGATATTTAATCGGCATGGCCCCCATGTCGATCTTCTTTTATTTTATTATTTTTTTCGAATAATCTAAAATATATAAAAAAAAAACTTATCCACTTATTTATTTCTCTACAAGGAAACTCTATCACGCAGTTTTTGTATCTAAGTAATGTCTATTTACCTAATTTTTCTATATTCGAAGACTTCCTCCTCGATTCCCTGCCTGAATTTTCATGTGCGAATTTTCTTCTTTGTTTGGAGTCCGTGTCGACGGCTCGTCTGCTATCTTAGCACTACTCTAAGCACGTGTTTTTTGTTGTGGTGAGATTCCGGCCGCGGCGCCTTGATTCGGTGTTTTGATTTTGAATCAAGGTGACCGTGGCGCTGCGCCAGTGCCTACGGTGCACCATGCTTCTTTCGCCATGGCTGATATAAAAATCAGGTTGTCGCGGCGTTCGCGGCAGCCATGGTAGATTAACCGGGCACTTGGTCATCTGACCGCCGAATCGGTTTTCTTTCTCTTCTAATCCTTAAACTCTAAACTCCTCTTACTAAATGCATATTGGCTCTTTCTGAGCTAAAAAAAATGTCTTTCCTTCTAACATCTGTTTCATGTCTCTAAATAAAAAACTTTTTCCTTGTTAACAAAAAATCTTAAGTAAAAAAATCTTTTCTCCTTTTTTTTTTTTTTTACTTTAGGACACATAACTTCCTAACAAAAAAAAACTTCTTTAAATCAAAACTTTTTCTTTTAACAAAAAAAATATTTTATGAATTTTTTTTTTTTTTTTTTTCCTTTTTTTTTTTTTTTACTTATCACTAAATAATTCGCGGGGCGCTGTCGTTTCTTCTCGTTTTGCTTTGCCGAGCTTTTGCGTTTTCTCGTTCGCATTTTCTCGCGGATATTCTCTTCGGTAGTTTTGGAGCTCGTTCCACTTTTCGCTCGATTCACCTGGCATCCACATTTTAATATTCTCGTCAGTCACTTCGATGAATCCATATATATCCTCTCGGATCGGAGACAGCAAGGGGGGCACCGTTGTGACTTCGTGGAGGATTGCGCGAATCTCGGGATCCTCCCGTACCGTTATCTTTTTCTGGCACTTTCCCAATCCCTTGATTTTCGTCTGTGTTACTTTGTCCTTTAACACTGTCTTCGGAGTCTGTACTCCTTTGCCTTTGCTTGATGTATCCAGGCCTAGATCACCGCTCCATTTACGGGGAAACAAAACTCGACCATCGTTGGAAGGTGCTCCAATGGTTTCCCACTTGCCTTTGTCTCCCGTTTGGCATGTAAAATGCCGTCTCCCGAAATATTTTTCGGTTTGCGTCTCCATTTCGTACGTGTTGATGTTTCGATGCTCGGTGATCGACTGGCTCGACACCTTTGTGTTTCTTATCTCTATTCCTACTTAAACCTTAGATATATATTTTTTCTCTACCTCTCCCTATTCTTCGATCGCACGGACCTTACTCTATTGGTGTTGTCGCAGAAGCCTCGTTCGGCATCTCGGCACGCGGAAAATATCTGATTAAATTCCCTGCATGATACATGCCACGTTCTATGCCGTTATTTAGTCCTTCGAGGATATACGTGGCCGTCGCTATCTGTTTTTTGATACGATACGGCCCTTCATAAATCGAAAAGAATTTTGCTATCATTTTGTTAGCTGGGTCGCTAACATTGCATGCTTTCGCAAGAACTAAATCTCCTTCGTTAAATCGTGTTAATTTGTGAGAATTATCGAATCTTTTCGCTCGGGATCGGCCCTTTCTTTTGATTCGTTCGGCGGCGAGCATTAACTTTTGCTCGTAAATTTCATCATTCTCGCTGTTTAAATCGCTGAGTGTTTGGAGCCATTGTCTCCAAACGCGTACCGGCTTTTTATTTAGCTGTAACTCGACTGGAGTAAACTCCGTTGTCTCGTGGTGAGTTTCATTTATACAATTTTGTATAATTTTAACCCACTTGACCCAGGACGAATGTCTGCCGGTTATTAATGAACGAAAAAATCGGCCTAATTCGCGATTGACTCGCTCTACTATATTCCCTTGCGGGTGTCGGATCGAGGAGAAGATCGGCTGTATATTCTCTCTCTCTAACGCCTCAAGCCATTTTCTTGATGTAAACTGAGTTCCATGATCGAACTGTAGACTCTTTGGCTTTCCGTATGTTGGAATATAATCCTTTAGGATCTTGTTTAAGGTGGTTGTGGCCGTTGCGGTTTTTAGCGGATAGAGGACAACGTATTTTGAAAATGCGTCTATCGTGACGAGTAGATATTTCATGCCTCCCGCTCCAGTAGGCAGAGGTCCATAAAAGTCTATCGAGACTAAATCTCCCGGGCCTTCCGGAGTCAGATTTTGTTGTGCCGCATACGAATGTTGATTGGGATGTTTGTTACGTTGACATGAGTCGCACGTTGCCAATAAGCCGCGTATCACATGGTAAAACCGTGGGTATGCGAAGTCTTCCTGGAGAATCTTCCATACTTTCTTGGCCCCTACATGCCCATAGCTTTCGTGAGTGTACCACACGAGATCGTCTATGAACGATTTAGGAATCATCACTTTCTCTTCCCCGGATGGGTAAACCCTGATAAGGACATCATCTTGGAATCGATATTTCGGGTCATCGTCCGTCACTTCCACGATGATTTTTGCTAATCGTTCATCTTGTCTTTGCCATCGGGCTAGCATCCGGACTCCTTCCATGATATGTCGAGGGGGTTTCTTTGCGAGTAGTGCTGCGATGATTATTTCTTTTCCCTTTTTTTTATCCGCCCCCGGGGGTTGAGCACGGCTCAATACATCGGCGACGATGTTTCTTATTCCCGGGCAATGCTCGAAAGTGAGATCGTAATCCTGAATCGCCAAAACCCATCTCGTTAGTCGATCGTTAAGGAGTTGGCAATTCCGTAGGAATATCACGGTTTTGTGATCCGTGATTACCGTCACTTTTGCACCGTACACGTATGTCCTAAACTTTTTTAGTGTCCATACTATCGCGAGCAATTCTTTCTCCGTGGTGGTATATGCGAGCTCGGCTCCGTTGAGCGTTCGGCTGGCAAATATCACCACTCCGAGCTCACCATTGGCATCTTTCTGTGCCAAGGTGCCTCCAAGTGCGTAATTGCTTGCATCGGTCTGCAAAATATATCCCTTTGAGGGGTCCGGGTGTTTGAGGAGAACCTCTTCGATAAATAAATTTTTTATTCGTTCGAAAGCGATTCTTTCGGCCTCATCCCATCGCCATTTCACCCCTTTGTGGAGTAACTCGAGAAGCGGGATGGTTTCCTCGGCATGTTGATTTGTGAATTTTGTATAATAATTTATTAACCCGAGAAATCCCCGAAGTTGTTTCAAGTTCCTCGGCGCCGGGAAGTCGTGAATTACCTTCACCTTCTCGGGTTGTGGTTTAATCCCTTCTGTGGTAATTATATGTCCGAGGAAGTCTATCTAGTTCCGGAAAAACTGTGCCTTCCGTAATTTTAACGTCATTCCATGTTCGGCAAGTCTTTCGAGGAGTGCCTCGAGATGTGCCATGTGCTCTTGGAAATTGTTCGAGACGCACAGGAGATCGTCAACGAAATTTATCACATTTTCTCCGACGTTCCTCAGCACAATATCGAGAGCTCGCAGCAGGCTCGAAGTGCTAGTCTTTAGTCCAAATGGAGTCACCACGAACTCGTATACTCGGCCCCTATGTCTGAACGCCGTGTATTTTCGCGAGTCCGGGTGCAAAGGAACCTGCCAAAAACTATTTGTTAAATCAAGGCTAGTCATGACTTTAACAGCATGGCATCGCTGGAAGATCTCGGTATTTGGAGTACACTCATGGTCGTTCGCTAGCACCTGATTGAGCTTTCTCGCATCCAAACAAAGCCGAACAGTGCCATCTTTCTTATCGACGACCGTCAAGGGATTTACCCACGCGCTTGTAGATCGTTGGATAATGTTCAACTCTAGTAATTTTTCTATTTATTGGTCTACTTTCTCCTTATACAGCATGGGTATAGGGTACGAATGTGCGACTATCGGGGTATCAGTCGTAACCTCGAGCCGATGTTCGTACACTCGTATTCTACCGGGTGTTTTACGAAACACGTCTCGGTATTTCCACAGTGTCTGACGCAGCTTTTCCTTTTGTTCCGCTGTCGTTAGATTTGCCTCGTTTACAACGGTGTCGATTTCCTCGATGGTAATTTCGTTCTCATTGTTTTGGCTGTTCGTCAAATGCTCGATTGTTGCCTCCTCGGGAGCTGGCTTGATTTTTTTTTATTTTTGGACTCTGGTACCGTTTTTGTTGGCATTTTTTTTTCCTTTTTTATTACTCCTCTTTTAACTTCCTCTTGACCTTTTGTCTTCGTTTCTTTATTCCGAAATCCCTCTGGAAACAGGTTTTAATACATAATCCACTTTTTAGGTCGTTTGTAGCAAAAATAATGCAATCAAAAAAGTATCCTTGCTAATAAATACCAGATGTTCCCTCTACGAACCTCTACTCCTCGATTCTTAATTGTGAATGGAATATTCGACAAATTACGGCTTAATGTCTTGCAAACCTTCCCGCGCGCAGAAATAATCAGGATAAAATAATATAAAATAACTGTCCTAAATAAATAAAGAACGGTACGTGAGCCAATTAACACGAAGTAGCCCCGGAATCACGAAGTTTCAGAAGAATATTCGTCTACATCTACAAGACCCTGTAGAAGCGCACGCTATTCAGCCCTGTAGCGCTGAGCTATTAATAAATAGCTCATTTAGTTTTTCGGATGGGTGTATTATAAACCGGTATGACATTTTTTTTCAAACAGATCATATCACCGGCGGGTAAATTTTTTTCCAATTATTTAATCTGCAGCTAAATGATAATTATGTACTTTTAGAAGCATGCAGGACCATGTGTGTAGAAATAGTAAGGTTGTCTTCGTTCTGACTATCTTTCTCTGCTTTCTAGTCTCACTAATCATCGTATTTTTTCTCCACCTTATTTTGAATCAGTTAACTATATTATGGGTTGTGTGGCTAATTTTATGATTAATAGCCAGCTTTTACCCGGACACATCGTTAATTTTTAATTTAATGGTACGAAGAACCATAGTAAATCAACTTTGCACCATACTAAATTCGTAATGTTACCTTTTTTAGTCTTATTTTTGTTGCGTCGACGCTTATGTCCGTACGGTCGACGTTGCACGATACCGTTTTGGGCTAGAAATTGCCGACGTCTCTTTTTACGTAGGTTCCTTTTTCTGGATCGTGACACTGCAAACGATTAATGCATTAGTAATTGCGAGCACTCAGTGCTTCCTTGTACATTATTTGACGAATTGTATTACCCTTTGCACGTGGTTCTTGAGCTGCCGCACCTGCCACGCCTATATTACAATATAAATATTACAATCGTACAAGCAGTTTCTTCAACTAGTGATAGAAGTATGCCGAAAGTATTCCATGTAATTTCATGCTATGTACACCATATTTATTTTACCGGCTGCGTTGTCAGCGTTATTGGGTCGTCCATCTGGTTCAATTTCTTGAATGTCGTCTAGGGAGAAAAAAAGATTTGGTTCAATCTTAATCACCATCATCATTGAGATTAACAAATATAAACTGGTATTACAAGTCCGAAGTACAAGCATGTAACTTGATCATTGTATTAATGATGGCAACATTGGCATACGATCTTGGCCTAAGCGTTGGCTGGATTCGATTACTCTACATGGGTGTATGAGGGATTCAACAGATAGGTTACTTACCGCTATCAGTGTCTGCATCAATATCCACTACGTTAATTGCGTCATCATTCGCGGGCAACACTCGTCCGTCCCCCTCGAAACCTTGCCTCGCCTCGAAATTCTGTACGCCATTTATGTGGATGTCGTCTTTAATGCAAAAAAATATTGCGAATGGTCAGATTAAATCCATTATTACAGTTCTAAATAGTAAAAAGATGTGCACATCGACAGCTTAATGTCATAAGGTTATATAGGTTGTGTATAAGCATAGCCGATATTCCTTTTTGGCGTCATACTGTCGATATAATACATTAAGTATCTTAGTACCAATAGTAACATATACGCGAAACAGTACACACGGTGATTTGGTAGCATATGAGGTCAAATTTATGTGGGAATGAAGCGCTTGTAAGTGTTTGGGGGGGGGGAGGTGGGGGCAGCAGCAGCAAAAGTTGCTCGAACACGTAAAATATATTCAATATAGTTGATGAACATTGTCATTTGAGAAAATCACAAGTACAAAATTCATCGAGTAAAAAGTTGTAATCGGAAGGTTGCATGTACTGCTTCACGTACATTTTACTAAGAGTATCCACCATTCGTTATTGTAGATACGCATGTACGAACAGATTTTGAACTATTTATGTTCCTTTCCCCCTTTATTCGCGAAGGTTAGGAATTATGAGAAACTTGGCACTTTTTTCAACTGACAACATGCGTATACCGTCGGGCATTTGCGATCGCTCCACCGTTTTTTTTTTACCGTTGAGAAAAAATGCGATAGGCTTACCATAGCATCCAGTAAGAGTATTATGAAAGAATTTTGATACAGTTTTTTATGGGCACACTCGTGATGCATTTAATAGGTGCCATAATTTCACGAGCTGAAGAAAATTTCGGAGCAATTTTCGTGTATTTACTCGTGGGTACAAACTGTTAAGTATGACTAATTCTATCGTCTGGTCAGTCTCGCCATGCCCAGTGCAGTGGAAGAAATTATTGTTTTATTTTTGTAACTAGAGACCGTGTGCAACCACGATGCTTAAAAAATCGCGCAAAAACATTTATTTTTGTAACACGTGCATCAAAAGCGAGGCTTTTCATGGTAGTTTTGTGGGTCGAAAGTGACTAATTTCAAAGCAGTATAGAAAAGGTGTGTCGCGCATGCGCAGTGCGCGATTAGTTCGCTTTCGTCCCTTGAGATTTCACTTTCGTCCCTAGGGAGGAAAAATTATAACCTCTCTTTTCCACTGTTCGTCCCGAAAAACTACCATTCAAAGCACCACTTTTCATGCACTCGTTGTAAAAAGTATGATGTGGCACGAGGGCCGAATTGGCAATTGCGACTCGTGTGATTGCCGCCCTCGCTTCGCTCGGGCAGCAAACCTCACGCTCGTGGCAATCGCCAACTTCCGGCCCTTTTGCACAATACTATTTTTATCCCAGCCTGACTACTAGATCTGAAAAAGTTTTTTACGGTTTCCAACCCATCTAGGATATTTTTACTCTCGATGCACGTGATGAAATTACCATAAAAAGTAAAAACTAACATTAATTAGTTCTACAGTAGAGTTTAGATAGGCTTTTTACCGCTGTCAGAGTCTTCCGACATTTCGACTTCATTCGCATTGACTATGTGGGCTATTGCGTTCACGTGGATGTTGCCTATAATAAATGAAAATATTGCGACCGGTCAGTATTACAGTATATAATTTGATCTTAGCAATAATTAACCGATCTAGACTGAAGGAATATAGTCAATCATTAATGAGGATCGACTATCTGATGCAATCCAACTTAAGGCCTCAATTTTGTAATATGTTCTGCATGAACACTCTACGCATCTACTCCCGAAGTCTGAGCAATATCGACCGTGTGGTTTATTGGTAATACAATTTAGAAGTTGACTGCTTTGACCGTATGATTCTATGATCTAATATTGGAGTCGGTCGGTTCCGGAATAAAATATCACTAATTTTTTACTATCAAAGCCAACTTAGAGCTGAGAAAAACTAGCTTTGAGTGGACGAAGCATCAAAGATTATGTGAAAATGCGATAACCGCACATTACCGTGTAAACTCAATGATTTATCGAACCAAAGTTTATTTTTTGTAGCATCGTTTTCGGACATAAAACAATTCTCGGCGTTCTTCGTTTCAAAACTAGGAACTATAAGAAAAATTCTTATGACAGCCAAACATCATGCTAAAAAAATGTAACTGTGAAGCCACGAATCTATCAAAGACCGAAACAGATATTTCTCATTTTTTTTCTTTTGTTTTAGAACGGTGGATTGAATCTTTTAAGTGCCAAAAATAAGTAGCCGAATGCCCCTTCAGTTCTATAGAGCAATTATAGACTTAGCAATTTCAGTTTCGTCTCCCTTTAAGGTATTCAATAAAGAATACTTTTTACCGCCATCAGAGTCTTCCATTCCATGTTCATCGTTGGCGTCGAAACCCAGCCGCGCCTCAAAACCGTGAATCTCAACAGGTTCGGGGATCTCCGGATCGAGGATATCCAACCTGGGATTCTCATCGACGCGAAGATCTTCAATTCTATCGGGATTCCCCGCGACATCCAGATCGGCGAAATCGATCCTGTCGCGATTCTGGTCGACATGAATATTCTCGATCATGCCACGATCTTCGGCGACATCGAAATCTTCGGCGACATCAACATTTTCGATCCTACCGTGATTAACGACTACATCGGGATTGTCGGCTCTGGCATGATTTTCAGCGACATCAAGATTCTCGATCCTGCCGGGATTCTCGACAACATCGGGATTCTCAAGGTCGCTATCCGAAGCTGCATATAACGATTTAAATTGTATGAGATTTAGATTTTAATGAGAAATGTCGGAATATGTTGTGATGCGAGTAAACTTCGAGGTGAAACTTTCTAGACGGAAAAAGTGAAGTTCAAGGATGTTCGATACTATCATGAAATCGCAGTAATAAAATTTGAGTAATTATTGATTCCAATGAATCTGTGTGCTAAATTTTAAGCCGGTAGTTTTGACCGTTCTAGAGTTGTTAAAGTTAAATTTACTGTAGAAATATTTGGAAGAATCTCATAACTTTCAACCACTTCTGCCAATAGTATTAAAACACAATACAAGCCAACCCTGTGCGAAACGATTCTTTTGTAGAATGCGACAATCTGAGCTTAAAATTTGTTTAAGGTGTCGCGATCACATGGTAAACATACCGCGTTCAAAAACAGAATGTAAACTATGACTCACAATCTTCAATGACGCGTTGTCGCACCTGTCTTCCACGTCTACCGGCTCTCGCGCCGCGCCCGTGGCGATTTTGATTTTGGGCGAGATCGTCTATGTATAATAAAATTGAATGTCAATTTCTTTCTGCCAGTACATGTTTGGAAGAGCGACAAAAGAATGAAAGGTCCACATATGAGGAAGAATAATGAATTAAAAGAATAATTCCTCAAAAAAACGTTCTGTGTCAGCACATTACATAATTTGTTATCTTATTATTAAAATTTAATACGTACGTTGAACAGAGTTCAATTTCATTTAAACTCACTATTGTCATCTAAACCGCGTTGCCGCACTACGTTTTGTCTTCCGACTCTCCCGCCCCGGCCTCTCCGGCCCCGACGTGCTTGATTCTGCGCGCGTTCAGCTATTTCGAATGTCGTTTAGCATTGACATTGGGTATTACATTTTACATAATCGTAAGAAGCGAAGAGTTTCAAAAGGTGCGTTACGTTACGTGTGCAACTAGTTCAATCGATTAGCTGCAGGTTAAGATTATGGACAAAAGCTACGAAGTCATCTCAACTGAAAAAATACTGCAATACTTCAATTCTATAGCAACTTCCTATCACTTAGCGACTCACCATTGTTATTGGCCACGCATTGCCCAATGGGTCTGCCGACTCTACCGCGTTGAACAGCACGCCCCCGTCGCGCATGATTTTGGGGTGCTTCGACTGTTTGGGAAGGACACCAATTTTAATCGTCGTTAACTCAATACGTTCGCAGTCGAAAGTGCACTGTAACAGGAGCAGATTCCTCGCACAATAATTTCCGTATTTATGCGCCTCCTTCTGTGAGAAGGGCACTCAACCGGACGGATTCGGGGACTCGAGCGTTAAGGAATTATGGGCTGGCGTGTCAGAGACGGTTTTGACGTTTCAAAAATATGCTTTATTTGTAAAATTACAGGCTTCAGGATTCAGTAACCCTTTTTCTGTTATGGCTTAACTCGGATTATTCTATGCCTACATTTATCTTCGGAGCGGTTACAGTAATTGTTCTTTCGGCAAGAAGAGAATGAACGATTAATATCAATATATTCAATCACTGGTTTTTCCTTCGATGATTGTCTCTATTTATCGTATTATTTAATGGCTTCAAGTAGAGATCTTTAATCGAAAAATATTTATTTCGCGTGAACCGCACCACGCATGCGCGGGCAGCTTCTCAGTCGACGCGAAGTCCAGCTGGTCGCTGTGCTCGGCTGTCTCGCGGTGACGTCACGGCACGGCGATCGCCTGTGACAGCTCGCTCGCCTCGTGATTTGCAATTGGCGTTAATTTGTGACTTGGGCGTTTTTACCTGATTTTGATGGTCTAGGAGCCTTCAGGGGAAGTGAACTAAACCCTGGACATGACTTTTTCGGATCCTTGGAGTCGTAAAATGCGTCTGGTCCGACCTTGCAGCGTCCTGACCGGTCACTTTGGTCACTTTACCGCTCGCTCCAATTGACACTTTCAGTGGCTCACGTCACTTGCGAGTCTTAGTCAGTCTTGCACACTCGTACGGTCCTAAGTTCCCACTCGGCACCAATGTCTAAGTCCGACTTTACACCTTGATTATATGTCCCCTTGGCACGAGAGTTATATGGAGAAGTGTCGCAAATTTTATAAGTCTAAATCGTCCCCGATTTTTATAAGTTCGGGCCAGCACAAGTTTCACAAATTCAAATCAGCACGGATTTATAAGTCCAAATTGTCCTCAGTTTTATAACTCCTTTTTCGGTGCACAATTTATAAGTTCACTTGGCACGGAAATTTATAAGTCCTTTTTCGGCACGAATTTTATAAGTTCTTTTTCGGCACAAATTTTATAAGTTCTTTTCCGGCACAGATTTTTCTAAGTCCGAACAGCACAAATTTTATAAGTCCGAACGGCACAAATTTTATAAGTCCGAACGGCACAATTTTTATAAGTCCACAGTTGCACAAAATTTATAAGTCCTTTTTGGCACTGTTTCACTTTTCTCGCTTTTCACTTTTGTTCACTTTTCACTTTTCCTTTGGAGTTGGCCGATGATAATGTAGATCGTTTACTGATAATCGACTGCCGGAATCGCCGTCCTTTATACCCCGATTTCCGACTCCCACTCCGTCGGTTTGGCAGATTTCTGGCGGACTCGCGTCTGCGTGCGGTCGCCTGATTCTTAATTTTCTGATTGGCTAATCGTGTTGTTCCTGCTTTGCCCTCCAATCCCGGGTCGGTAAGCTAGTGACGATTATCCGGTCTTATCCTCTGCGCAAATAGTGTGCTCGGCCGGTGCCGTGTGCAAGGGGATTATCGCCATGTCTGTCCAATCAGCGAGGCCGATTTTCCCTCGCTTTCGCCTTTCTCCGACCTTGAGCTTGCTTTCTCCGCAAGCCCGCTCGGCAGCGCCGCGGTGCCCCCGAATCCATCGTATGGCGCGTGCGCGTCGCTTCTGCATCGATCGAGCCGCCGCTCGATCCCGTCGGATGGCGCCACTTGGCTCTCCGCGGGCTTGTCCGACAGCTGCTCGGCATCTCGCTGGACTGACAGTGTCTCCCGGGCTCTCGCGGTGTGACGTCACCGGGGCCACACGGGAGATCTTAATATGTAGGGGAGTCACAGCACACGAGAAATGTAACGCAGTTTATATTTTAGTCACGAAGACTTTACCATCGGTGTCGGATCCGTCCGACTCTTGGTCAGCCGGATGTTGCAGATTCTCGTCATTTTCTTCATTTTTAAAAAGAAACATTATTTTACCGTTCCGGCATCGTTTTGAAGTTTCATTCGTGTACAATTTTGGTGTTGTAAACTTACGGTCATTGTTTGATGAGACGTCCGATCCACTGTTATTATCAGGCGGAGATAATGGACGATCTATCAAAGCAGCTACATTTTGAAAAAACGGGTTACCGATACATCTTATTTGTATTATACCGCGCATTTACACGTGCGATCTTATAAACTTACCATCACTGTCGGAGTCATCTATTTGATGATTCATATTTGCAGTCGATAGTTTATGAAATTTTTAAAAAAATCGAATTAGCGTTGCGTTCCACCGTATAAGAAAATGATCTAAAATTCCTCGATGAAAAAATACACTTACGATTGCGTTCCGCTTCGACCCTAACTCGTCTGCCATTGCGTCGGTGTCTCGGTCCTCCTCTTTGACGGATCTCTTCCAAGGCTGGATCGTCTATGAAAACAAAATTTCAAAATCGAAAGTTCATAATTAAGTCACTGAAACGTTAAACATATACAACTACATTTACCTTCGAACACATTCGGTGGATTCAGCATTTCTTGAGGAACTGGCAGGTCATGTTGCAGTTCTCCGTCTGAAAAAATTGTAAATTTTCATCGAACGTCGATCCAATGCAAGACGCTCGATTCGTTACACGAATCGAGATGCTAATTGGCTTTTGTTGTATTTGAAGAAACATAGTAATAAAGAGACTATTATTATTGAACGAACAAATTAACAAATGGTGACCGCAGAAAGATGACGTACACTATCAAAATTCTCTTCATAAAAATATATGTATATAGGAAAGTTTTATGAAAAAATTGCGTATATTCTATTTAATGTATAAGAATAATATGAAATAAATTGATGAAATAATATGAAAAAAGAAGGAGGGTATTCTAAACACGTTAAACGTCGTGTTTATTATATACATACTTTAACATTGTTTTATAAATATTTTTGACAGTGTACGTTGATGTGAGGGTTTAAAGTCCTCACAGTTACTATGTGAGGGTTTAAAGTTTACCAGCTCGAAACCTTTCAGCAGCGTGGTGCAAATCTAGACGCTGATAAGGTGTTGTTGCCGACCGCAAGAACGCTTCTATATCGTATCTGTTAAAAACATTAAATATAGTATATTCGATTTCTTTTATACGCAATTTTCTACTTATTTACACATTTTGAGACACGATATAATCATCTGCACCATGACCAAAAAGTACCTTCCTGTCCGTAGGAGCCGTTGCTTATCAGCAATATTTTCATCGACCCTAACCCAGGCTTTATGTTGCGACTTTTTGCCAGTCTGCCCAGTTTCCCTCCATCGCCTTACCTTTGTTAATTCGTCCATGATTGTCTCCTTTAATTTTTCTACAATACAGATTAATATTGAGGTCACGACTACGTGAACTTTGAAATTCTAGTTGTATCCTTTAGAAGTGCGATACCCTTGACCCTTTGAAGCACGGTGCTGCCATATGACATACGATATCGTTTTTTTAAATATATTTAAAATGTGTGCGGGTGCGTGTGCGTGCATATAGGTAATACTTCCTCATCGAAGAAGCTTTGCGAATAAAGGGACATTATGAGAAAGTGAAATACAAATTTCAACTTTCAACTTTTTTAGTAGTCATATACTCAGCGCCAGCATAGAGCAGTGTTATTGTGACTGAAACATTTGAGATGGGATCTAACTGCAAAGGGTGACGAAGGTTATCGCTTTTCGGGTACGGCTTAAGACCAACTTGAAGTAGTTATCTATGTACTTGCTGATATCCTGGAAACGCAAGAACATACCCAAGAAAACCCAAATTCTCGAATGAGACCCTCCCAGTTTCTTGGCAGAATGACGGTTGAATGCTTCGGCAACGTTGTTCGTCCGTATCGGGGTGTTATATACCGACGCGACATCAACAAGGGGCACCCATTGTTGACGAAGGTAATGCGTGAAGGTATTTAGCGCTTGAAGTTGCCCAATGGCCAGCGGATCGGCGAGTGCTGTAATAACGCGACAGCCCTCAGCAAACCGATCAGCTGGCAGCAAAGGAACAGCCCACGATAGATACAAGATCTCTTTAGGAGGACGTGTCATTCGTAGCGACTTCCATTTTCGGTATACCGCCTACGTAAAAGAATATTTATGATAAAGCATACAAGCTTTCAAAGATATTACATCATCGAACGCCAAACAATATGCAAAGCATTTAAAGAAAGACATCCGGAATCCTAAATTATTCAATTTACGCAAAGTTTTCGCTAGCCACCTCCAGCCTTTGAGTATTTAGAATTGCATAGTAGTGATCGTTGACGTTTTTATAATATTTCTCTCTTGTGATTCAATGTAAATTATTAACCTTTCAAGTATAGGAAACGCGCTGACCGCGTTATGAATTTTTTACCGGTAACTACTTTCAAATTATCCGTTTACCTAAAAAATGTGTGATCTATGATATTTTATGATGGTTTACAACAAATCCTCACACACCTCCGTATTATTATCATTAGCAAGACCATTCAGCGCTGTACGCTGCAGGTAAAAAGTCCCTCATATTTGAGTGATTAATGTGATGTGAAATACCGCCGCCAGTAACAAAAACTGTACTGAATGCCGTTTTGAAACCGCAGTCCGCCATTGAAAAAAAAAATTGTCTTTCCCTGGAAATCGGCAGACACAGGGAAAGACAATTTTCTTTTCTCAAAACGGCATTCATTACAGTTTTTGTTACGAATTGAGCACGGGTCAAGTGGGCGGGAAGGTGTTCTACATCGCCTTAAGATGAAGTTGCCAGACATAAACTTGGTCATGAGACACCAGTGAAAATATTATCAACTCCATGGGTTATCAAAAAATTTAAGAATCTCCGTATAAGCAGCTCCGAACACAGCAATATTAATGCAAAAAATTTACATTACACCACTGTCAAAAAATCCACACAATATTTGCCGGGAATCTCGGTGGTGAAGGCTAAACACGTATGGGTGTGAGAGAGACAGAGTTGACGTTTTGAATAAATTTTCCTCCGACACGTTTCTGTAAAATGACAACCGCTGCTCGAGCGTTCCGCGCAACTGCTCCGCCACTTTTCACATAACGGTCTCTAACTGTCGTAATTCATTGAATTTTGCCCTGCACATTTCACGGAATATTCTTGACATAATGAACTATCAGAAAAAAAATATCGAAATTTTACCGTGGCATAAATCCTTAAAACTTACGCGACAAAAATGGAACCAACAGCCTCTGATCCTGATACGCGGGAAGTTGCTGCGCAGACTTGACACGGCACCCCGTTCAAAATCTGTCCACACGGCTCGCAAGTTTTCTCTTAGCTCCGGACATAGCTGAAGAATGTGCTGCCATATGGCATCGTAGAGAACTTTTGTCCTCCTCTCACACAAAACAAATACCGCGGCGTAACCCTACAATGATAATTTCGCATTCTCATTTTTGATGATGAAATCTTGTACTTTAGTTCCGGTACAAGATCGATACAAGTACAGAACCAGACATGGAGCAACAAAGACGATTAAACGCTCGGAGAAAAGAGGTGGAACGAATGAAAATTAAATGCCGAACCTTATCACCCTCCCTGATAAAAATGATCCAGAGTTGGCCGGCTTTCGGATCTGCTGGGACAACCTATATGAAAATTAAAAAAATTAAGGCGACGAGGATGGTCATCGATTTCAGTCATAAACAATGTTTATTTATTTTTGTCGGTAATAGAAATAGTATTAAAACTCTGATGTGCTTAATTTTTTTTGTTCCCTTTTAGTGTGCTTTCTATAATTTTCGATTTACTCCGATAGAAACGAATAGACCAGTTTAAAAAATGCGGTTTTTCAACATACACTCTTATTTTTGTTATCATCATTAACTTGTATTCTTTTTCTAATTTTGATTATTACTTTCAAAGATGTCCTTTACATCTTAGAGTTTCCAAATCACTCATAAAAAATTGAATTTTGTTGATTTAAACCACAGATCTAAGTTATCGAAAACAATGAGAGCTAATTCGCACTAGTATGCACTTCAAGGAGTATGGAATATAAAAACGGTATGAACATGGGTATGAAATTGACAGCAGATGCCGCCGTAGCCGTTACCCCCAAGACACAATTGATAATATTGGTCATAGTTTACTCGGGATGAAGTAAGGATGAAGGATGATAAAAGATAAATGTTAAAAATATGAACTAACCAAAAACGTCCCATCGATGTGTAACCAGCGAGCTTGTCTCAGAAAGTCAAGCATCTCAAGGCTCGCAAATATAACCGCGGATGCACCACTAGCAGTGACGGTGCCGCGATATATATCCGTTGCTGGAGGATAATTCGGCAGTACGCCACCCAATTCTGCGACCGTTCGCGGTACAGGGGGATGTAGATTTTTTCGAACGCGTTTTATAAAACTGATCATCGCCGTGGCAGAACACCTTTCGCCTGCAGCAGGATTTCTGTACAACGATTCAAAAATAATTGAACCTCTTAATTAGGGATAATAGCACTTGAATTGTAGTGAATTGAATAATCGAAAATTGAATGGATGGTTGGATGGCCGGGATCGACGGGATGGATTCATCCATCCCGTCCATCCCTACTCTTAATACGTGAGAGCTCTCGTAAGTTGTACCACTATATGGATAGGTCTCCGGGGCATGACGAATTCAAACCCATTAAAATGTATATTTTTAATACGATTGTATAATATAATTGATGAGGGATTTTATAAATTTTGTAATATACCGTGTCGAATATAGAAATTAACTGGCATAATTTAGAAGTTCTCATACCAGAATATTGAAAATGGTCTAAAGCGTTAAGAGAAATGGTTTGTGTGTGGTTGAGGATTTTTTCGACCCTTAAGGTAGTACTAGCACAATGACTGACGCCGCCTAAGTTCGAGAGAAAAAAGACAAAGATTACAAACACTTCTCGATGAGAAAAAAATCTGAAAAAATTCTAGCATATAAAAGGTGCTGAAAAGATTGTTTGTGCATAATAATAATTTCAGAATGTTCATAACAATTTACTGAAAAAAAAAATTGTGCAACAAATTACCCGGCAACCAATTTTTTTTTATTACGAAAATGATTTGTTAATTTTTCGGAATACGTATGAATTTGTTCAGAATTTTATCTAATACTTGAAAATTACGATTTTAAACAAATTTTAACATAAAGGAAACGAATAACATTTTGGGATCATTATTATGGACGAACAATCTTATCAGCATGTTCCATATGCTTGATTTTTTTCAGATTTTTATCCGATCGAGAAGTGTTTGTAATTCTCTTTTATTCCTCTTAAACTTAGGCGGCGTCAGTCATTGCGCTAGTACTACCTTAAGATGTTCAAGTAATTGGAAAATGTTCTACAACCTTCTGCAAGCTTGACGAAGCACTTCGTCGGGCTCGAGCAGAATGTTTTGTGCCAGTAGCCCCACTTCTTGTTTGAATAAACAATTGTCTTTTAAATTTCGGTCGATGGGATGGTTGTGTGTGCCAATTCGTGTGGTAACTCCCCGTTCGGTCAGGTAAACCGTCGCATCGCACTGTGTGTCCGTTGTACGGCTCGCACACCGATAATATTTATGGGGCGTATCTGTGTAGCGCGTGTCGAGGTGATAGGCTTCGAGGCCATGAAAGTAGAGGTGTGAACCAGGTCGCTGTCCCGGAAGTTCTTCCATCTAGGATGGTTAAAGACCAATATAATTTAGTTAAACATTTTTAAACACCGCGCACGAAAAAAAGGAACAGCAAAACTTGAATACAATTTTGTAAACATCTCTCCCCACGAGGTTAATAATTATTGTTCATTCCCGTCGAGGTAAATCAGTTACTATTAAAACATGAAAATGTCACGGTGCCAATCGTAATTTTTACTGATATGGCCGTAAACATTTTCTGAATTTTCAGACACAAGACGTAGCTGTACAAGTCATACCAATAAATATAAGTAATTACTTATATTTATTGGTATGGCTTGTACAGCTGCAAATTGCACGAAAAGTGCAAACAGGCTGACGGAAAAGTTATTTCAGTTCTAGATTTTAACAGGCGAGTCGGAAGACAAATCACGAAACAAACCATTTTATAACTATTACAGAATAAAATCGCTACTTACCACGTTGAACTTTCGTGACACCGATCCCTCTGTCTCTCTGATCTGTTGAAATCTCACTATATATTCTTCTGCGATGTAAAAAATATTCGGATATATGTCAACTGGATCGGCTTGCCTCTAGAACTGTCACTGGTGGAGGACAATTGAAAATCTCATATCGACCTTCTGCGCTTCACAGCTGCGAGAAGTTGCGTCGCAAACCACGTTTTAGAGAACACATACATACATTCAATACTCATATTCGCATATTATCATGGTTCTCATATTGCCTCCTATATTGTCCACAAGTGGGTAAAGTCAGGCATTTTTATTTATTTATTTTTTTAAATGAAGGCACGAATAAGGGCGAAAATCCTTATAGATTTTACATTTCAGAACATCAAATAATAAAAGGTAGATATATGGATTCGTTTATTTCGTGTTCTGAGGCATGAGCCCGCTAAGAACACCGTGCATCAAGATACAAAACACAAAGCAAAATAATACAAGGAAGATAGAATAAATATAAGAAAACGCAAAGTATAAATATACAAGAATACAAGAATACAAGAATACAAGAATACAAGAGTACAAGAATATAAGAATATAAGAATATAAGAATATAAGAATATAAGAATATAAGAATATAAGAATATAAGAATATAAGAATATAAGAATATAAGAATATAAGAATATAAGAATATAAGAATATAAGAATATAAGAATATAAGAATATAAGAATATAAGAATATAAGAATATAACACATAGTGAATAAATGGTATTTAGCGTGTTCAAAGACCAAGTTAGCTAACCGATCGTACATTTCTTTTTTGCTTCATCATAGAGGAAAGTTGGTTTTTATGGGAACTGTTTGTTTTTTCATTTTGGAGTTAAAAAAAATACTCTATCATGACACAGTTGCTCTACCCTATTATGTACAATAATTGATACTTAAATCATATATTTCATCTATACAAAGTGAAAACTCAATACATACTAATTTACATGGAGTTGCGTATAATCGTCTGACGTGTGGTGTCGAGTTTTTGGTGTCGACCTTTTGCAGTGTCGAGTTTTTGGTGTCGACCTTTCGCAGTGTCGAGTTTTTCGTGTCGACCTTTCGCCGTGTCGAGTTTTTCGTGTCGAAATTTCGTCGTGCCGTATTTTTTTTCCTTGTGTACAGTTGCTCGGTGTCCAATTTTTGCAACTGGTCGGTGTACAGTTTTCCGTGCACTGTTATTTGGTGTAGAATTAATTTCGTGTAGAGTCATTCGGTGCATAGTTTTGTACAGACTCCTTGTCGTGTATGGTTCTGCAGTGTACGGTTTTCAGTGTAGAGTTTTTTGGTGTACAAGTGCCTACGTGTACAGTCGATTGGTGCATACTTTTTGTGTAGGCCTAACTTCGTGTAGACTTGGTAGGTGTACAGTTGGTCTCCACCCCATTGCACAATATTTCGCCAATGAAATTACACAGATATCAGTAGCCCGACACAACAGCAATTATTACACAATAGCAGTGTTTTCAACAAAGAGACCTCTACTTTGTTTCACTTTCATCGGAACTACTGTGTACGATATAAATAACCGAATTCAGATCCCACTTCTGAGCTGTAAGAAACCGTAGACCGTGGAGAATATAAAATCGTATATTGGTTGACAAAAGATATTATCGGATACAAGTTCGAATATTGAGACGAGATGTGCACGCTTTGGGGACTCTTCGTAGAATGCCTCGCTAGCTCGACGACGCGAGGCGTCTCCTCCTGGTACTTGAGATTGGTGGGTCCTCCGTGTGAGGCCCACAAAGGGTCTTCTGTGTCCATGTTATAAACAAAGGGGTCGATAAGTCGTCCATAGGCAGTCTGCTGGCTCTGCAGCAGGCGCCGGAAAGACGAGTTGCTTTCACGATCAACCTTTTTAAGTCTATATTATTAACTTCAAATACTAAGTGAATTAGCCTTTCAACGAGATGTACGTAATCAATCGCCATAACATTTCCTGAGTATTAACAACTTTTGTTGCTTGTATATAGTGTCAACCATGCCTAGGAAGTGTTCAGTAAAAGACTGCACCGCAGATGTCAAACACAAATTTAAGTTTCCTCAAGCAAATACGGACAAGAAGCGTCTGTTAAAGTGGCTAGCAGCTTCTGGGAATTCTAATCTCTTGTCTCTTTCAACACATCAACTCCGTATGAAGGGTATTTGCAAGCGTCATTTTGAGCCAAAATACATGTTAGCGAAAAAACTTGCTAACACTGCTGTGCTTACTTTGCATTTACCAGGTAGGAACATGTGATATTGAGGCTTTTATGTGTCTAGTGATAAATAGGTGAAAGTACGGTAACATATATTGATATTGTTGTGTGGTATCCAATTACTTTCAGATGAAATTGATGTCTCGACTTACAACACCGAGGACAACAATAATAGTGAATCTGAACCACCAAAACAACTTTCCAACGATAACACAACGTACTTCCGTAAGTCATTAAATTATATAGTTGATACAATCCCATCTATAATAATTATTAAATTGAAATGACTAATCACTCAATTTTAGGGGCTGAGTCAGATCTAGAAACCATTCGCCGACAAGAGAAGAGGAGCCCGGACGATATAGTGTTTGATGGAACTGCAGGAGATTCGCCTGTCGAAGGAATACTCTCAGCTGTTCATTTTTATGGAAAACAGGTATGCGCACAACAAAGCATACAGAACAGCAATCCTACCCTTCCGGAGGAGAGTGTAAACAGCGCAGAACTGCAAGCTATTCCAGGACACACCATGGACAGAAAAACTCAATCCATAACCTCAACTGTTCGAAAGAATGAACGAAAGAAAGGTACCGTAAATGATGTTTTCGCTTTTAAATCATGTATTATTCGAATGCCAGTGTTATGCCGCAGAACCTCAGGTATTTAATCTGTGTTCCGTGCGCGAGCCGTTGACTCGTAAGGTTGGGGATGTGCTCAGTAAAGGGTTGGAACCCAAGTGAAGTACAAACGTATTATTTATTTAGACAGTATTTAACAATGCTTGTTTATAGGTTATATTTATTTAATTTTTTTATATTTAATTATATTTAATAGGTTTAACAATATATTAATATTATCGGAGATTATTTAATAATGTTTATTTAGCACTATATTTAATATGTTTTGCAGTATGTTAATATTATCAGTGATTTACGAGGGTAACATTGTTATATCTATTATATAACAATGTCTACCGAGAACCTTCGACTGAGGTTCGTTTTAATGTCCGATTAACGTTCTACTTGACGTTATTTTATCCCTTGATATTATTGCTCACTTAATGCTTTATTAAGTTAGATATTAATGCTTGGTTAATTTATCTTTCGATGCTGTATCGTTAATGCTTGATTATTCCACTGTATGGATATTGCTCTATTTATATGTTATCTGTTGATACTTTAGTTTACTCGTTAAAACTCTATTTATGCTTACGTCTGTCCTTTTGAATTACCAATCGTAGTACAATTTGTACGCTTGATACACCGACTGGATTATCGTCTATCGTGCTTTAATCCTTCGCGATAAGGGTCCAATATTCGCACAACCTACTTATCGCGTTTGAGCTTCGCTCGTATGGTGTATCCGTAGTCAACCGTAAGAAACAGGAGTTCTGAAGAGACTGATGAGTGCCCGCTCTCGATCCCTTATATACGAATAAGAGAGCAGGCACATCAGCTTAATATTGTTTAGTTGTTTATGGTCTACTTTATTTCTGCAAGCAGTTATCTTTCCAAATCCTCGCTTCTTCGAGAACGGGATTTGGAGCATGTTTTTATTTCGACATATGTGACTCGGTCATTCTCGAGTCGATGCTCTAATTACCGAGTCGCCCGTGATTGCGTAACGGCTGACTCAGGTTTTTGGTGGATTTCGTTGCAGCGACGCGCGCTCGCCGCGTGCCGCTGCATACTTCGATTATTGTGCAACCGGAGTCGATCCACTTTTCGGACACCGCTGTCCGAACTATAATATATACTACAATACTATAATACTATAATATACTACGATATATTATTACGACTATCTTATAATATTATACTATTATACGAATATAGTATAAAATTATATTGTTGCAGGAAAATGTATAATCATGTTTAATATATTACTACATTATTGTATTAATTATATTAATAATATATTAATGTCGTATTAATATATTATTGCCCCCTTAATAGGGTGCTACTACCCCATCCGGGGTACAACATTCCTCCCCCCCAAAAAGAAAAGAAAATTCGTTTCTTTTCGCTCGTCTCCGGCGAGCTTTATTGTTAGGATCTGTGTACCCCGGGTTTCATGTTACTAGAGAGGTTATATAATTACAGAAGTGTAAATATGTATAACCACCTATCCAAAAAGTTTTTCCCGAAATTACTCTAACTCTCCCGAACGGGGGAGTGTAATATTCTTCCCTGTTGCGGAACACGAAGGCGGAAGGCCTCCGCCGCTATTGCTTTCTGCTGATGGCCGGGGTCGAAGCCCGATGGCTCGACGCGTTCGCACTTTTGTAAGCTTTATAGCTTATTGTTAACCGCCATTTCCCTGGTGGTTTTTAATTATTTGTTTCCGGCTATCACATACGTTACTTCGGACATCGAGAATGAGCTCGGGACGTAACCCGAGCCCATCCGCGACGGTAAGCCTTTAATTTTTTACTTCAATTTTCCCAATCCTTTTTCGTTTTTGAAAAAATTTCACCCCTTTAAAATGTTAAAATATATTCACTATATAAAAAAAAAGATTTTCCCCTTTGGTAATCGCCCCAGGCAAAACTTTTTTTTTCCCTTTCTCGTTCCTTTTTGATATTAAAAGGCTAAATGGGGGAGTTTACTTTGGAGTAAAAGGATTGTTTTCTTCGGAAAGATCTTTTACTTTTACTTTTCAAAAATTAATTTCTCCCTTTTCTAGAAATTATTTTCCCGCAAAAAGGAGGTTAATGTGTTACTAATTTTTATTCCTTTTTCTCAGAGGAGACGTCACCTGTCCTGCGGGTTCGCTCTGCCGTACCGCCCCGTGGGGAGCCCGCTGGAGTTCGACCGCAGTAGTCCGGACGTCGAGATTGTCGAGCCAGCCGGGGTGCCCCTCCACGGTCGGTCTGCTGGGCCCGCTAGGTCTCCTAACCCCGACGTGGAGATCGTTGGGTCCCCTGGGCGAGGTTTCCTTCTGGAGAGGATCCATCCGGTGCCGTCGGCGCCGTGCCCGAGAATCCGGGACCTGACGCAGGCAATGATTAACCTCCGGGCCGCCCGTGTTCGCCTCCAGCGGTTCGGGGAGGTGTTCGTTGTAACCGGATACCCCCTTGGTGGCCGCCTCCTACCCCTGGCGTGGGTGGTAGGGGTGGAATTCGGACGCGGATGACTCTCCTTGTACCTACCCTCGATGGGCAGGTTGTCTCAAACTCCAATTACTTTGCAGGTTCTTATTAGATTGATGATGTTACCGTGTGCCTTAGGCACTGAACGTTCCGGTCGCCAGGTGTTTTAATCTTACAAACACCAAGATGAAGTAATGTTTTGAATACTGTTTATTTAAACCATTTACACCACAATGTACTCCCTATTTCGGAGGTGATCCGTTGGCTTACAACGATGAAGTTATTATTTGAAACGCTGCGTCTCTTAATTGTAATTGTTTATCTTAATAAACAAATTTATCGATGCACTATCGTGGCTCGAAAACGGATCGACTGACTCGTACTAATACCCCGTTACCGACGCGGATGGCAGAGTTGCGACGCGTATAATGGTTCTGGTTGAGTACCGCTGGCTCGCGCAGCACTTATGCTCGCGGCTGTATGAAGCGAGTGATGATGCACCGAGGTACAGCCCGCAATATATAGTGCGGTCGGAGAATCCCCCTCCCTGCATTCTTATTTGTTTAAATAATGCTTAAATTTTTTCTATCTTTTACCACGTGCTTTAAATGAGTAGCCCTCACTGTTTTAACGTTTTTTCACTTGAAATTGTTATAAACAAAGTAACTTCTTAATTAACAATGTTAGCAACAAATTATTATAACCAAATTTTTTCTTTAACAAACTCAACCCTTTATGACAAATCTGATCCCTTTTTGACCATACCCAAAGAAACTCCGTTATAAACCGTAATCTTAACAATTTATGGTGATATTAGATTTTATCAGGTCCGATAGTGTTCGGACGCGGAGTTTGGGTCTCCTTGGATCAATAACGGGGAAACTCCGTTAAAAACCATTCTACTAACAATTTTTGGTGATCGCTGTTTTTCTTAATTTCGATAATACTCAGACAACAAATTTGGACTCCGTCGGTCCCTAAACAAAGCTTTTAATTAAATAACGCTAAAAAGATATTCATCCTCAATTTAGCCAATACACGCAAATCAAATATGGGTTTTCCTTATTTAAGACTTATGATAACGAAGTCTCTGGCAAAACTGGCTTATCGCTTTTCTTATAATAATTAGATACCCAATTCGGGCCTCCATCGTTACTCATTTCCTATATCTAACACTTATTCTATTGAGGTTTCAGTGATAATGATATTAGTCACCATTGGATCGCTTTCTTTCGGTAAGTGCCTTTATTTTGCATCTATGAATCTCTGTAGGATTCCATACTGTCTTTCGTCCTTTCAGGTGTTGCCGCTTCCCGGATTACACCTCAGGTATGTATCTACGTATTCGCAATATTTAACTGTTATTTCTATTTTCAGGTGGACCGGGTTTTCTGCAGGCTTCTCCCCAAAAGGTATGCGTGCTACACGGTTATTAAATCAAATTCTATTCTATTAATTTGTTTTCTCTTCTTTTCAGGTTTTTATTCCGTCGCTTTTTGGGACGCGGGCCGTTACACTCTCCCCTTCGTTGTCTTGGTCATATGCATCCGAGTACAACGCCTGTAATGAATTATACTCCGTTTTCACATTTGTTTATTTTATTTTTATTTTCAAACATGAACTTTTATAAATTTTTTTTTTTTTAAACTTATCTCTAATTATACAAACTTTAGGAACTGTAATTTACCCTTTGCCTAACGTGTATTCAATATAGTACTTATCTTAACATACTTCTGTTTTGTTTTTTCTTACATAACTACTAGCATTTTTTTTTAAACTTACTGTATGAATCAAATATTAAACTAAAATACCCCTTTTTTTAAATAACTTTTGGACGTCGGTCACGTTTCCCTTTTTTTTCAACGAATTAACTAACACTATAAATCCCTTCTTTCTTTTCTTCTTATATATATCACTTGTTTTTTTTTTTACATATATAAAATTTTCTCTTTGTTAATTTCTCATCTATTTCCTTTTTTTTCTTCGCCTCATGTCTGTCCTTTCTCCCTTCTTAATTTGTAGATATATATATATATATATTGTAACTCCCCCCCCCCCTCCCAAGACTTCACCTCGCTAGCACAGCTGGAGAGCCCTCCGTCGCGAACGTCCACTGGTAGGCCAAGTGGCGCCATCAGACGGGATCGGACGGTAAACCGATCGATATAGAAACCACGCATGCTCCCAGAGGCCAGAGCGGGCGGCAGCCAAGCACCGCCAGCGCCACACAGCGCCACGGAAGCGAAACGGAAGACCGTATCGATCAAGGCCAACCGGAACAAAAAGCGAGGGAAAAATAAGAACGGCAATTGGACAGAAATGACGCCACGTAAATCAAGGTCGACACCCGATTAGCGATAAGCCGAAAAGGGTGCATACGTCACAGAAGGACCTATACAGGAGTGGAGGACGAGGGAAGAAAACCCCGCAGGACCAATAGAAAAATTGGATACAGAAAAACCGAGTACGCGTGCGCCGGTCCGCCAAAATTATACAAATTTCGAGAGTAGGAGTCAAAAATCTGCATATAAAGAGGGCGACAAATCGACCGGAAGCAGTTAATCATCTCACCGGGTCTACACCAGCTCTCCAGGAATACCAGCAAAAAGTGAAAAGTGAAAGTGAAAAGTAAAAGTGAAGTAACAGTGAAACCGTGCTGAAAAGGACTTGTAAAATCGGTGAGTTTGAACTCATAAAATTGTGCCGGATTGGGACTTATAAAAATCAGTGAAATTTCGGATTTGTAAAAATCAGTGAAATTTCGGACTTGTAAAAATTAGTGAGATTCCGGGCTTATAAAAAGTAGTGAAATTTCGGACTTATAAAAATTAGTGAAATTTCAGACTGATAAAGAAATTTCGGTGAGATCTGAACTTATAAATCTGTGCCGGAACGAGACTTATAAAAATCGGTGACTATCCGGACTTCGGTAAATTGGGGACACACGGGACAAATAAAATCCGTGCAAATTGGACCTGTGAAACGAGTGTCGGAACAGATGGATCGACAACAGTGGTCCGTCAGCAGTGACAGATGACAGCCCCGACACCAAAACAAATCAGCTGAAGGTAACCCAGGCAACGAGGGAAGCCAAGCGGTAAAGTGACCGAGGTGTCCGGTCAGGAAAGCGGAAGTGACGGCTGAGCTGATTTTCCAACCCCAAGGACCCGAAAAAGGCACACCCAGAGCCCCTATCACTCCCCCTGAACGTATCGACACCGTTGGATCGAGGTAAATCCATCCAGTTATCGACTAAACTCCAATTACGATTCGCGAGGTGCACGAGCTGCCACCGTCGGCGCGGGGCGTGACGTCACAGGCGAGGCCTGCCGTGCGCGGCAGCCATCTTGGGAGCACGGGCGCTCACAGCGCGTTCGCATGTGGCGAATGGTAAAATAACCGGGCAACCGTCGATGAACGAAAATAAACCCGGACCATAATTATCGCGACTTCAAGCAAATAAAGGAATCTTTAAAAAGAAAACTCATATTAGAATAGTTGGATAAGCGTTTTTCTTGAGGTACAATTTCGGTTACTGTGGAACACATGCATGAAGCGGGAGTAAATAAACCTAACTGGACCGAGAATTAGGACAACTGTACCCTCACTCCGTTATAAATAAAACCTATTGTCGCCATATAAATTAAAAGAGTCTCTTACACCCCCAACCCTTAATTCCTGGACGTTCGAGCACGCGAATCCCCTTCGTCTGAGGGCCCGTTCCTATACAGGAGGCGCACGAATTCGGAGGAATTACTGTAAGGAAGCTTGCTCCCGTTACAATATATATCTTTTTTTTAATGTATATCTCTATAAACAACTGTAGCCTGGGCTGAACAAACCGTCAACAAAAAACCTATTGTTGCCCTTTCCCTTCTCTACTTTGTTTTTTTTTATCTCTGGTTCCTCTTGATCCTTAAAAAATAATCCTCAAAACAAATTATCCCGAATGTCTGGGTATGAACTTCTTAAACACACACACAAAAAAAAATAACTAAAAAAAATGTATCCCACAGCGGGTCCTACAGTTGTTCGGAGTCCGAGGAATAGGTTTCTCGATAAGCCCTTCTCTCGGTGTTTCGCAAGTTCTTGCATTCGCGAACCGTCATTGCTCGGAGTTCTTCCCATTTATCCTCGTCGTCCGTTGCCTCCTGATTTTCTTCCAGCATACCATCCTCCTTTTCGCTCTCGGAGTCCTGGTAACTCTCGAGCTCCTCGGACTCCCCTGACGACTCGATGTCGATTGTCTCTGGTTGCGTTAAATTTTTTTTTCCGCTAGGACCCTTGGCCTCTTCTTCCTTTCCTTCTTCGAAGCAATCCATCGGTGTTTCCCACTCTGTTGTTGGAACCACTGCGTCTGAAGATCCATGTGCGCCACTCCACTCCTCCGGCGCCCATGCCTCCGTAGCCCAGGATTCCTCCTGCGCCCTGTTGCTGGGTGGCGAATAGCTCACCGGCCCTTGCTGTATCCTCTGTATCATCTGGTCGGCCCAGGATAATTCTGGCGCCGGTTCTACAATACATATATATATGTATATATATATATATATATCAATTTAAAAAAAAAAATTGTCCCTTTTTTTTATATACCTAAACTTTCTTCAATTTTTTTAAAAATATTCTTACCTGGTAGTTCGAGCCGGTTAATCCATGCAAGAATGTTCTCCTCTGGTTCGAAAAACATTTCCCCGAGCTCGGTGTCGATTTTCGTGTCGGCTTCCATTCGGTGGAGCACGTTGTCCACAATCTTCTGCTCTTCTTGCTCGAGTTCTCGATCTCGTCGTCGCAAAACCTCCCGTTCGCTCCGGATCGCCCGCAACCTCCAAAGCGTCTCTTCCGCGCTGTCCATCTCGGTTTTATTTTATTTTTTTCTTTTTTTTTCGATTTAACTCTTTTCGGCTCGGCGTCCCGGTGGTGAGTGAGCGGGAAGACGCGTCGTCAGTGTAGCCAACCTAACTACTGGCGCCTGGATCGGCGCTGCGCTCGCTTCGACCGCGCTCGCGATACGGCCGTAGCTGACGGCGGTTAAATGACCCGACATTTTTACCGTCGAGAGTAGCTATCTGGTAGGCGTTCTCAACTACCTCTCTGGTTATTATGTATGACCCATCGAATAACAAGAATAGCTTTTTCGCTTGTTTTTTTTCCTTATTCGATAGCTTGTGTACTTTAACCAAAACTTTGTCTCCTACCTTATAAGTTATTCCCTTTGTGGTTTTTTCAAGCTGTCGATACCGCTTCTCCGCGGCTTGCTTCAGATTTTCGCTGTATAGATTCTTTCGTCACGTATTTTCTTAAACCACTCATTCTCGTCGGCCCCCGTTGGTACGTTTTCCTTCGCCTCTTCGCTTTTTCGGCTCTGCATCCATATTGGCACCGTAAGTTGTTCCCCTTCTCTTCCTTGCAGTTTCCACGGTTTAAATCCCGTACTTGAATGGTGCGTACTATTTATTGCCTGTTCGATTCTCGGTAGGACCGATTCCCAACGAGTATGTTTCTCGTTCGCATACACCCTTATCATTCGACCGAGTTCTCACATCACTCTTTCCACTGGGTTAGACTGTGGGTTATACGGGGTGGTCCAAGTGACTCGTATGCCCAATTTCTCGGCGGTTTCTTTCCACAATTCTCCGGTAAATTGTGCCCCTCGATCGGTCAGTATCACCTCCGGTGTTCCGTACTCTTGACAATATTTATCTCGTAGAATTCTCGATACTACCTCGCCTGTTTGTTTCCGGATTGGGTATAATTTTGTAAACTTCGAAAACTTGTCCATTATCGCTAGCACGTACTTCACGCCTACACGGAGAGAATTTTATAGGACAGGCTACCATAAAAATATGGGAAAATTTCCCATACAGTATGGTAATTTGGTGACATTCGACCAATCTGGCAGTTTTTGCCATACTATATGGATGAAAAGAGTTATTCGCGTCTACAATACAGTATGGGAAATATTACCACACTTATAGGAATTAGCTATCAACGGTATAGCTGCTGCTACTACAGAGTGTATCAAGTATAACCGACAGTGTACCTCAAATTGCTGTACTAGTGTAATATGCACTGCCATAACGTCGAGTAATAAACGCCACAGCCCACATAGCACGGGAATATTTCTGAAATGTTTCCAAAATATTTTTTTGATATATTCACAAAAAAACTTATATTAAATGATAAACGTACAATACATACACTATGATAATAGAAAGTAAAAAGTAAAAATATTGATGAAAAAAAAAAAAATGTTCACGAATAATCGAACTACCTAATAGCAACGAGAAGAACGGCCTGTGATGGGGATCGAACTGCCTACCTAACCGTTATGCCTACCTATAAACCTAACACGCTACCGACTACGCTATTCCTAACTTAAACATTTCTTTTATTCAAATGCCCTATAAGCGACATCGGACATTATAGGTGAGACATTACTTGTGATTCTAGTAATCATTAAGGATGCATAACATATACACTCCCAACCGTAAGTTCAATTTGATCAAAGTGCCAATACTTCACGATATGCCAAAAATCTGAAAAAATCAGCTCTATCAAAAATATCAAGGTCATTGATTTTGCATAATAATAATGCCAAAAAGTTAATACCAATTAATAAAAAAAAATAATTGTTAAAAAAAATCGAAAACCTTTTATTTTATCATTTTACATGTATTCCGTGATTTTTTCGAATTGGCGTTAATTGTTTCAGAATCTTTTTAAATTTTCTTGTTGTTTCAGAATATTTAAGAATATTTTTTTTTTTTTTTGAAATTTGAAAAATCGATAAAGAGGAATAAATTTCGGATATATTTTAATCGTAATCGTAATAGATCCCACAGAACACACATATTTTCGAGGTAATTGCGCCAACAGTTCCATTATTACGGCGTTAAACAATTTTCAAAAACTGAAAATTCAAAAATGTAAGAAAATTCTGAAAAAATTCATGTGCCTTCGAAAAAATCAACAAATTTATTTCGCATTTAAAATATTTGTTCACCTTTTCAGAAATATTTCAGATGTATGAAAGATTAAGTATATTTCTGAAATATTTAAGAAATATTTCGTTAGAATATTTTGATAGAATACTTCAAAATATGTTTTTCATGTATTTAAGAAATATTTTTTAAGTTTTTAAATATTGAAAATATTTCTGAAATGTTTCAGAAATGTTTCATTGCAATATTGTGGGAGAATATTAAAAAAATATTATTTCCATATATTTCAGAAATATTTTGGAATATTTGAAAGATTGAAAACATTTCTGAAATGTTTTCAAAATATTCCGTGCTATATGGGAGGAATGCGCAGTGCTTATTATTGAACAAGCCGATTCGCTTTATTGCGAGCGATATAACATTATTATTTATTATAATAAAAGCACACAAAACAAAAAATTGGATAAAGGAAGTCAATATAAATAAATACAATGTTTGTTCAATTATTCAAAGGAGCCGTTTTATTACATAAGTGTAGCCGTCACTCAATGTGTTTGTGTATGTTATTGTGCACGATTCGAGATCGTCGGCAAACAAACAATCGAATGTGACGTTTTGCAGATCGTCAATCTTGTACGCCTGAGTATGGGTTACAAAATTACATTCGTTTATTTTTCTAGTAACTAGAATAAATTCGCTCTTATCATCTACAAGAATGCTGTTAACGAAATGAAATACAGGACCCTCGGCCGATGGTATTTGGAGAACGCTTCGCTCATTAATTATATGCCCTAAATATTTTATCCAGTTAGCTGCGTACAATATTTTATCGGCCTCGAAGTGTCCATGCAATTTCTCAATATATGGAATTCTGAGCATGTGATTGAGTTTTGAGACAGTACCGATAACGTAGGTTGGTTCCATTGATTGCTTGCACGAAAATCGATAATTTACTCGAAGCTGCTCTCTTAAGGCAATCGTGCGGCATACATTTAAACGACTAGTAGCCGCTTTAGCAATTTTTTTTCCCTCTCTGTGCTTACTTTCATAACGAATTGAACTAATTTTCCACAGTACGCCCACTTCGTCCATTATTCGTGGATAGTGCACGAGAAAATGATGCTTGGGTTTCGTCGAATTGGGAAACAATCTGTTATACGTCTCTAAATATTCGCTGATAATAATACCCAGATAATGATGCGTACCGGCGACAATGGACGGACTAGTGACGGTTTCTATAATCGTTTTTAACAATTTTAACAGTTCCCAATGATCATTATCTTCAGATACTACGCAGCCAAGAATTGTACATATATTTCTCACCAAATTCAGCATCTCTGCAGATGACATCGCTAGACGACCATTTGCCTTCAAGTGTCTTTCACATATTTCAGCGGGTTTGTTATTACTTTGGTTTGCGCCATAGTAAAAACCTTGCACGCGATTATTTAACTCTTCAAGGGAGAAAAACTTACGATCATAAATAAAATGATGCAGGATTTTTCTGATGTCATACGCACAGATACCTTCTAACAAATCATGCATTACATCTACACCTTGATTTTCCATTATGTGGAAATCGTGGACTTCGTGAAATATACAATTTTCTTTAATTCCCGTTTTTGCCACATCTTCTAATTCCACAGCCATTTGATAATTGTTTACGTTGCGCAATTCACATTGGCTCTCGCGGAATACTTTACTTATCTTATGTCTGTGCGCCAAGCAAAATCTGCCGAAGTAATTTGCGTTAAAGCTTTCAACGAATCCGAGAATGGAATGAATCCCGAGATTATCTCCAATTATCGAAGCTAACTGGAAATACAATTGAAAGTTGCCATCGGAGGACTCAACAGTCGAACCGTTTTGTCGTAGAGAATTTAATTCGTCCACCACCTTTGAAAATATAATTTTATTCCCAAATGTTTCGCGGTCTAATGAATTAAACAGCACGAATAAAAATATATTTTCAAGTTTAGATTGCAAATTTGGTGGCAAGCATGGAATGCTCACATACACCGCACCGCATTTTCCAATTCCTTTATGGCTTCCGAGGGGATTGTTATTTTCGTAATCATCAAAATATAAAAAAAGTGGAAACACTGTTTTTTCGCCGAACGAGGACATTTTTTTTCCAAAACGAACCCTGAATAAAATTTGAAATTATTTCAGAATTGGCCTGCAATTTTTTTACATAGTGTAAAGTTTCGCGCAATACACCGGGCAACTCAAAAAATTGTTTGAGTACTTTTGCAATCGGAATAAATTGTGCTGTAACTTTAACACGTGTCAGTATCTGTTTGCCACATTCTTCTTTGAATTCGGCCCTTTCCCCAATCACGTATGGCTCTGGCATAATCAAAGTGCCCCGATTAGAAAAATATTTAATACGCTGCCATTCGGTTTTTAGACACGCGAATGGATCAGAAGAACGCAGTATAATATCTTGAATCTCTTTAAATTCGATTACCGTGTTCTTAGATGGTATTTGTAATTCTATTTTTTTTTTCAACCGTTTGAAGAATTTCTTTAACAAATTCTGAAACTTCATGTGTTATGTCGTCTATAGTCTTGCGAGGAATATCTGAAACGTTATACATTTTAGCGACAAACATCGCCGCTTTCTCTGTTACGTCTTTCGACGGTATTGCGAAATCGGTACATTCTTGGTCCTTGGCACCCTGAAATACTCGTCCCCCCTGAGAGGTGCACGCAACGTCTGCGACCTCCGACCAGCGGATTGTCGGAAGTTTGGAAGTTTCTAAGAGTGAATCTAGCCTCTCAATTTCTATCATCTCATCTTCTAAATCGCTACTATCGGATATTACGCTTCGTTCAATAGAGATTTCTTTTTGTTCAGTTTTTATACTAGGTTTACCTGGTACTACTGATACATTAGAATGTGCGGGATTATGTAATGCATCATTTTCTTGCATGCCCGATGTTGTAGCAGTCGCTTTGTGGCTGGGACAACTCGATTCGATAAAATGTTTCCGCTGTCTATGTTTCATGAAACTGTTAAGGCTGGAGTAACTTCTACAGCAAGCTTCGTCTATACAGCGAAAGACTACTAGATCGCTGTGGTGTACAGAGATGTGCGTTAGCAAGAGTTCATTATTATCTAAGGATATACTGCAAGCAAAACACGTGGCCATCGTATCACAGGATTCGCGCTTTTTTATTGTAATGAATAGCGAGGACTGAAAGTAGCGGTATTAAGATTGCGCCTTGCCGGTCTGTCTTACAATTACCGTCCGCAACTCTGCCACTAGAAACTTAACCCAGCTTGAACATTTTTCATGATCGTCGTCGATTCCGAAGAGTCCTTTCTGCACCAATTGCCAAAGGGACGTACTCCTTTCCGGATATTTACTGTTAGTAACGTAGAAGATTTTAAACGTCAAATCAAGGGCATCGATGTAATTCTTTGCCCGATAGACAGTGTCATCGACTACAACGTAACAGAATTGAATTTGTGTGACGGTCCCCACGACTATGGGCATGGGTTGACAGCTTAGCCCATTCTTCTTCAGGTCGGCCCTTACTTTCGCCAATTCTGCTTCCACATCAGCCGCAATCTATAGCCCATGGAGTAAATAGAAAAATAAGTTCGTAAGAACGAATTTATTCGACATGATAAATAATAGTTTTTTTTTTATTTCATACGTGACTTACAGGGACTCGTAGGGTGAAGGATTCTCGCAGTTCCTGCACGGAAGCCTTCCTAACTGCTTGCCCCGAATTAGCGTTGGAGCTTATTTTGCGTTTTTTACATGTACGATCTGTACCTGCGATCAATGGTAGCAAGTGGAAGATTGCTGAGGCTTGTTGATCTAGAGAAAATACAAAGTTTGCTAACACCGCTCTGCATAGTAAATTGAAACATCAATAGTACGATGCAGAATAATTTACCTCGTGTCAATACTGGCAACGAAAGCAAGAGTCCTTTATCGTTGACGTTCTTGATAGCTTTCGAACTACGGAGTTTGGAAATGAGATGTTCTTTAATTAGATCCCACTTGGTATCGAATGCTTCACACTTATTCGGGTACAAACGGTTGAAATCTGCTTGAATCTGCGACAGAAAACAATAAAATGATCAGTTGAAATAGTCAAACAGTAATTTTCGATGAGAAATGTTTCTTACCAAGTGGATCCCTTCCTGTACGCGGAGCCCCAGAAAGTTGACGTAATACTCAAGAACAGTTTTTTTTTTTGTTTCATAAGTATATCTCTGCGGGCGGAGAATGTATTCTTCCATTTGTCCAATAATTCGTCGAGTGGAGTGCATTTCGTTTCCAACCACTTAAGGTTGACTGTATCGCTATCTAAACAGAAAACATGATAAAATGTCGATGCAAAAACTATGGTAATAATCTATACGTCTCTCTAAACTTACCAGTTAATGTCACGGTGCTTTGGTCGGAGTCTGTCGTTTTCTCTTTCGAATTTCGATTCAAGATTCCTTCTTCCTTCAAAATTCCTTTTATGTAGTTGTAGTGTTCCCATAATTTTCCAGTAGTGTCTTTTCTTACACCATTCACCACTCGAAATGGAGAGTAGTAACCCTGCGAAGATTCCGAGGGGAATAATCCGGCAATTTCATGGCTCCAGTCCGTCAGCTGTTCTTTCGTGATGCTAATCCACAAATAATGCAGTTCTGTTGTGCCCCGGGCAGGTGTTAATAATTATTATAGGTAATCCGAAATACATATTATTATTTCGAAGAGTCTCGGCACCGATTATTTCGGTTGCGAGACACATTCGGTTGCGTTACGCATCGAGCGTACATCGAGCGTCGAACGTCAAGCGTCGAGCGTCGATACTGCTGACGCAGCAGTTAGGCAACCGCGAGCGCCTCCGTAACTGGGGCACCGACTCGAGAACACCGAGGCGAGAATTGCGAAAAGGAAAATATGCTCCAAATCCCGCTCACGAAAAAGCGAGGATTTGGAAAGATATTTGTTTACAGAAATTAAGTAGATTATAAACTTGCGCTAAATATTAAGCTGATATCTGTTCTCGAGGAATATATATAGAGGATCGAGAGCAGGTACTGGGCAGTCTGACAACACGGTTGAATACGAACGTTTCCATGATAATCGGAAACCTTAAGGGTGCAAAGTGTACATCGGTAATTCAAACCTAACCAAAGGTAATTTGAGATAAATTGTGACAAATTGAAAGACTTGAACATTTTAACCATAAAAAGAATAATCATTATTTAATTAAGATAATTAATTAAATAATCTCTTGTTAATAAATTATTGATAATAATTTATACTTGTTGAAACTGTAAAATATCGTTAAATAATATCTCAGTAAAACTGTGTTAATAATTCACTTGGGTTCTAACCCTTTACTGGATCATCCCCAAAAACATTATCGCGTAACCCGGAGTAGCTAACCGGATTTCCGCGGCATAACATTGGTGGCAGCGGTGGGATATCCAGAGTGAATTTTAAACCGCTAAAAATTACCGAGATTGTGAAGCTTCGCGAAGTGCGGAACGTGTGTGAATTCCGCGAGCCAAGGGTCGACTAGTGCTCAGGCGGACCATAGGGCGATCAAAGGATCGACGTGGACATCCCGTACCCAGGGGAGGTAACGAAAGGTATCAACCGAAGCCTTCGAGGATCGCTGCAGGATACCCGAAGGGCGTCGCCAACAAGTGGGACGTTGAATCAAGGTCAGAAGGGAGCTTGGAACCCCAAGGGATACGTCACAGAATAGAAGACATCCCGTAATGTGGCACGCATTGTAAGTGACCCCACATTACTCGTTAAATTCTTGGGGGAAAAAAACAGAGCATTGTCGAAGCCGGTAGGACGCTACCAAGCGATAGAATTATCGAACAAAAAATCGAAGCGAAGAATAAAGGAAGAAAAATGAGCATCCACAGCGCAGCGCGGTCAGGACGGCAGGGTACCACCCCCGGTACAGGGGAAGAGGCCCTTCAGGTCGTGGAAGGGGTGCAGAATGCCCTATCGGAAATTACAAATCGAACACGGCAGGCCCTGGGCGACAGCCCCCGAGGGGATGGTCAACCGGGGCGACAGGAATCACCCAACCCGATGTTCGGGGTGAACCTCCAGGGGGGGACCGGATGGGAGGATGTAAACGTCCGGATGTTCGAACGCAATGATCAGGTCACCCCGGCAATGGTGGACGGGGAAATCGACCGTTTGCGGGCACAGATGCAAGGCACGCAGCACAGAGAGCCTAACCCGACTGGCGGGAATAGGGCACCGGGGTCTACAAACCCGAATGGCGCGGATATTCCGCCACTTAGACCGGCAGTACGGGCATCACGGAGAGCCCTATTCAGGGAGCTCAGGGCAGTGAACGAGGAGGACAACGGCTCCATCCAAGGGGATGTGGAGCAACCCACAGAGGAGGTGCAGCCCTTAGAAGAGGGTGCTGCGGCCCGGCGATTAACCCGGCTCGAGCAGACACTCCAGGACATAGGGGACCAGCTACAGAGAGTGCTGGACCAGTCTACGCGGGCGCCAGCGGATGACTCCGTGGGGGAACGACTTATTGCAATGGAGGAGACTTTAAGGGATTACGTCTTAGAGGGTCAGCCTAGGACGACACGAGGAGGACAAGCCCTCCGCCGCAACCGCCTCCATTTCAACGACGAGCGCGAATAGCAGAGCCGGTAGAGGAGGAGGTCGAATACCTGGATATGGCATCGGCCCTTCGAAACATAAGAACATTTGACGGGAACGACCCGGCAAAACTCGATGGTTTTATGCTCTCCTGCGAGGCGGTGTGGGGCATGGTAAAGCCCAGGCAACGTTCAAAACTCCTCACGCTCATACGCAGTAGTAAGCTGGAGGACCGTGCAACGCGAGAGATGCGTCACAAGACGATTGTGACCCTTAACGATCTGCGCGTGGAACTGGAAGCGTTATACGGGAAGCGCGAGTCACTCGCTTCGTTACAGTATCAATTTAGTACCTTGCGCCAGGAGGCGAAGGAAAACGTGTCAACCTACGCTACAAGGGTCGAGACCCTTACGGTAGAGGTCATCGAGAAATTATGCGAAGGTACCGATGCACAGGGCGCTCGTGCCATCGGGGAAGCCATTCGGAAAAGTGCCCAGATGAATTTTGAAAACGGGTTAAAAAAGGAAATACAGACGATCGTACGATCCCGAAATAACCAGGGTCTACACGAGGCCGTAATGGGGGCCATTGAGGTTGAGAAGATGACAGCGGGACGGCCGGGCATGGCACGGCCCAGCAGCGGGGGAGGAAACCCTCGACAATCGCAGGGGGCGACAGGGGGAACCACCCGAACCTGCTATACTTGCGGAAAAACCGGACATTTGGCAAAACAATGCCGATCCAGTCGACAGAGTCTCCCAGCGCCGGCACCGAGGGACGTGCACGTGGCAACGTGCACGCCCAACGGCAACGTATCACGGCAACATGTCACGTGTAATTATTGTAAAAAAACCGGACACCTCTGGAAAGAATGCCGGGCACGTAAGCGGGACGACAGACGACCCGGAAATAAGGGCAACAATGGAAATAAGGGCTTCAATGGAAATAAACGGCAAGACGAGCGCCGAAGGGAGGAGGTCGCCGTGCATCCGGGGCAAGAAGGAACCGTAGGGACATTTCGGGTCAACATGGCCACGGAAGAACCCTTAAGGGAGGCCAACGTTTACACGACAGTGACCACGGAAGCAGCATCGGAGCCCGAGGCACCAACCACCGAGCTACTGACAGTGGCCTCATTTCGTCGGAAGGGGCAAATAGGACAGGTCGCCCCCCTTAAGGAAGCCGAGGTGTACGTGATAGGGTCTCCAGGGCCCCACGCTTCGGCTAGCGACTTCCATATTAAGTCCCCATCCAGCCGACAGGGAATATTGACCCTTAAGGCGGACACCGGGGCGACGGTGAGTTTAATTCACGAAAATGTGCTATCCACCGACACTCCGGCGGCAAGGTCGGGGGTGTCGTTAAGGGGGCTGGGGGGAGGAGCCCTAAACGCGCGCTACGCCGCCCTCGTGGAACTACAGACACCCTTAGGGTCCGTGAAGCATTGGTTTCATGTGATACCACAGAATCTTCACGTGCAGACCCATGGAATCCTAGGGATGGATTTCATTAAGGAAAAAGGGGTGGACATCCTTCAGGGGAAGGTTATAAAAATTAAGGGGCACTGCATGCCGTTGGTGGATGGAAGCCTACGGATCGCCTTGCCGCCGCGCAGCGAAAATATCGCCTATGTGTCAACATTAAGTACCGACGAAGGGCTCATCGAGAAATGTGACGTCACCGAGGGAGTGATACTCGGAGCCTGTGTGACCTCGCCCCAAGGCAACAGCTGTGCGGTGAGTTTTGTAAACACAACACCTGAGTATGTGTACGTCGAACGACCGACGGTGAAACTCGAGCCGCTAGCGTCAGCAGACGAGCTGCACGGCGAGCTCGCCGTTGCGACGTGCGAGGTAAACACGGCAACGGGAACGAGCGGCACGCGACTCGAGAAGTTGCGTCAGGCAATCGAGATTACTCACCTCAACAAAGAGGAAAAGAATTCATTAATGGAAGTCTGCGAGGAGTACGCGGACATATTCCATCTCGAGGGAGATCGGCTGCCCTGTACCAACATGGTAGAGCACAGCATCCCAATCCTGGAGGGCGTACAGCCTATCAAGGTACACCCTTATCGCCTACCGGAAGCGCATAAGAAGGAGGTGCGGGAACAGACCAAGGGCATGCTCGAGGAGGGCATCATACAGCCAAGTCGGAGTCAATGGAACGCTCCGTTACTCGTGGTAGCGAAAAAACCTGACGCAACAGGAAAGATAAAAATGCGAGTTGTGGTGGACTTTCGCAAACTAAACGAGGTCACCATCGGGGACTCGTACCCGCTGCCGCATATAACGGAAATATTGGATCAGCTGGGACGAGCACACTACTTTACGACACTCGATCTCGCCTCCGGTTTTCACCAGATTCCGATGGCGGAAAAGGACAAAGAGAAGACAGCATTCTCAACACCGCAGGGGCACTTCGAGTATACCCGTATGCCCTTCGGCCTAAAAAACGCCCCGCCGACGTTCCAACGCCTAATGAGCACAGTACTGGCAGGGCTCGAAGGGCTGAAATGCTACGTGTACCTAGATGACATCGTAATTTTTGGAGCAACCCTGGCAGAACATAATAATCGGCTCCGAGAGGTATTCCATCGCCTAAGGGAAGCGAAACTGGCCCTTCAACCGGGAAAATGCCGATTCTTGCGTTTGGAAACGCGATACCTCGGGCACGTGATCTCCAGTGAGGGAGTTCGACCCGATCCGTCACTTGTAACCTCCGTCCGGGAGTTCCCAACCCCGAAGGATGTTAAGGGAGTGCAGTCCTTCCTAGGGCTCGCCGGATATTACCGTAAGTTTATCCAGGATTTTTCAAAAATCGCCAAACCCTTGACGGAGCTCACCAAGAAGGACAGTAAATTCGTATGGACGGCGAAGCATGAGCAGGCTGTGGAGGACCTGAAAAGGGCGCTGACCACTGCACCGGTACTACAGTATCCGGACTTCGAGAAGCCCTTCATCGTCACCACGGACGCATCGGATAGGGCCATAGGGGCCATATTGTCCCAAGGGCTGATAGGGGAGGACTTGCCCATTTGCTACGCTAGTCGGACCTTAAACAAGGCGGAGCAAAATTACACAACAACAGAGAAAGAGCTGCTCGCCATCGTATGGGGAATTGCACAATTCCGCTCTTATGTTTATGGAACTCGGTTCACAGTGGTAACCGATCACAAGCCCTTAACGTGGTTGTTCAGGGTTAAGGATCCCGGATCGAGACTCATGCGGTGGAAAATAAAATTATCAGAGCACGAGTTCGATGTGCAATATAAAGCCGGGAAACAGAACACCAACGCCGACGCGTTGAGTCGTATATGTGTGGCAACACGCGCACAAACAAGGGAAGAGTCAAGCGAGCCGAGCAGCGACGGTAAGGAAGGCAGCGCGCAACCTCGACCGCGGAGGCGCCAAGCAGCCGCAACCCGCGCGACAGGCGAGGCAGCGGCCAGCCAGGGGAACAGTCCCGCGGATGGTCAGCCCGACGCTCGCCGCAGGAAGGAGAACGAGCGAGTTCGCTCAGACGGAGAACATATAAGCGAGGAAGAAAAAGCCAAGATTCTCCACGAACACCATGACGCACCCCTGGGGGGGCACCTGGGGGTGGCTCGCATGCTGGCCCGTATAAAATTAAGGTACACCTGGCCCAGCATGGCGAAGGATGTAGAAAAATACGTGGCACGATGTGACAAGTGCCAACGAAATAAGATACGGCCAGTAGCGAAGGCACCGTTGGTAATCACAGATACACCAACCAGGGCCTTCCAAAAATGTGCGATGGACATCGTAGGGCCGTTACCCGAGACTGAGCGAAGGAATAAGTACATCCTGACGTTTCAGGATTTACTCACGAAATACAGCGTGGCCATACCGCTGGAAACGCAACAGGCCAACGAAGTGGCGAAGGCATTCGCCAAAGAAATCGTATGTCGGTACGGAGCTCCAGAGACCGTCCTTACCGACCAAGGCACGAATTTCCTTAGTGCCATCTTTAAGGGGGTATGTCAGCTACTGCGCATAGAGAAAATACAGACAACGGCGTATCACCCCGAGTCGAACGGAGCGTTGGAACGCTCGCACAGGACCCTCGCAGAGTACCTTAAGGGTTATATAGACGAGGATCAGGGAAACTGGGATGAATGGTTGCCTTACGCCATGTTTACCTACAACACGACACCCCATACGGCAACTGGATACACACCACATCAGCTGGTCTACGGAGAGAACGCAGAGTTACCTACAGCCCTTCAAAGGGCGCCCAGGCCCACTTACTCGTACGACGATTACGCTCAGGAACTGCGGGAACGGTTACGAGCGGCCTGGTCTACAGCTCATGACAATCTGAAGGTCGCCAAGGAACGGGCCAAGGTCTACTATGACCAGAAAACCCGGGAAAGAAAGTTCAAGGTCGGAGACCGAGTTTTGCTGCACGACGAGACGGTACGCCGGGGACGGTCAGCAAAATTAACCCCGAAGTGGATAGGACCTTACCCCATCGTGGAGGAACACCCTCCGTGCAACTACACCCTTCGCCAGGGGCGTCGGGTGGTCAAGGTGCACGTAGACCGTCTACGAAATTACGTGGAGGAATAAAAACAAAGAAAAAATAAAAAGACGGGGGTAAAGGAGGGTCTAACCGCGGGTCTAACTTCAGTTAGACCCATAGGGAGACATCGGCTTCGACAAGGCTTCACTCAAGGGAAATTCAAGGCATAAAATAAAAATGAGAAAATTACAGATTGATGCTGGTGGGTCTACAGGCCGGTCTACCGGCCATAGCCATCGCTTCAGATGGCCCGTACGAAATACAGCCCTTCAGGGATGCACCCGGGTTGTATTTTGAGAAGGTCGGACTACTGCATCTCCACACCAACGTCTGGACCATAGCAATTCGGATGGACCTATCGAAGTTAGCATATATGGAACACCAAATTAATTTCCAACTGGGAGAGGTCCGAATAAAATGTGAAAGGTACGGTAGCCCGGACGGACATTGCGCAGAGATGCTGGAGCATCTTGTCCGACTGTCCGAAAAAATCGAAGAGAATGTAGGAGTCGTGCAGGACCTCGTCGGCGTGGAACCGAACCGGAAGCGACGGGGATTGATCGACTGCCTAGGCACGGTAGTAAAAGCCATCACCGGCAATCTGGACGCAGCGGATGGGGAACGGATAGAGGCAGAGATTGCCGCCATCCAGGGCACCCAAGGGACCCTGAAGAAGGCCGTGAAGGAGCAACTGCAGGTCGTGGAAACGACGCTGGAAATGTTCAACAGAACGTCACGAGCCTCGCAGAGGAATCTACAAAGATTGTACACCATGGTACGCACGGTGAACGGATATTTCCAGAATCGTACCCAGGTATTGAGCGAACGACAGCATTTCGACGAGAGTCTCGCACTCATAGAGGCCTCTGTGGAGACTTATCTGCGGGAGGTAGAAAAGATGGCCGAACTCTTCGCCAGTGTGGCCTCCGGAACCATGAGTGCGTCAACAGTCACGCCGGCTGCACTGACGGGGTACCTTACGGAAGCCCTACCGCACCTACCCGTGGGATATGGGTTCCCACGGCCAGCCACGCGGGAAAATGCGGCGGCCATCTTACGACTGGCAACGCCACGAGCGTACCGAAAGGGAGGCATGATAACCCTAATGCTGGAAATTCCGCTGGTCGGACCCTCGGTCTACAATGTGAACTACGCGTATCCTCTCCCGAGAAGGGGAAAAACGACACTTATTACTACGTGGAAGCCGCCGAGGACCTCGTGGTGGTAGACCGGGAAAATAGACATTATCTCCGAGTAACGACAGCCGACCTGGAAAGCTGTAAAAAGGATAGGGACGAGTACTATTGTCCACCGCGGTACCCTACCCTGACCATCAACATGGATGCCCCCTGCGGCGTACGACTTTACACCGAAGGAGCGGTAGGTCAGGGTCAGCATTGCCCGAAGAAAATAGTGAGGCTTACGCACACACTCGTAATGGGTATGAGGCAACCCGGACAGTGGCTGTATGTAGCACCGCGTGGAGAAACGGTGAGCATCGGCTGTCACGGTAAGCCGACGAGGCAGGAGCGTCTCGACGGCACAGGGTTATTGACCGTCCACGAACGGTGTGTCGTCACCGCGGTCAACTTCAAATTGGAAACGGTGAAACGCTGGAGTCAGCAAATCGCCGGAGCAGGCTACGTGCCAGCCTACAACCTTACCCTGCTACCAGCCGAGGAGGAAGAAATGCCTCAACTAATGACGAGGATGATGACTACGAAACTCGAGCGTGCGGTGAACAGCCCGCACGAGTTACAAAATCTCAGCGTACGAATACGAAAAATTAAAACGGAATTAAAATCGACGGAGCCGGCTAGCCCGTCGACTCGCACGCAACTATATCATACCGTCGGGTCCTATGCAGTGGGCACGCTTGCCCTGCTGGCCATCGTCGGCTATATGGTACACCGCGCCCTGCGAAGAAGGGCGGGAAAAACTCCCGTACAGGAGCCACATATAATTCCCCGGGTGGCAACCCGGGTCGGCGCATAATTCGGGAAGGAGGAAAAATCGGGAAAACAAAATCCATTTGTTTACAAAAAAGGCCAAAATTTAGTAAAAACAAATTTTTCAAGGGAGGAAAAAAAAGATATTCATTTATTTTGGCGACAAAATAAAAATACAAAAGAAATTTTTATGGTACACGGCGGAGCTGGGAGAGTCAATACCACTCCGCGAAGCGCCAGTTCATGTCGCCCGCGGCAGCACGGCGGCGACGGGAAGCAGGATCTTCTTCTTCCTCTTCTTCTACCTCGTCCGAGGCCCCGGCTGGACGCGGCATAACACCAGGAGCCCCCCGAGGCAACGGGGCGAGACGACTCCTGGGGAGAAGGGCCTCCCCGGGCCTGGGCATCCGACCATGGACCGCTGAACTCCATCGCGGCTGCCGAAATTTCCACGGGTCGAGTGGAGCGAACCCTCCGGGAGGCAGGTTGCCCCCTCCGGGACCCCAGCACCACAGGCTCGACCACGGCCGAGTTCTCTTCGGGCCCGATGATCTCCACGTCGGGACTGGACCGGCCAGAGGAACTGGGACGGACCACCAGCGTGTAGACCAAGTCACCAGGGAGGGTGACACGCACCCTCTGGAAAAAAAAAATATATATAGGGAAAAATAATTAATCGGGTGAAATAATATTCCTTAGGATTAGATAATCGGGAAAAAGGGGAACAACCACAGGGAATATACGAAATTAATTACGAGAGTTAAATGGAAAGAGAGTAAAAAGGGAAAAAAATTATAAATAACCATAATAGTGATAATTACCTTGCCGGGTGGGCTCGGGCTGCGTCTGGAGCTCATCGTGTAGATTCGAATCGTAAAGTAAATAACTGGCGGTCGATGAACGAATAAGTGTAAACACTGGGGAAACGACGGTTAATATATCCCAAAAGTGCAAACGCGTCGACCTACTGAGCGTCAGCATAAAGGAATAGCGGCGGCCTTCCGCCTTCGTATTCCGCAAGAGCCCGGAAGCGCGACTAACTCATACGCCCACCTGTGAAAAGTGGAACTTCGTCTTGCGCATATTTTATGAGAAACTTTTTTCTTTTTTCCCTTTGCTCATAACATTAGGCACGGGGCACACGGAAATAGTAAAAATAAAGCCCGCCGGAGACGAACGAAAAGAAATCAGATTTCTTTTCTTTTTAGGGGGGAGGGATGTTGTGCCCCGGGCAGGTGTTAATAATTATTATAGGTAATCCGAAATACATATTATTATTTCGAAGAGTCTCGGCACCGATTATTTCGGTTGCGAGACACATTCGGTTGCGTTACGCATCGAGCGTACATCGAGCGTCGAACGTCAAGCGTCGAGCGTCGATACTGCTGACGCAGCAGTTAGGCAACCGCGAGCGCCTCGGTAACTGGGGCACCGACTCGAGAACACCAAGGCGAGAATCGCGAAAAGGAAAATATGCTCCAAATCCCGCTCACGAAAAAGCGAGGATTTGGAAAGATATTTGTTTACAGAAATTAAGTAGATTATAAACTTGCGCTAAATATTAAGCTGATACCTGCTCTCGAGGAATATATATAGAGGATCGAGAGCAGGTACTGGGCAGTCTGACAACACGGTTGAATACGAACGTTTCCATGATAATCGGAAACCTTAAGGGTGCAAAGTGTACATCGGTAATTCAAACCTAACCAAAGGTAATTTGAGATAAATTGTGACAAATTGAAAGACTTGAACATTTTAACCATAAAAAGAATAATCATTATTTAATTAAGATAATTAATTAAATAATCTCTTGTTAATAAATTATTGATAATAATTTATACTTCTTGAAACTGTAAAATATCGTTAAATAATATCTCAATAAAACTGTGTTAATAATTCACTTGGGTTCTAACCCTTTACTGGATCATCCCCAAAAACATTATCGCGTAACCCGGCGTAGCTAACCGGATTTCCGCGGCATAACAGTTCGGATAATTATAACTTCGACAGTTTTCGTAACTTTTCATGAGATTATGAAGTTATCATACCTGAATTTCTCAAGCTTCTCTGACCCGAATGGTGACAGAGTCATCAACGCTTTTCTGAGCTCCACGTTTATTATAAAATGGACCAAATATTTGCGAGCAGTGAAACTTAAAAATGTATTGTTGTGTAGATACGATCTGAATATAATCCTTCCGTCGATGTCATTTGCAAGAAGATTTGCCAGTTTCTATTCAAGTAATAAAATAGTTATGGAATCGAAATTAAATATTTTTCGACATTAATATAACAAAGTGACATTGCGAGACTTACATGCCCAGGAGCACTTGGAGGGGGGATATGTAATGCACACTCGGACTGTAACTGGCTCTCGTATTCTGCGTTTTGACTTCGTGCGCTCTGTAATTATTTTTAAATATGGCTTAAGGTAGCTATATTGCTTCCCGCTCACTTCGCATAAGTTCGAGAACAATAAGAGAAAATTGCAAGTACTTCTCGATGGTATAAAAATCTGAAAAAATGCATGCATACTAAAGGTACTGAAAAGATTAATTTCGCATAATAATAATTCCAAAATGTTATTAACAAATTCATCAAAAAATTAATTGTTTAATAAATTATCCGGCAGCGAAACTTTTTTTTATGAAAATGATTCGTTCATCTTTCTGAATACGTATGAATTTTTTCAGATTTTTCAATCAGATTTGATTTTTTTTTATATGGAAAAAATGTGTGAAAAAACACAAAAATCAAAACTCATTGAAAAATCTGAAAAAATTCATACGTATTCAGAAAAATTAACGAATCATTTTCATCAAAAAAAGTCGGTTTGCCGGGTAATTTGTTAAACAATTAATTTTTTCATTAATTTGTTAATAACATTTTGAAATTATTATTGTAGGGACCGTTGCTGCATTCATGCAATTTCTGGAATGTTCGTCGGTTGCTCATAGCGACGAGCTGTTAGAGGATAAGCGTGGTAAGGGTAGCAGGGGAGTCAGTGGAAGGGCGACCACACAGACGGTGAGATGTGTGCAAGATGATCTGCCGAAACTTTAAAAAGATTGTATTTCAATAAAACGTTCTGTTATATTCTATATCTCAACTCCCTCATTATCCCACACGGAATCATACCATCGGATTCCTACAAATTTTGGGGGCTCGTCCGGGATAAGGAAGTCCGCGAGTGTAGAGGCAACTGCAACGAAATTAAGACGAAGCGTGTTGAAGACGAGGGAAGGTGACAAGACGAAGCGCGGCGGAGAGAAACAAGGGCGGCAAGACGGAACCGCGGGTGACTCTTCGCGTGTGAAAGACGACGTAGTTTCGATTCAACGATGAGTGTTGTGGCGCCCGATGCGTATAGCCTCACGGTTGCGCAGCTAAAAGACGTCTTGAAGAATAAAGGTCTCAGTTTGTCGGGGAATAAAGCCGATCTGATTCATAGACTCATAACTGCCGATCCGAGTGGGGAGTGGATAGTTGAGGCAGGAAGTTCTAGCGACGGAGAAAATGGTGAAACCGAAATGTCGGGCAAAGACACGGAAGGACTAGCGGATGCGTTACCTCGCGATCGTGAAATCGAGTGGTATAGGCGCGAGAAAGAGTTGGCCGAGCGGGAACTCGTCGTAGCGCGCTGCGAAATCGAGTTGCTGCGCGGAGTGCAGATCGATAATCGAAACAACGAGGCGATTGTGAACGACGGACACGGCGGCCATGTTGCCAACAATATAGGAGCTCCAACTGAACGACGCTCAGTTCCGGTATCTACGACGACGAAAATAAACATAACGATGTTAGCGGAGCTTCTCAGTGTCTTCTCCGGTAAAGCTGAGACTTATGAAACATGGGAGAGGCAGGTTATGTTTTTGAAAGAAGCATATCAACTCGACGACTCGACGATGAAAATTCTTATCGGAACGCGACTCAAGGGCAAAGCGATGGAGTGGTTTCATTCCAAAGCCGAATATATCGTGCTGGACCCTGAGAGCCTCCTGAAAGAATTAAAGAAGATGTTCTATCATCGTCCAAACAAAATTGCGATGCGACGAAAATTCGAAGAACGAACGTGGAAGAAAATCGAGACTTTTCAGGATTATGTGCATGAGAAGTCGATTCTTGCGAATCATCTCAACATGGATGACGACGAAGTACTCGGTTACATTATCGACGGGATTCCGGATGCTCAGCTGCGCGACGTAGCGCGACTACAAGGATTCAACTCGATGCAATCGCTGCTGCAAGCGTTCGAGGAGATATCGCTGCGCGATAGGAATTGTATGTCAAGTTCAAATACTAAGCAAGACGACAAAGCGACCGGCGGTAAGCGTAGGAGCGACAAAGCGCCAAATGGTAAAAGCGAGACGGGTGAGAAAGGTTCGTCCGACGAAAAAGGCGCGTTGAGCGAGACCAAAGAGCAGGTTGTAAAGAAAAATTGTTATAATTGCGGTCAACGTGATCATATCAGTATTAATTGTCCGTCGAAAGATAAAGGAACAAAATGTTTTGCGTGCGGCGAGTACGGACATATCGCGCCGAAATGCGAGAACAGAAAGAAAGACGCGATGAAAAGTAGCTGCGCGGTAACTCAGACGAAATTGAGCGAGTATGATAAGGAAGTTTTGATTGACGGTGTTCCGATCGAAGCTTTACTCGATAATGGAAGTGACTTGACAATTATGCGAGCAGACGAGTATGTGAAGTTAGGCTCTCCACGTTTCGAGAATAGATCGATTCCGTTTCGAGGTGTCGGAAAGGAGAATAACGCGACGTTGGGAGAATTTCGAGCGACGCTGACGGTTGACGGAAACTCGTACCCGATTCTCATTCGTGTGATATCCGACGATTTGTTGAGGCATAAATTGTTGATTGGTCGCGATTTTTTGCATACAATAGATTTGACGGTAAAGCGCGGTAAAGCTACCATCAGCCCTTCGGCCGAGAGTTCTTCTGCGTGCGACGAGGAGCCGGAGATATTTCACGTCAACGTAATTGAATGCTGCAATGCGAATACGACAGATCTATCGAACGTTCAGAACGAAAAGTACAAAGAAGCTATTCAAACTCTCATTGACAATTACAAGCCGGTAAGGACTCGCAACGTAGGTGTAAAAATGACGCTCATATTAAAAGATGACGAACCGGTGTACCAAAGAGCGAGGCGATTGCCGTCTCACGAGCGAGAGCTAGTCAATGCTCAGATTAGCGATTGGATAGACGACGGGATTGTTCGACAGTCCGTCTCGGATTATGCGAGTCCGGTTGTTTTGGTAGCGAAAAAGGACGGTTCAAAAAGACTCTGCGTTGACTATCGACTTTTGAACAAAAAGATTATCAAAGATAGGTATCCCCTTCCACTGATTGAAGACCAGCTGGACAGGCTTCAAGACGCGCGGGTGTTTAGCACTCTTGATTTGAAAAACGGGTTTTTCCACGTGCCGGTCGACGAGTCGAGTCAGAAGTATACGGCTTTCATAGTACCTGATGGTCATTTCGAATTTTTGAGGGTACCGTTCGGTCTATGCAACTCGCCAGCTGTTTTTCAAAAATTCGTGAACGCCGTGTTTCGGGAGCTTATTCGCGAAGGTGTCGTGTTGACGTACATGGACGACTTGATCGTCTCGTCGGAAGATATTGAGAGCGGTCTAGAGAAAATAAAGCGCGTATTGAAAACGGCAAGCGAGACTGGTCTAATTGTAAACTGGAAAAAATGTGCGTTCCTTCAGACGAAAATCGAGTTTTTGGGTTACATAATTGAAAATGGGCGTGTTCACCCGAGCGAAAGAAAAATCGAAGCTGTTGCGCAGTTTCCGAAGCCGAAAGACGTTCGACAGATTCAGGGCTTTCTCGGGTTAACCGGATATTTTCGAAAGTTCGTACCCGGATATTCTCTCATAGCACGACCGCTGTCGAACTTGTTGAAATCGAATGTAAAGTTCGAATTCGGTGACGCCCAGAATGACGCTTTTATGAGTCTTAAGATTATTTTGACGAGTCAGCCGGTTTTGAATCTGTACCGCGTAGGCGCAGAAACAGAGCTGCATACCGATGCATCGAAGCACGGCTACGGCGCGATATTGCTTCAGAGAAATGGTGAAAACAAAGCGTTGCATCCAGTGTATTATGCTAGTGGTAAGACGACGCCGGCGGAAGAGAATTACCCGAGCTATGAGCTGGAGGTACTTGCGATTGTGAAAGCGCTCAAGAAGTTCCGAATATACTTACTCGCAATTCAATTTAAGATTGCAACCGATTGCCGCGCGTTTACTCTTACCATGAACAAGCGAGACCTTTGCGTGCGTATCGCGAGATGGGCGCTCCAATTAGAGGAGTTCGCGTATAGCATAGAGCATCGTCCAGGCAAAAGCATGACACACGTCGACGCGCTTAGCCGCAACCCGCTGCCGATATGCATGCTAATCGAAGAGATTGACGAGGGATTGACGCCGAGATTGAAGAAAGCTCAGCAGGAAGATGTAGAAACTCGGAGAATATTCGAGCTGGCAGAGAAAGACGAAGCTCGAGGTTACATCGTTCGCGGAGGCGTGCTGTTCCGAGACGACGAGGGTGATTTACGACTTGTGGTTCCGAAGGGTATGCAGACGCAAGTTATCAAAATTGCACACGAGAGAGGTCACTTCTCGGTGAGCAAAACGGAGGCTCTCGTGAAAAAAGACTATTGGGTGCCGAGTCTTCGCGCCAAAGTCGAGAAAGTGATTCGTAACTGTGTTAGTTGCATACTAGCGGAGAAAAAACAAGGACGACAAGAGGGATACCTAAATCCGATTGACAAAGGCGAAGTACCTTTGGATACTTTTCACGTCGATCATTTGGGCCCTCTGGCGACGACGAGGAAAAGCTACCGACATATCCTTGTTGTGATTGACAGCTTTTCGAAATTCACGTGGTTGTACGCAACTAAATCAACGACGACGGCAGAGGTGTTGGATCGACTTACGAAGCAAGCCGCGACGTTTGGAAGTCCAAGAAGAATTGTGTCCGATCGTGGTACTGCCTTCACGTCGAACGATTTCAAGGCCTACTGCAACAACGAGAAGATTCAACATGTGCTGATTTCGACGGGAATTCCGAGGGCAAACGGTCAAGTGGAGCGGGTGAATCGCACGCTCATCCCGTTGCTTACGAAGATGTCTGCGCCGAAGCCTGAAGAATGGTTTAAGTATTTGAGCACAGCTCAGCTGTACTTGAACACGACCCCTCACAGAAGCATCGGTATGACGCCATTTCGTTTGCTCTTCGGAGCTCATGCGCATGTTCGTGAAGATTCAAATATTCGCGAGCTCGTTGAGAACGAATGGATCAATGCTTTTGACGAAAACCGCGACGAAATCCGGCTTCAGGCCAAGGAAAGTATCATGAAGATTCAAGAGGAGAATCGACGTGTTTTTAACAAAAAAAGAAAAGACGCTAACGTTTATCAAGAAGGCGACTTGGTGGCTATTCGACGAACTCAGCAAGGGCCGGGTTTGAAATTCGCAGCCAAGTACTTTGGACCATACGAAGTAATGAGAGCTTTGCGGAACGACAGATACACGGTTCGCAAAATTGGCGAACACGAAGGACCTTCGCAAACTTCATCGGCCGCTGATCACATGAAGTTGTGGGTGCACAACGAAGATAGTAGCGACTCCGACGACGACCAGAGCGACGGCGATTATGAAGATCGAAGTGACAAAGAAGACATCCGAGGACGAATGTCATCGCAGGAGGGTCGATTGTAGGGACCGTTGCTGCATTCATGCAATTTCTGGAATGTTCGTCGGTTGCTCATAGCGACGAGCTGTTAGAGGATAAGCGTGGTAAGGGTAGCAGGGGAGTCAGTGGAAGGGCGACCACACAGACGGTGAGATGTGTGCAAGATGATCTGCCGAAACTTTAAAAAGATTGTATTTCAATAAAACGTTCTGTTATATTCTATATCTCAACTCCCTCATTATCCCACACGGAATCATACCATCGGATTCCTACATTATTATACAAAATTAATCTTTTCAGTACCTTTAATATGCATGCATTTTTTCAGATTTGTATACCATCGAGAAGTACTTGCAATTTTCTCTTATGTTTCTCGAACTTATGCGAAGTGATCGCGAAGCAATGTAGCTACCTTAAACCGTTGTTCTAATAAACCGATTATCCAAACAATGAAATTGTTTTGCTAATCATACGTTTTCGGCCGGAGAATTGTCGATCGGTCGATTCTCTGCGGGTACTTCAGCGTTTGACTGTATTTGAGTGCGTGGCGGAGCAGAAGCAACGCCACCAGGGATTGAATCAGGTATGCTAGCGGAAGGTATTTCGCTATCGGAAGTTTGAGCGCTCCGAAATTGGTCGATCCTCTCAGGATAGATCACTGCACCAGTCGAAATGCAGATGGCAGATGCCCAAGGAGGCCCGATCGGTAATCCATGAGCCGACTGTGATTCGCCGACTGCAGACGATTCGTGATACGATTGAAGATTCGTAAACGTTGGTTCTTCAGATCCCCACAGGCCCAAAGAACTTTCAGATCGCTCAGCGTAGACCGGATAAGCGTGTGAAGTTTCAGGACCCGTGCAGTAATATTGTGACTGTTGAAAATGTATTGCGAATAATAGCGTGAGTACATTTGAAAACGTTACAGAGGTGTATTTACATGTGACTGATCACCGAGAGTATGAAAAGTTAGTTTTAAAGTAATCTGTAACACAACGTCGGTGCTTTTTTTGTAGCTCCGCCGTAAGGGCATTGATTCTATCTTGCACGCACGTTCATGTTTCACATCACGTTAAAATGTTCTCCTTTAAAATCATGCCCAAAATTATTAAAGTATATGAAACCTCCATCTTGCCGTTGACTACATCATTCTATTGGTTAATGAATCCATTTCTGTCGGTCTCGAAGTTTGAACTCGCCTTGTAATTCGCTGAATACATTCTTTTTTAATTTCGCATTTGTATTTCTTCAAACACGGACTGAAATAATATGTTACTCATGCAGTAAGAAATAAAAAAAAAATATCCGTAGTCGACCTTTGTCTTACGCGCATTACTTTTTATATTAGAGAAAAGAAAAAAAAATGATAATCTATAATCGACATTCGTGTTACACGCATTACTTCGTATATTAGCATGTTAAAGAAATATCGATATACAGATGAAATCCCGTTGTACATTTTTTCAATATATTCGAAGGTTATACTCGATTGTCATTGTAAGTATCAACATATTGTGATAAAAAATCTTTGTCTCGTATCGATCGTTTAGCGACGTTACTTCTTTTTTTAAGGGCCTATGTCACAGTAAAATTGCGAAAAAAAGAAATTGCTAATAGTTTATAGTGTCAAGAATATTCAGTTACATTTTAATGTCGAAATTCAACGAATTATGAAACTTAGAGACCGTTATGTGGAAAGTAGCGGAGTGCTCGAGCATCGGCGTAGCCGAACTTTGAACGCGTTTTTCTCGAAACGTAATTTTCAAAATGGGCGACCATGATATCTCACAAACGACTCGATGGATTTTTATGAACATTTTTACCGATTTATTACTACAGATTCTTTAGTACTTTTAGATGTTTTCATTATCACAAGAAAATAATCATAAACAATAATAAAATCTATGATTCAGGGTAAAAAAAAAAATGAGTAAAAATCGATTTTTTTCCATAAATGACCGTTATTTTGCCAACTTAAAAAAAATCTCCCAGGTAAAGGACCGCGTCATACATTATTTGTTAAGAAACAATTAAATTTGCTGTGGCGTAAACCCTTATTTTGCGAACTTATCCTACGTGAAATCTTTCTAACGAAATGCTACAGTAATCCGCAAATAGTCAACGGCTGAGTATCGTGGCAAAGTCCGCGTGTTCGTTAACCTGCACAGCAGTACTTCGTCGCACGATATGATGCCATGTTTATGTTTTATAATTAACATATCGTTAAGAATTTGTACTTACATGATTTCGTTGTGTTACTGGTTAGCTGTAGTCACTGCAGCACAAAGAGTTGTTGCCACGTCGACACCAAGGTTGAGACTGCTGGCAACGTAAGCACGAACCGACCTGCGTCGGGCGTACAATGTCGCGCACCGGCAAGCGTCTGGCGAAAATTCCCATACTGTGTGGTAAACACAGTCAGAAATAGAGAGATAACTAGTCGGCTCGGAGAGTCTTTCTCCAGATACCGAGTATAGGAGAGTAAGCGATACTTTATATGCGAACGGTTCCTCGACGTTTGGTGAACGTTACGAGACTTATTGGTAATTTCAAGACATCGATAATCTATTTTATTCCTACAGTCCGTATAGCAAAAATTGCTAGACGCGTGTAGCAATCACAGCTACACTTCTTGGTGTTTTTAACACACTATCTATTATATTTAACCATAAGTATCGCATGATTTACAATACGGTTTTTAAGATGAAATTTGGTAATGATCTCTATACGTCGTCGAGCACATATCACTATACGGTATAGTAACGGCATCGACACGTATGGGAAAAAACGTCACAATGGCACTATGTCTCCATTTTACCATACGAAGTGTGGTAAAAATTACCAGACTCTTCTCTCCGTGTAATTTCCCTCGTGGCAGTTCTCCAAAAATGTCAATGGACACCTGCTGGCCTGGTCCATCTGGCAGGTCGTAATAGAGTTCTCCCCTTAAGCTTCGCGGGTATATCTTTGTTTTTTGACAAACGTCGCATGACGCCACGATTTCTTTTACCAGCCGATTTAAATTCTGTACGTAAAACATTTCGTTAATCCATCTCGTCACTTTGTCTGTTCCGAAATGCGCCAGAAATTTGTGCACCTGTTCTATGAAGTCTTCGGCGATGCTCGGGGGTACATATATCTTCATTTCCTCTTTTACTCTTACCCATTTCATTTCGCCGTGTTCTTTGAACTCATCTTTGAATTCCAGGACGTTTTTATCCCTTCTTTGTGCCTCCTGGATCCTTTTTTTCCAACCTTGCCACGACAACCCTTCCTTTGGATCAACCAGTAATCGGATCGAAGTATATTCCGTGACGTTGCTTTCCTTATCGATCGGGTTGCGTGATAATATATCCGCTACCACGTTTTCTTTTCCGGAAACGTGCACCCATTCCACATTAAATTCTGCGATGAATAAAAGCCATCGCGTTACCCGGTCGCTGACGGCTAAGCACGATTGCACAAATGTGAGCGCCTTGTGATCGGTTTTTACGGTTACCCTTCGACCTAATAATAATACTCTCCATTTTTTAAATGCCCATACGACTGCTAAACATTCCTGCTCAGTGGTCGTGTACCGGGTCTCGGCGCTCCGTAATGCGCGGCTTGCGTACGCGATCGAATATTCTCCGTCGTTGTCAAATTGATAAAGACGGGCCCCCAATCCTATCTTCGACGCGTCCGTCTGTAGCCCGAACTGACGGCCTTTCCGCAGTATTGTCAATGCTTCTGCACTGATGAATTTTCCCTTGATTTTTTCGAACGCCTCTTGATGTTCTTCCATCCATTTAAATTTCGTATCTTTGGCTAACAATTGTTCCAAAGGTCGTGTGTATTCGGCCAAATTCTCGATGAACCGACGATCCCAGTTGACCAGCCCGAGAAAAGCTTGTACCTCCCTTCGTTTTCGAGGAACCGGGAATTTTTTATATTCTCAACCGTCTCTTCTGTCATTTTAACCTGCTCGTAGGTGAATTTATGTCCTAAAAACTTAATCTCTCGCACGGCAATTACGCATTTCTCGAGGTTTAGTCCGCATCCTCCCTCTTGCAACGACATCAGTACCTGCCGCAGATGGTCGTAGTGTTCTTCGAATGAATGCGACATTATCAGTATGTCGTCCAGGTAGACGATAGAATACGCCTCCGTTTCCTTCCGAAGTATAGAGTCGAGTGCCCGTGTAAACGAAGCTCCCGAGGTTTTTAAACCGAACGGTAGCCGGTTAAAAACATATGTCTGTGACATGAAACGAAAACCCGTATATTTCCGACTGTTTTTCTCGAGTAATACTTGATGAAATGCACTATTTAAATCTAGTGCCGAAAATACGGAGGCTTCGCCGATCCTTGATAATACCTCGTCGATCGTCGGCGGCTGTGCGTGATCCTCCTTCATACGGGAATTTAACGCTCTTGCGTCGAGACACACTCGTAGCTTGCCGTTCGTTTTTTTAACAACTACCAATGGATTGATATATTCCGTAGCAGCTTTTGTTATAATCCCATCTTCTTCCATTTTGCTTATAATTTCGCTTGCTTCAGCGAGGTATTTTTCTGGAATCGGATACATTGGAGATTTATACGGTGATTCATCCCTCATCTCGATTTTATGTCGGTAACCCTTGATGAGTCCCAACTCTCTCCCGAATACGTTGGGGAATTCGTTGGTAATTTTTGTTATTTCTGCTCGTCTCGCCTCTTCCTCCGAAATTATCTCCAGTATTCTTCGCTCCAGAAACTCCTTGCTCGATTGATCTTCAAGCCCTTTTCGTGCCATCCCTGGTTTTAGCCTGATACACGTGTCAGGGTCTTTTAAATATATCCTTCCTCCTGCAATGTCTATCACGCATCGGTACTTAGTTACAAAATCGAAACCCAATTTAAAAGGTGTCGTCAGGTTATCGATTACCAGACGCGCGCAACTATACTCTTTTCCGTTTATCACGAATTCCAACAGTACTTGCATTCTCACGCTCTGGCTCCGTTCCCCGAACGCCCCTCTGATTTGGGTGCTCGGCATGGGGATCTCCTGTAACTTCACCTGGGAAGTAATGATTGCTAAATATGCGGCAAGTGAGATCGCCGACACTTCGGCTCCGGTGTCAATCAAAGCCGTGTACTCCGTGCCTCCGATGTTTAGACCGACGAGCGGTGATCGACCCAACGCCCCATACTTTATTTGTGAGCTTGCCGGGGACTCCCCTTGTCTTGTATTCACGATCGCGATTGAACTGGTGTCCCCACTATCACCGTGCTCGTCCTCCTTCCCCTCGCTATCTTCTTGAGTTTCTTCGTCCGCAGAATTTGCTTCCTTTCCTGCGTCTTCTGTTGCTTCTGCGATGCCGTTTTTTTCCCCGCGGGAAATCGTTTAAAGACTCGTCTTCGCCGTCATATTCCGGATCGTATTCCTCTCCAGACTCCTCCTCGTCTAATTCTACCGATACTGTATCGGGTAGGCTTTCCTCATCATCCTCGTCCCCTATGTCACTTGGTTCTCGTTCTTGTGGCTCGGGATCTGTTTTGTGAGTAATTTGCCGGAATCTCGGATTTTTCTTTTCGTTATTGTTGTACGCTTCCGTGACGTATTTTCCGAGATCTCACGCGAAACGGAAACGAAAATCAAAACTCAAAAAAAACCGCGAAATCGGGATCTCAAAAACGTCACCTTCGGCCGTCTACCTCCGCGAATACATTGGCGTCCCGGTGGGCGCCAGTTAATTTTTGTTTCGCCGGTATTAACAACCGGACTAATCTGGAGTCGGTGGAACAAGCCGAGCTCCGCAGGGTTAATTTTTGTTTCGCCGGAATTGCCAAACCGGACTAATCTGGGAGCGGGTGGAACAAGCCCGACTCCACCAATGCGAGATCTGGAGGTCGGTGGAACAGGCCGACCTCCGCAAGGACGAAACGAACGGAACAACAAAACGAGAACTAACCGTAACGAGCTAACACCAATGCACTCGCGGGAGCAAACGGTAACGGAAATGCACGGTTGCTCAGGATGCGGGTTATGGTAGAAGGGTCGCGATCCTTCGCCAATAAAATAACGCGGAATCGGAAATATCGGAATCTCAACTTTAAATAACGGGAACGATTATTTATGGGCTGTTAAGCCACGGGATCGCACATTAGTGCATCGGGAGCGCTCAGCCGATCGAACGATCGAGCGAGCGTAGCGAGAACGGATCTATAGGCGATCGATAAATTATCTAAGCGATAAACTCACCGAAACAGCAGATTTAATCCAATAATTTTCGGGAACTGCATCTTACGATGCCACGAGAACTTAAGCACAATCCCTGCACCTCAAGAGCGAAAAATCACTAAATTATTCGGGAAAGAATTCACACGAAACACATCGCACGAGCCTACTAGCGAACGCGCAAAGTGACAGGTAGCGAACGCGACGCACGAACCGAAGCGAGAGCGATAACCGGAGTCTACGGTAACGCGAGCGAGAACGACTGACTCAAGCGCGACACAATAGCCGAAACCGTAAACATCGGGAGCACGAGAGGTCCGAGTTGCCTCGAGGACGACTCCCGGTAGACTGATAAGCCTACGAAAATATTCTAACGAGACGTTATCATGATTATTACGGGATCCTTAACCGGTAACTACTGCCCTCTTGAACTATTTCGTGACGTCATCTACACGAGAGCCGAAACTGTAACGCGGTAACTTTGAGAATCTTCGCGATCGCTACTCCAAATGCAGGACGTGAAAACAAGGCTCTCTCTCTAAACTAAAACACGGCACAAGGGGTTCCAACCTTGTCCGGACTGAACTAAAACCTCCGCCTGTTCTCCAACGTCCTGTATTATCACCTAAGCGGAGTGCCGGGTTTGCACCGGACTTTGGCGTATTCGTGACGAAATCTCGTCGGGCTCTCCTCTATTCGTGTTTCTCATTTCTTCGAGATTCTCTCCACCGAATAGATTCGAGAATCCCGACCTGAACTAAATCTTTCTGAGCTTAACTCTAAGCTTATCACACACAATGCTCATCAGCAAAATCTAAACTGGATCGCAAAACGTTACGAACATTCATTTAGCGAGAACTGGACGGTACATGGACAACTAAAGGGCAGTAAAGCGGGAACTAACGGGCTAACCGAACTAAATCGATAGCCGTATCCGAAAAATGTTGATTTTTGTGACCGTGATCGAAAAATCACGTCACACTTCATTCTTCCCGCTTTTTCCTTCATTTTTCTCTCGTTCGTTTTTATTCTCTTCTTTTATGTTATTTTTCGTCTCGCTTTCCTTTTTGAAATTTATGAATCGGTTCTCGCGGTTATCGCGGTTGTTGCGGTTGTCTCTATCATTTATTTTGGTAAACGCCTGGCTAGCGCCATCGAGTTCTCCCAGAATTTCGATCACTTCGTCGATTGATTGTGCGTCACGGGCATCTATTCGATCGGCTACCCTTTGGGGAAAATGGCGTCTGATGTTTTTTATGAACCATTCCTCTCCCATATCAAAGTCAAAATACTGCGCGTGGATTGCCCATGTCAAACAGTATGTTTCCATTGATTCGTCGATCTTTTGATCAAATTTGCCCGTCACAATGTATGTCATTACTTCTTGTTGTACCCGGTGCGACCAGTATTTACGCAAAAATGACTCTACCAATTGTTCATATGTCTTTGCGCTTGAGAGATTTCCCCATCGCGCAGCCTCCCCCTTAAGGCATCCCAAAAAACCCAGTCTTGCCTCTATTGGCGTTAGTTCCTCTAGCTCAATAACCTCTTCGTACGTTAGTACGAACTTCCGAGGGTTGGCAAACCTGAGTTTCCCATCAGATGTGGGTTTGGTTAGTTTTAACGATTCTCTGACGATTTTCTTTGAATTTCTACCACGCCTATCATCATTATAACCTCGTATATTATTCTCGCGCTGATCCAATGGCCTTACATCATTATCACTTACCCTATAGGTGCTATCCATCGGATGTTGGACAAATGTTCGCGCGGTGATGTTCGGTCGTGGCTGAACATGATGATGCTGCTGCTGTAAGTATTGGTGATGCTGCTGCTGTTGGGGCTGTGGGTATATGTATGGCTGCTGTTGTTGGTTTCCCGACAATGGCCAAAAAGGCGGAGTCTGTTGTCCCCAGTTCGGGTTTTGGGTTGGCCACATGCCCATCACTGCCGTAATTGTTTGTCCAATTACGGCTTGAAGATCAAATGCTGGTGGTATTGGGTTGACCTGTACTATATTTGCACCAAGCATTCCCCCTGCTGATTGTCGCTGGTTTGTTGGTGGTGGTGCCCTTCCTTGCCCCGGGGGAAACTGCTCCTCGTGCTCGTTAATTATTACATTTACGTTTTCCAATGGTCCTGGTGGATCTTCGTTGTTTCGCCGTTGGCCGGGCAGTACTTCCCCTTGGCCGGGTTGTCGCTCTCCCTGATCAGGTGGTTGCTCCCTTTGGGCAGGTGCTTGCTCCCCACTTCTTATCGGAGTCCGTGCTACGCCTACCATTGCACTATCTGTCCTTCACTTGCTTTAATTTGTTTGATTTAACACTTAAAAGTTTTTTTTTTTAATTCAATTCTGATTTCACTCTTCTTTGCACTATTTATTTCTCACGAGTGCCGTGAGTCCTGTCACGGTCGCCAACTCTGTAACCGGACACCCCCTTGGTGGCCGCCTCCTACCCCTGGCGTGGGTGGTAGGGGTGGAATTCGGACGCGGATGACTCTCCTTGTACCTACCCTCGATGGGCAGGTTGTCTCAAACTCCAATTACTTTGCAGGTTCTTATTAGATTGATGATGTTACCGTGTGCCTTAGGCACTGAACGTTCCGGTCGCCAGGTGTTTTAATCTTACAAACACCAAGATGAAGTAATGTTTTGAATACTGTTTATTTAAACCATTTACACCACAATGTACTCCCTATTTCGGAGGTGATCCGTTGGCTTACAACGATGAAGTCATTATTTGAAACGCTGCGTCTCTTAATTGTAATTGGTTATCTTAATAAACAAATTTATCGATGCACTATCGTGGCTCGAAAACGGATCGACTGACTCGTACTAATACCCCGTTACCGACGCGGATGTCAGAGTTGCGACGCGTATAATGGTTCTGGTTGAGTACCGCTGGCTCGCGCAGCACTTATGCTCGCGGCTGTACGGTTGAAGCGCGTGATGATGCACCGAGGTACAGCCCGCAATATATAGTGCGGCCGGGGAATCCCCCTCCCTGCATTCTTATTTGTTTAAATAATGTTTAAATTTTTTGTTAGCAACAAATTATTATAACCAAATTTTTTCTTTAACAAACCCTTCAAACCCTTTCAAACCCTTTCTTTTCAAACCCTTTTCTTTAACCCTTTATGACAAATCTGATCCCTTTTTGACCATACCCAAAGAAACTCCGTTATAAACCGTAATCTTAACAATTTATGGTGATATTAGATTTTATCGGGTCCGATAGTGTTCGGACGCGGAGTTTGGGTCTCCTTGGATCAATAACGGGGAAACTCCGTTAAAAACCATTCTACTAACAATTTTTGGTGATCCCTGTTTTTCTTAATTTCGATAATACTCAGACAACAAATTTGGACTCCGTCGGTCCCTAAATAAAGCTTTTAATTAAATAACGCTAAAAAGATATTCATCCTCAATTTAGCCAATACACGCAAATCAAATATGGGTTTTCCTTATTTACGACTTATGATAACGAAGTCTCTGGCAAAACTGGCTTATCGCTTTTCTTATAATAATTAGATACCCAATTCGGGCCTCCATCGTTACTCATTTCCTATATCTAACACTGTTCGAGAATCAGCGCGGCGACGTGCGCTAGCTCGAGCGGCCGCTGTTCGGCAGCACCTCCCGGCCGAGTCCGGCGAGGACGACGCGCGCCGTCGACGCACGCGCACCGGCTCTCATCCGAGGCGGCACGGGTTACGTGCCGTGTGCAACAGGTTTCGCGCTCATCTACGCGCAATGGCTGACACGGGTCACCACGCGGTCGGGTAGATCGCCGATTTTGCTCGGTTTCTCATAACGGTTCAGCTCACGGGTCTGCTCACGAAGTTCGGTACGTCATCACGGGAACACATATCATCATCTCGGGATAGTGTTCAGCTCACTCGGAGCATAACGCGGGTGTACATTCTCAGTTACGCGACACGTCGGTACACTGGAACGACTCGGGTTCTCAACGGCTACCTCGCGGCAACACAGCGCCGCGGGTAGATCTTCTCATGCGGTGGTTATCTCACGGCGATACAGCGTCGTGGATATTTCGTCATCCGGTCGACTCAAGCGATTCATATAATTTAATGGGCTCACCGGGACCGCTCATATTGGACTTACTCATCATCATCGACTACTGTTCTTCTAAGCATTGTTATTCGGTACATGCTCAACGGTCTACTCATTGTACAGTGTTTTTTCGCGCGCTTTTTCATCGCTGTGTTATTTAAATAAAGAGTTTATTTTCACTGTTAACATCGGCAGTGTTCATTTATTTACCCCCGTTCCGCTATATCTCATCCTGGCATTTCTCAAACATTTGGTCCTTCGAGCCGGATAGCGGAACGGTGGGGAGCGAAAAGTGCGCGAAAAGTGTCAGTGCGTGTGTACTCATCGGGACATGTCATCTGTGAGGTGCGGAGAGAGTGCGCGTGACGCGTGTCTCTCTCTCGCAGTGACTCTTGGACAGCTCACCGGAAAGCTCTCTCGCTCGCGCTCGAGCGCACATGTACGTCTCACCGGCCGGCTCTCGTGCCAGGGGAGCTGTCGTGCCGTGTGCACCGCTCCCACGTCACGGATAGTGCGAACGACTCACCGGACTCTCGTGCGTTGAGAGCGCGCGCGATCATGCCGCGCTCCCGCGTTCGGCCATCTTGGGCATCTCATCGGGCTCTCTCGTGGCGGTGAGTCTCTCCCTACCACCGACGGTCGGGTCTCTCACGCGGGCGGTACGCGTTCGCTGTCGCGCTCAGGCGACACATCGAACGCTAGGACAGTGACTAGTGTGTGCTCTCTCTCACTCGCACTCGAGCCTTTCGGACATCTCATCGGTCTCTCACGCAGTGAGAGTTCGCGCGTCGCACATCGCGCTCTTACGTATAGTGACAGTGGCCCTTCTCATCGATATAGTGCGCGCTTCGACGTCGCTCTCTCGCGCTCAGACATTTCACCGGTTCGCGCGTCGTATCTCGTTCGCGCGCATGACAGTTCGCGAGCATCGGAATGGGGGTTTGTGCATCGAGAGTTCGCGCGTTGCGCTTCTCTCGCATTTTTTGGTGACTGTCAATTTTATCATCAGTTTGGTGCACAGTTAGAGAGTTTGCGTGACGTGCGCTCACTGTAATCGGACAACTCACCGGCTGACTCGGGCGGCGAGCAGCTGTATAATTGTGCTTCGCTCTCGCGATCGGCACTTGAGCATTTTTCATCGGACTTTCGCGCAGTGAGAGCTTGTGTGTCTGCGCGTTTTTCGTGCTCACTCGTTTCGGACAGCTCATAAGTGTAGTGCTGTGAGTGTACGCGTGTCGCGTCTCTCGCGCACAGTGACATTCGGGAAACTCATCGGACTCGCGCGCTGTGAGAGTTCGCGCGTTAGCGCTTCTCTCTCGCGCTTACACCGTCCGGACAACTCAGCAGTGTTCTCGTGTGGAGAGAGCTCGCCTCTCTTTCCCACGCAGTGCGTCTCGGTCAACTCATCGGTCGACTCTTGTGCAAGGAGAGCGCGCGCGTTCGTCGATCGTTCGCGCGCTCGGCATTTTGGACATCTCAGCTGTCTCTCGTGCGGTGAGTGCTCGCGTGTCGCTTCTCTCTCCCCACCATCGACAGTCGGACTCGGCGAGCGATACGCACTCCTTTGTCGTGCTCGGACATCTCAACGGCTAATGCTCGTGCCGAAGAGCTCGCGCGTTTCGTACGTCGCTCTGAATTTCGGCCATTTTTGTGACATCTACATCGGGCTCTCGCGCGGCGAGCACGCGTTCGCGTTTCGCTCCCGCGCTCAGCCATCTTGGACAGCTCAACTGACTCTTGTGTGGTGAGAGTTCGCGTGTCGCGTCTCTCTCCCCACCACTCATCATCGGAGTCTCAGCTGTACGGTGCGCGACTGGATCGTGCATTCGCTCTCTCGCTCACTCTCGAGCATTTCGGACGGTACAACGGTCTCTCATACGGTGAGAGCTCGCATGCTGCGGCTCTCTCGCGCTCACAGTGACATACCTCGCGATTCTCATCGGTTTCGCGCATCGGAATTTCACGTGCGGCTGTCAATATTTCTCACGCGGTTCGTTCAAGGACAGTTCATCGCATCTTCCGCGCGGTTTGTATCGGGAGTTCGCGTGTCGCATCTCCCTCGCGCTTGAACAGTACAGCAGCGTTGTACATCGGTCGTGCTCGCGCTAGTGAACTCTTCGTGCGTTTAACAATTACTTCGTGCGTCGGGAGTTTTCGGTTCGCCGCTCTCGCGTTCAATCAGGCTCTCGGGCATCTCAACAGACGGTTGCGAGGTGACGTCACGGTTTCGCGTCGCCTGGACAGTTCTCACGCGATTCGCGCCGCTCATTCGGAGTTTTGTTCGGTTCTCACGGGGGGGAACAAATGACTTTATACGATTCGGTACACGGTTCGTCGCTCAATCGATTAATTGAGTGACCGGTGACCTTCCGACTTCGTGTCGCCTACAGTTTTCATCCGGGTTTCGGTCACGCTTTCGGTCTGTTCTCCCTTTCCGGTTATCGCACATGGTTCATCACTCAATCGATTATTTGAGTGACTACTTGAGCGACAGGTGACTTTACGATCTCGCGTCGCCTAAGCGAGTCTCATTCGTGATTCGGTGCTCATTCGATCGGTCTTTCTCACGTTCGGGTCTCACGCGCATGGTTTCCGCGTCGATTCGACAAGGAATTCCTCGGGTTTGCGTCGCGTGTGCGATTATTTTGCGGCTCTGGAGTCGCTCATATGGACATTGTTGGACTCACGTCGTGTATACGATCTACGCTCGGCTCGCGCTAGTCGTTTAATCTATGGTTCACATCGTGGTTCGGCTCGGCGTCTCTCTTCAGGTTCGGCTCAGCGTCGCTCGGTTGTCTTTCGGATTTGCGACGCTCGTACAACCTCCGGGTTTTATGACACCCGTCGGATTCGCGCTCACGCTCATTTGAGGACATCATGCCGGTTCCAATGGCAACAGGGAAGAAGGCGACGCCGCTGGCTCCGTCAACGGAGCTTATTACATCTGCTCGACCAACGCCAGCGCAACCCGGTCACAGCTCACGTGGAAACCACTCATCAGGCGGCGACTCATCAGGCTCATCAGACTGTTCAATCGGTATCATCGCAGGCTGGGCACTCGAGTTAGTGCTCAGATGACATCTGCTCAGGGCAATCACTTTGTTGTGATGTGCGCACAATCTCAAGGATGACAATATGGAACGTCGACAGATGGCTGTCGACGAAAGGCATTTCAACTCCCTACAAAGCTTCGGGCCTTTCGGCCGCTCAGCATCAAGATTCCGCTCAACTTGTTCGACGCCGCTCATAGCAGCTGTCACTCATGTCGGCTCTGCGGAGATTACTCACGGGATTCGACTTCTGATGGACTCAGGGTCGAAGGAACTCATTCGTGTCGGAACAACTCATCGATCGGCGCGGTGTCCCGCGTCAACGATCCTCGATACCGATCTTTGGTGTCGGGATTCTCGGGTTCAACTCAAATTCGAGGTATTTATTATATACTCCGGTCTACTCACTCCTCGCTCAAGTTGCAGTTGTCGCTCATCTGCCGAGAACGGTTACCTCGACAGTACCAACGTTCGAGGTTCCCATGGAGACGTGGCTTCACTCGGATACGCTCAGGCTTGCCGACTCGGACGCTCTCACGCCACGGTCTACCGACTTCACCAGCGGGAAGGTTATGGACAACTCACTGAAGCCCAGCAGCATCTGAGGTGCTTCCACGGCACTGACTGATTAGTTTTTTCATCTTCGACTGATCTGTGCTTGGATCCGTGCAAGCTGCTCACGCAACCGCGTGCACAGCGCTCACATCGACGGTCCATCATGGGAACGTTCTTCTCCAGGAGCTTCTCACGAAGTTCTGGACGCAAGAAGAACCATCATCGGACACACCTGGACATCTCACCCCCGAAGAGGAGGAGTACGACGCTCATTTTTGGTCAACACGCTCATGGGACTCAACCGGTCGTGCGAGTTCTCTTCAAGGCGTTGCTTGCGCTTTTGGAGAATTTCTATCGCACCGCTCATCGGGGCCTGGAGCAGGTGCTCAGGCAGCTCACCCGGGATGAAAGTAATACAACGATCTATCACCGGTTCATGGAGGAACGCACGAACTTGGTAATAGGGACAAGGGACCAGCTACTTTCTCTGCCGGCACAGTACATTGATATCGGTCTCATCACGGAGTTCTCATACCGGACCAAGACCTCATCAAGGTCGACGGGGCCAACAACTCGGTCGTCATCACCTCCGGACACTCCGTGACCGAGCACATGCATGCAAGTGCGGAGTTTCAGCTCAACATCCCGGACGTTCTCATCTCGATTCGGCTTCACCTGTGTCTCGTCGCACACGGTCATCATGCATCCTGAAGACTAGCATCTACAACGAATGTTGTGGACCAACGACCAGTTCAACGGTGTTTCAATCGACAGCACAGGTGTAGGTGTGGATACATCGGGTCAGCTCATCGGTCGATTCATCCTCGGCTGAATAACTTGCGCTACGCGGGCGGCGTCTCGCTAGCCAACGGCTGCTCATCAACGACCATCGATCAACTCGTGTTCGTCACGGGTTGATTCGCGCTCACGGACATGCTCACTAGATGGGCCATCTCATGTGAAATGGAGATAGTCGGACATCTCAACTTCGTCTCGACGATCGCGACTTGTGCACAGACGCTTCTGCAGGGCTCTGGCCGCACAAGGTCGGCTGCGACAATACCTTGCCGTCTCAGCTCTCCACGCAATGGCTCACGCTCAGAGAAGATCTCACATCTCACCTGTCTGGCCAGACACTCGTTGCCTCAATAGCAACACACGGAGTGACTCAGCAGTGGTTTACATGGCTTCTCTGATGCATCTCAACTCGCGATGTCGGCAGGCGTCCGCATCGTTGTCAGCTCACCGTCCACAGCCGCTCATGCGGTCCTGGTGATCACCATCGCGCAGCTCAGAGATCACTCATCATGGTGGACGGGATCACCATGGACAATTCAAGGAATTTATGGACGACTCATTGGCTCGCCTCACGGCAAGCTCAACCACCGGGCTTCGGGCAACCTCAAAGTACACGAGGATTTCCCGGGCATCTCTCTGATAGTCGGCGCTTCGCGCGTCGAATGTCACGACAGTCTCACTTGAGAGGTTTCACCTCTGACTGCCTTGTTCCATTTCATTGGTATTTATGTTACAGAAATGTGTTCATCTTGAGAGGAAACTTCTGCTCATCGGCCATTCTCATCGGCTTATGCTCATCGGTCACGCTCATCGGCGCTACTCAAGGCGCTCAATTCAACCTGGCTCACCCTGGCTTACATCCGCCAGGTCTTGGGATTCTCAGAGAGTCAACCCTGCGATGTCCCACATTCTCCGGGGTGCGGTGTGTACCTGGCATGGGGGGATCCGTGCCCATCTTGCGATGGGCCAACTACCTCTGTTCTAGGTGGCACTCCCACCCTCGGATCGACTACGGGTACGGACTATGCTCACGCACAACATTCACGGTAGCGCTTCGTCTCGAAACGGAATCAACATCTCAACCGGATCATCTCATCATCGACGCCGTCGCTGATGGCGGGCGGAATGTTCGAGAATCAGCGCGGCGACGTGCGCTAGCTCGAGCGGCCGCTGTTCGGCAGCACCTCCCGGCCGAGTCCGGCGAGGACGACGCGCGCCGTCGACGCACGCGCACCGGCTCTCATCCGAGGCGGCACGGGTTACGTGCCGTGTGCAACAGGTTTCGCGCTCATCTACGCGCAATGGCTGACACGGGTCACCACGCGGTCGGGTAGATCGCCGATTTTGCTCGGTTTCTCACAACGGTTCAGCTCACGGGTCTGCTCACGAAGTTCGGTACGTCATCACGGGAACACATATCATCATCTCGGGATAGTGTTCAGCTCACTCGGGGCATAACGCGGGTGTACATTCTCAGTTACGCGACACGTCGGTACACTGGAACGACTCGGGTTCTCAACGGCTACCTCGCGGCGACACAGCGCCGCGGGTAGATCTTCTCATACGGTGGTTATCTCACGGCGATACAGCGTCGTGGATATTTCGTCATCCGGTCGACTCAAGCGATTCATATAATTTAATGGGCTCACCGGGACCGCACATATTGGACTTACTCATCATCATCGACTACTGTTCTTCTAAGCATTGTTATTCGGTACATGCTCACCGGTCTACTCATTGTACAGTGTTTTTTCGCGCGCTTTTTCATCGTTGTGTTATTTAAATAAAGAGTTTATTTTCACTGTTAACATCGGCAGTGTTCATTTATTTACCCCCGTTCCGCTATATCTCATCCTGGCATTTCTCAAACAAACACTTATTCTATTGAGGTTTCAGTGATAATGATATTAGTCACCATTGGATCGCTTTCTTTCGGTAAGTGCCTTTATTTTGCATCTATGAATCTCTGTAGGATTCCATACTGTCTTTCGTCCTTTCAGGTGTTGCCGCTTCCCGGATTACACCTCAGGTATGTATCTATGTATTCGCAATATTTAACTGTTATTTCTATTTTCAGGTGGACCGGGTTTTCTGCAGGCTACTCCCCCAAAGGTATGCGTGCTACGCGGTTATTAAATCAAATCCTATTCTATTAATTTGTTTTCTCTTCTTTTCAGTGCTGCCATAACTACTGTAATGGCTCGGTTTTTATTCCGTCGCTTTTTGGGACGCGGGCCGTTACATCTTGCCCTGCCGTCCCATCCTTCAGCCCCACGAGGGTTCTAGGCCGAACATCCGTCCCGCGGGAGCCTCCGACTCGGATGATGGGGAAGAAGATCCGCTCTCCCGCCGCCGTCGCGCCGTCGTTTCTGAGACGCGCCTGATATCATCGGAGGTTCGGGTACTTTTGGTGTCACATGGGCCTTGTCCCGTAAGCCGGGTTTGGTCGGATCTGCCTCCGCGACTTGGCTATCATCGTTGCGCTTTATTTGAGTTGCCTGCTGTTCCGCCTTCCCATGGCATTCCGTTCCGAAGAATTGCTGACCCGGCACTCAAGTCACAGGTCGGTGCACCTGGTCGCCACTCGTGATTACGTTTTTTCTCTGGCTGGTGTCAGCGTCAGGCTACAGACGGGCACGCGACTCGCACCGTCCTTGCGCTGCTTCCGTCGTACACCTCGGGTCACTGGCCTCGTGCCGCGTGGGTATACACATTTGTGTATTTTATTATTTGCTCTCCTTTTTTCTGCTACGTCGGCTTTTCTTGGCGGCCGACGCACTCTAGCTCGTCACTGCGGGATAGGTACAGCCGTTGCCCTGGCTGTCCCATTCTTGTTCTCGGCGCATGTTTGCATGCTTCAGGGTTTTCAGGAATTATTTTCCCCTTTTTCCATTTTAAAAAATTTTTTTTAGCGTATCTATTTTTCCCCCATTTTCCCATTTTCCCAGAGCCCATTTTTAAATTTTTCCCGTCTATCGAGCGGGGTAGGGGAGGGCAGTTACGAATGACGTGAATTCGTACGTAATGAAATATGTTCGTTATTGGCCCAAGCAAACCTGTAATTTCTGATGCTGACCTGCACCGAATGTTATCTTCGAATCTACGTTAAATTCAGTTCACCGTTCTGCGTTAGCACGCGGTTTTTTCCCCATTTTTTAAATAGTCCCTGTCGGCTTTCCTACACCCTTCTAGATTGTCTTATGTTGCTCCCAGATTAGAAGCCATTTGAGCTAGTTTTAAACCTTTTAAAACGTTCGTGTTCCAGTTGTCCCAAATCCGATTTATTTAGACATTTAGTATAACGTGGTATCGAATTTCCCATTATGGTTTTCTCCTGTGTCGTATAAATGACTCAGGGTTTGTTTTAGCAATAGATTATGCTGAGTCATTTAGTTGAGAATATCCCTAAAATAAAAATTCTTCAACTTGCTTAGATTTCTCACTAATATTCCTATTCTGAACAACTGGAAATCTATCCCCTGTAACCATGTTGCTACACTTTTCGCAAAGATTCTTTCAAGATTTTGAAACTTCTTGTCTACGAAAACCTATGGACCAGTCCACTGAATTTATAGATTGTTCACAACTCGAGTTCGTTTTTTTTCCCTTCTATCGAATTAAGCACCCGTTTCCCAACCTTTTATTGGGAATGCCGTTTAATTGCTGGAATAAATCTGCGCAATCGCAGCTGGATTTTAAATAAATCCATGTGTATTCAAAGTATGTCGCAATGGTGCTAGAATATTATTTAGATCCGCTGCGAAACGCGTTTCGTTTACGCCCGGGCGTCCGCACGGCTGCACTACCGGCAGACCTGGCTCACAGCTTCTGCCGCGCAGGTTGCACTGTTACCGGCACCTTTTTATGCATCGGAGTACCCCGCGGCTCATCGTATGCTGACTGATTTACGCGGAAATTATTCCTGAATCCTCTCAGGTTGTCATCGACGAATTTTTTCTTTTTGATATTTACGTGTCCAAGCACTGATTAGTTCGCAACAACGATCGATCTCAACGATCTACATCTTTCCCCTCTCTATCAAATAGTTGACAATGTTTGTGATTTTACGATTTTCCCCCTATTGCTTCTGTGCTTCTCGTTGTTATTATGATTTTTTTTCCTTCCTACTTTCCACCCCTTCTCACCTCATGCTTTACCTCTAAGTGCTCCGCGGCACGATTATTCGATCCAATGATTCGATCAGTAATGGGGATACATCGTAAATTTTGTATTCTTTTTAGCAAGTATTCTTTTGGGAAAAATATGTCGTCCTAGGGATCGTAATGACCGATAACCACAAACAACTTTTACCTTTTCCTTGACTCTATCTTTTGTGTGACGTTTGTGTCGTTATAAATATATATATACATATATATATATTGTCTTGCCACTATCTTTTTCCGACTCAGATATTATGCTTAAACGGTGCGTTATTTTTCGTTTCCTTCTAAATGGTACCGTCAACACGCAGTCGTAAGAGGGGTTAAAGATGCTACCGATACCCGATTTTATTTACCTTGCTTCAGGAAATTTCGGTGCGGAACGCTTGAGACAATTAGTAAATTTCAACATATCGACACGTATACCCGTGAGTTGAGCATTCTCTATTCCGCCCTTTAAGCCGCAACGCATGCTCCCTTCTATCCTTCGAGCTTTCCCTTCAAGTATTATCCCCTGGCCGAGAGAACTTCTCCGACACCAATATTTTAAGGGTACACAAAATGCTTGAAGTGTTGTGGAGTGGATGCCAACGGTAATTTTCGTTTCTCTCCAATCTTGGACATTGAAAACACTTTCTTTTCGACGTCACTTCGTTTGAGGCTATCCCTCGTGGGTCTGTCAATGATTCTCGGAAGTAAAATTCCGGGCTTTGCTGTGTAATGCACAGCCGTGTGACATCGCGCCCAGGCTGCTTTTTGCCTATTTTATTTTCGTTTTCCGGCTTGGACTGACTTTTCCGACAGCCGATGATTTTCCGTTTAGATGCTTAAGCCTGGTCGCACCCTACCCGCTAATATTGTCGCAAATTTTAATTGGTGATATGAATCGAGGAAGGTCACGGTGGTGATATCCTTTCCTATGACAAATAATTTTTCCCCCGCACTCGAACGCCATATTGGGCGATATTTTGATCGTGACCGATTTCCTCAACCTTTACGTCAGAAGTAATTTTTTGGGTCAATTCTTTCCGAAAAATTTTCATTATAACTTGTGCGCGTCACCGTTCCTACATTGACCGCTTCGCCCAGTGCCAAGGGACGTGCAATGTCCCGAAGCATTTTTAATCGTAAAAATATCTAGACCTCGGGTGAATTGGCTGTTATTCAATCCGTCATCTCCTCGATAAGGACCGTTACCCTTGCGCCGGTTTTCGTGTTCGAGGTAGATAACTATTCCCCATTTGCATTCTGAGGCTCGGTATACGGAATACATAATGCCATTTTTTTCCCTCGCGGAAAGACTCGTAATTTGCTGTATATATTTGCCGATCAAATTTTTTCCTTTTTTAATTAAGCCTCTTTTGGGATTTTAAATATCTCTTTCAAAATTCTGAATCGTTTCCCTGCCGTTCGCTCGGAAGCTTTTTGGCCAGCCGCGTCTGGATAATCGCGGTTAGGGTTTTCCCCCCATGGGATTCAACATCTGGTCCGGCAGCTCTACAATATTTCGTATACGTGCAGACGCTACGGTTTTTATCACCAAAATTTGGCATTAATAAGCAAACGATTTTATTTCTCGATCCCGGATTTATATAATTTACGTTATGTCAACATCATTGAATTGTATGACATTATTTTGCCAGACGTTTGCAACTTTTGATCCTATCACCGGGCCTCTTGATCGGGCGAGGTTATTTTATTTATTGACTTATTTTTTTTACTATTTTTTCTCGAACGCGGTATATTCGCTTGAATTATTTGTTCGCTTACGGACTTTCTCCCGTACGGTATTTGGTGCTGAAACAAAAGTCGCCTTACGATAGCGTTTGCCCTAATGCTGGTTGTCGTTGAGTTTGGCCTTGACAGTTCTGTTGGCCCATGGCGTCTCCATGCCCCATCGAATCCCGAGTTGTCTCCTGAAGACCGTTGTCTTCCCTGCGTTGTCCGCCGTTGGACTCACTCCGTGAGCTGGCTGACTGGTACAACCTCGCTGATCAGGATCAGAAAGCGAGGGTCTTCAGTTGACACTTTTCCGAAATGAAACCTCTCGACCGGGTCGGTCAGGCTACTCAGTCCACCCGACCGATATCCGTCGATGTCGACCGATATCCGTCAGTCCACCAAACCTGTACCCGACATGATGATCGTACCGTACCGATCGGTTTATTTTACGTCAGGTTATCCGTCGGTCGTTTTCCAAATTTCTATTGATTCCGGCCTCCTTTATACTCACTCGTGGAGTTCCACGTTCTCGACGCTCTCGTTTTCTCTACTATCGGTTCCCTCAGCCCCGTTCTGCCGTGGTCGTTGCCCTTCATGGTCCAGTTGTTACGGCGGAGATTTACCGCTGCTCTGAATTCCGGAGTCGGAACCTACACACTTTCCTCCTATGTCCCGGTCGTTTGCAGTAATTGCATATGATGTCCGCCGATTCAACTTTCTGATTTGGGATTAAACCCTGCGGACACCCTCGTGCGAGGTGTCCCGCTCTTCGGCACACATGACACTTTTTATTGTGCTTTTTATTCGGATCCGGAGAATGTCCTGTAGCAGTGAACCCTTCACGCTTCTTCGCTACCATGGGTTTGACCATCCCAGGCGCGCTGTCGTTTTCTTTTTGGGGTCGATGGCTCGGCCCTTCTAGTCGTATTAACTCCATTATCTGCTTCAATTTCGCCAGACGCTCTTCTAAATCGGAAGTTGGCAGCTCCGGAGTAGTGTGCCTCGAGTAGTATGCTTCGACTGCCGCAGCCCAGTCGAAGGCTTCCAGATGTGGCTGTTCGTAGCCCAGACTCTCTGCTACGGGTGATACCCTGCCCGAGGACCCTCCCCGGTGTGGAGTGGTATCATCTTCTGTGATTACCCGTTCTATGCTTTCTGTCGTGGTGGATCCAGGATCCTTGCTGTCCGATTCCCGAAGCTCATGTACCATGCCATTTTTTCCCCCACGGTGCCCTGGTGGGCCTCCCTTGTGGACTCATCTGTACCCGTGATGGTACCCCCGTGTGATACTCCGATGGTCTCCCGCTGCGCGGAGATTTTACTCGCTTCCGCCTCTCGCTGCGCTTCACGTTTATTCTTCTTGTTCTCGACTTGCTTACGTTGCTGGCAATCTTTCCAGATATGCCCAGATTTCTTGCAATAATTGTACACTTTACTCGAGGGATCGAGGTCCCCTGATTTCGATGCTGGGGGACGCCGGCGCTCGGACGACCGGCATTTTCCCGTCCTCAGTCCGTCCTCAACATTTATCCGCGCACACTTCCAGACGGCTTCCGCTACGTAGCCGACACCTCCTGCGTCGATTCCCTCACACAGTTGCTCCCGCACCCTGCTGCAACGTAACAAGTTGGCGCTGTAAGGAGGCAGACGACTCATGCTTCCCAAGGCACGTCTCCAACCCCGACCTTGAGCCCTGAGGCATGTCAATTATGTCGCGATTCATTTCATGCACCACTCGGTCTTTCAGCTTACAACTCCGTACCATGACGGTGGATCCTTGCCGCGCACTTTCTTCGTACGGCGGTCTCGCGGAATCCCCGTGGTCTAGGTTGCTCCTATGGAGTGTTTCTGTGTCCACTACCCCGTGTGTCCGTTCAGTCGGTCTGGACACGTCTTGCGTGAGGCTGGCTGCGACCTGCAGTGCTTCGCCCCCTGTCCACCAGTTGTCCCACGTTGTCCTAGTATGGACAACTCTGGTGTATGCTGCATACTCTTTTTCTGTTTTGGCGGTATTTACAGGGTGTTATTGAATCGGCGCACAAACTGTGTGCAGGCAGATGCGGGGTGATCGCCCGAGTAAAATGAGCCCTGGGAAAAGTTCGTACGATGAGTAGTTTCCGAGCAATAAGGGTTTAAAGTTGACCAATCAGAGCGCAGCTTGAGTAGTGACTACTCAAGCTGTCACACGGACAGCACACAAGCATGAGGTAACTTCACAGAACTTCGATACAGGGTGTTGAATAAATTAATACAGTGATAAATCATGCACTTTTAAATAAAAAAATTCCGCGACCGCTCGAATGTGCATTTCGAAGTCGAATTATCATCCGTGTGCCGAAATTCACAGTCACTACGACGACTCCCGGTGCATCCCCTGTAACCGCGTGAATCCCCGCGATGTCCAGGTATCGCCAGACCATTTCTCGTAATCCGACGAACTTGGCTCCGTAGTTTTTTGCTTCTCGAACCTTGATGAAGGTACTGCCCGAGATTAAGTCGAACCTCGTCATGGCTTTCGTTGTCCAGGTGTCGACTTACGATTTCTCGAAATCCGGCGACCTTGGCTCCCTAGTTTTTTGCTTTTCGAGCCTTGAGAAAGATACTGCGGGAGGTTGCGTCGAACCTCGTCATGGCTTTCATTGTCCAGGTGTCGATTTACGATTTCTCGACATCCGGCGACCTTGGCTCCGTAGTTTTTTGCTTCTCGAGCCTTGATGAAGGTACTGCTCGAGATTACGTCGAGCCTCTTCATCGCCAATAATTTGTTTATGTTTATTTAGTTGATATTATCGGTTGAGCCCTTCTACAGAGTCAGAGTACAGTTGAGTAAGTTGTGCGAATAGGATGCGGATTAGATTAAAAAAAAAAAAGAATGCTTTACAAAAGCATAATCGGATTAGAAAAAGAATAAAATGGTGTTTAGATCTTACTAGATCATTTCTCGACAATGTGTGACTACTGCTACGTAGTTTTAAATGTCCCGATCGTGAGAAATATTGTTACGGATAATCGCGTAATAATAGCCAATGCTAGCGGTATCCGGGTCCAACATTTCGACATCGTGAGATTTTCGCTGCGTAGTTTTTTACGTGCCCGTTGTCGAAAATATCAACACAGGCAATCATAGCGAACCCGATCTATGCTAGCGGTGTCCAGGTCTCACTAAACAATTTTTTGACGACATGTTTCCTTGGTTACATAACCTTCTGTCGTTCTGAATATGAAAAAACAATTCCTTATTATTGTCTTTGATCCATAGTGTTTTTACATGCCAGCTGTATAAAAAAAAGTTAATAATTTTTTGGACTAAAATACAAATGTTTATGTAACATTTCCTTTCCAGTTGAATGCAGTTCCTGAAAATTACAGTCGATCCGATCCTTCGTACAAACATTATTCATCCCGCTCACTGTCTAAGATGTGTAGAACGGTCGAAGCCACACGGTTATCCTGTCCACTAATGAAGACTGAAAAACCCCAACCCGCTCAACGAGAATATCAGATTCAAGTCTAACTCATAATTAAAATAAATAAGTAAACGTTCATAAAAAAAATAACATTAAACTGTCGTGTTCTTGCTTCTCTCGAAGTCATTGTATATCTGTAATAAATGATATTGAATCGTTTCAAAGTTTGCTGAACGAATCGTGTTTTACCATACAGTTAAATACAGATAACTTGTTTTGGCGTGTGTTAAGATATTGGAATGTAAGACGTATTCTCTTATTCTGACTGCTCCGAAAACTCTCTCCAATCTACGATGGAAGATGCTGCATCGGTTTACATGTTCCCATGAAAAAAGAAAGATCTCGAATATTTCCATATACTTTCGAAGATAAGATTGAAATCGTTCATTAAATAACAATAAAAAAAACATTCGCTGACTATTCCTCATAGAACGCGATAAGCGAGGAATTTATTATTGTTATTGTCCAAGTATTGCTGAAATAAATTTAGTCGTTTCGTTCTCCCGACGGTCGGGAATGTTATCATTACCGTGAACTCTTGCCCGTCGTGTATTTCGTAGACATGAAACAAAGGAGAATCTCACAGCTTGGAGTCCCACGAGCTATGGAATCAGTCGTATGGATCAACCATTTCACAACTGTCGACGAAAGGAGATGAAATACACTGCGCCCCTCACGTTTCTATATGCAGCCTGATGTCTCGTACTCGATACTTTCGGGGACGAGGTGGATATCGTTCCTTAAATAATGATAAATAATCATTCGGTGACTATTCTTCATCGAAAGCGATAAATGAAGAATCTATTATTATCGTCTAAGTAGAGATGAAATACATTTAGTCGTTTCGATCTCCTGATATTCGGGAATGTTCTCGTGGATCGAGAGGATCGAGAGGATCGAGGGGACCGAGGGGCGGAAAGTTGGATGAATGGATTATGAATTATATTGAATGAGGATTTTGAGTTAATTGTTTTTAATGTGTATTAAACAATTCATAGTGAAATGCCGTAGAAATATTATCGACTTTGAACATTATAAAACAAATAAATAAATTATCAACTACGAGGACGCGGGTGCCAGTTTACATAGGGCTGTAAGAATAAGGGGTCGGGGCAGGTAGTGGTCGGACGTCGAAAAATCAGTCGTTACTGTATGCCGTGATATACACATACTCCTTCTGTCCTTCAATCAGCCGGTCTAATTCCCCCTTCCTTTTCCGTTTTGGCTTCGCCCGGCCTTCATTCTCGATTGACTTCGGATCATTAGCATTTTCACTCGCTCTTTTAGTTTCTCTTTCGCACTCTATTTCACTTCCTTTCACATTTTTATTCCCACTTTCTCCAACGTTCTCTCTCTCACTCTCTTTCTTAACCACTCGTATGTTCTCTGTTTCATTCACGCTCACATTCTCTTCAACTTTCCCTGGATTGCGCTGTTTTCCACTCTTCTTTTCACACGCTTTTCCAGTCGCGGCTTGGTCTTCTATTTCCATGACTCTTTCATACGTTTCAACGTTCTCTTCTTCGCTTTCTTTTTCCCTCTCTTTTTGCTTCTCTTTTTCTCTCTCTTTTTCCTTCTCTTTTTCCCTCCCTTTTTCCTTCTCTTTTTCCCTCCCTTTTTCTTTCTCTTTTTCCCTCCCTTTTTCTTTCTCTTTTTCCCTCTCTTTTTCCTTCTCTTTTTCCCTCCCTTTTTCTCTCTCTTTTTCCCTCTCTTTTTCCTTCTCTTTTTCCTTCTCTTTTTCCTTCTGTTTTTCCTCCTCTTTTTCCTTCTGTTTTTCCCTCTCGTTTTCCTTCTCTTTTTTCTTTTCTTTTTTCTTGTCTTCTTCCCTCTCTTTTTCCTTCTCTTTTTCTTTCTCTTTTTCCTTCTCTTTTTCCTTCTCTTTTTCCTTCTCTTCTTCCTTCTCTTTTTCCTTCTCTTTTTCCTTCTCTTTTTCCTTCTCTTTTTCCTTCTCTTTTTCCTTCTCTTTTTCCTTCTCTTTTTCCTTCTCTTTTTCCTTCTCTTTTTCCTTCTGTTTTTCCCTCTCGTTTTCCTTCTCTTTTTTCTTTTCTTTTTTCTTGTCTTCTTCCCTCGCTTTTTCGTTCTCTTTTTCTTTCTCTTTTTCCTCCTCTTTTTCCCTCTCTTTTTCCTTCTCTTTTTCCTTCTCTTTTTCCTTCTCTTTTTCCTTCTCTTTTTCCCTCTCTTTTTCCCTCCCTTTTTCCTTCTCTATTTCCCTTTCTTTTTCCCTCTCCGTTCCCTTCACTTGTTCTTTCTGTTTTTCCTTCTCTTTTTCCTTCTCCTTTTCCCTCTCTTTTCCCTCTCTTTTTCCTTCTCTTTTTCCCTCTCGTTTTCCTTCTCTTTTTTCTTTTCTTTTTTCTTGTCTTCTTCCCTCTCCTTTTCCTTCTCTTTTTCTTTCTCTTTTTCCTTCTCTTTTTCCTTCTCTTTTTCCGTCTCTTTTTCCTTCTCTTTTTCCTTCTCTTTTTCCCTCTCTTTTTCCCTCTCTTTTTCCCTCTCTTTTTCCCTCTCTTTTTCCTTCTCTGTTTCCCTTTCTTCTTCCCTCTCCGTTTCCTTCACTTGTTCTTTCTGTTTTTCCTTCTCTTTTTCCTTCTCCTTTTCCCTCTCTTTTTCCCTCGCTTTTTCCTGCTTTTTTCCCCTCTTTTTCTCTATCTTCTTCCCTCTTTTTTTCTTTTTCTTTTTCCCTCTCTATTTCCCTCCCTTTTTCTCTCTCTTCTGCTGCCGTCCTTTCACACTCGAGTCCACTTTCATTTTCAGTCTCTCTTTCACACTCGTTTCCACTCGCTTTTCCGTTTTCTCTTCCATTTGCACGTCTGGTCTCTTCTACATTCTTGGCTTCGTTTTCTCCTGCTTGCACATTGATGATTGGATCTATCCTGTGAAACCATGAAGATAAAACAATTAATAATATCTAAAGAATATTATGAAATGAAACATTCGTGTTCGTAGTAATGTCTCACGTACCCAATAGCAGACGGAGCTTCGTCATTTACCCCATTTACTTCTTCGCGTTCGTGAATAGCTCGTTGAGCCGCCCATCCAATTTCTTCAAATCGTTGACTAGAATGAATAAGCATTAATAATGAAAAGTATTATATTCATCATCAGGAAATCAGGAAATACAGGAAATACATAATCAGGAAATACAGGAAATACATAATCAGGAAATACAGCAAATACAGGAAATACATAATCAGGAAATACAGCAAATACAGGAAATACTTTCTTATAGAAGAAGCTTTGCGAATAACGGAATATTATGGGAAGGCGATATGAAATTAGTATATTATGCTACATGGGAGGAAAGTGTGTCCTTTCACCGAGTGTGAAGTTTGATGTCGCCGGGACAGAAATTCATACGAGGCGAAAAGGCACTTTCTCCCGAGTGGCATACGGAATTTTTTCCCGACTGTGCTAAAAAGAGATTAAAAAGAGAAAATTAAAAAGTGGCCATATTTCTATGCCTGGAGTGGGGATGGAAATGGTCATAGTCTTGACGAGCGGAAGGAAAAGTAGTTTACCGGAGATAAACTTTTACTTCCGCTCGTCAAGACTCGGACACTTTCCACCCCCGTTTCAGGCATGAAATAGGGAAATTTCAGCGTAGTCGGGAAGAAATGAGGAGGCAATAGTACATTACTCCACGAAGGCGAAAAACGTTTTTCTAACTCGTGTTTCGCACGAGGGATGTACGAAATTTTTCATCACAGCGTGCAAAAATGGCGGTTTAACGCACGCGAAGCGGGCGGAAAATTGGTTTTTTCTGCACCGAGTGATGAAATTTTTTTTTTTTAGTTAACGGAACGATTAAAGGTTAGAGTACTCACAATTTATATTTGTCCCAAGTTTCTTCTCCGATACCATGCTTTTCGATGAAGTCTATGAGGAAGCTTCGCTTAGCCTTCACGAAATTTCGCATATATTTCCGCCTATCGTTGGTTTGCGGGCATGTGTAAACCGCCGAACACACATCGTTGAGCTGAGAACTGAGTAGGTACTGATGGTCCTTCAAGTACTCCACGAATGGCACTAATGCCACAATCAATCGGCCGAACACTTCAGGAATATTAACAATATTCTTCTCATATTTATAAATCGTCTTTTTCTTGAAAGGATACTTCTCAATTGTCGACATCGCAAAGAATTTAAAAAACTCTCCAGAGAGAACGTGTGGTTTGCCGGCGCAGTTTTCAATCTGACATACAGCCTCGCAACGGACCGTACGAAGTTAGCCACTATTCACGGATTCGTAAACAAAATTCGCGAGAGATTCTATTGCCAACCAAACTATAGCAAAATATAGGGTGTAATAAGTGAACATGACCTAGCGCGATCAGCGCGCGTAATCAATGAAATATTAATATTTCATCAATTTTCGTGCTAACCGCGTGGATTCATGTTTACTTGTTATACCTTATATTTCGTAATTGTTCGGTTAGCAATAGCGTGTCTTGCAAAATCTCTTTTTCGAATCTGAGAATCGTAAATAACTTAGTATGACGGATTGAAAACTGCTTCGACGGACGATATATTGTCTCCTTAAAGCCCCGTCCTCGACGGGGGGATCGACGGAGGGATCGACGGGGGGATCGACGAAGGAACCAGCGGAGGGATCGACGGAGGGATCGACGGAGGGATCGACGGAGGGATCGACGGAGGGATCGACGGAGGGATCGACGGAGGGATCGACGGAGGGATCGACGGAGGGATCGACGGAGGGATCGACGGAGGGATCGACGGAGGGATCGACGGAGGGATCGACGGAGGGATCGACGGAGGGATCGACGGAGGGATCGACGGAGGGATCGACGGAGGGATCGACGGAGGGATCGACGGAGGGATCGACGGAGGGATCGACGGAGGGATCGACGGAGGGATCGACGGAGGGATCGACGGAGGGATCGACGGAGGGATCGACGGAGGGATCGACGGAGGGATCGACGGAGGGATCGACGGAGGGATCGACGGAGGGATCGACGGAGGGATCGACGGAGGGATCGACGGAGGGATCGACGGAGGGATCGACGGAGGGATCGACGGAGGGATCGACGGAGGGATCGACGGAGGGATCGACGGAGGGATCGACGGAGGGATCGACGGAGGGATCGACGGAGGGATCGACGGAGGGATCGACGGAGGGATCGACGGAGGGATCGACGGAGGGATCGACGGAGGGATCGACGGAGGGATCGACGGAGGGATCGACGGAGGGATCGACGGAGGGATCGACGGAGGGATCGACGGAGGGATCGACGGAGGGATCGACGGAGGGATCGACGGAGGGATCGACGGAGGGATCGACGGAGGGATCGACGGAGGGATCGACGGAGGGATCGACGGAGGGATCGACGGAGGGATCGACGGAGGGATCGACGGAGGGATCGACGGAGGGATCGACGGAGGGATCGACGGAGGGATCGACGGAGGGATCGACGGAGGGATCGACGGAGGGATCGACGGAGGGATCGACGGAGGGATCGACGGAGGGATCGACGGAGGGATCGACGGAGGGATCGACGGAGGGATCGACGGAGGGATCGACGGAGGGATCGACGGAGGGATCGACGGAGGGATCGACGGAGGGATCGACGGAGGGATCGACGGAGGGATCGACGGAGGGATCGACGGAGGGATCGACGGAGGGATCGACGGAGGGATCGACGGAGGGATCGACGGAGGGATCGACGGAGGGATCGACGGAGGGATCGACGGAGGGATCGACGGAGGGATCGACGGAGGGATCGACGGAGGGATCGACGGAGGGATCGACGGAGGGATCGACGGAGGGATCGACGGAGGGATCGACGGAGGGATCGACGGAGGGATCGACGGAGGGATCGACGGAGGGATCGACGGAGGGATCGACGGAGGGATCGACGGAGGGATCGACGGAGGGATCGACGGAGGGATCGACGGAGGGATCGACGGAGGGATCGACGGAGGGATCGACGGAGGGATCGACGGAGGGATCGACGGAGGGATCGACGGAGGGATCGACGGAGGGATCGACGGAGGGATCGACGGAGGGATCGACGGAGGGATCGACGGAGGGATCGACGGAGGGATCGACGGAGGGATCGACGGAGGGATCGACGGAGGGATCGACGGAGGGATCGACGGAGGGATCGACGGAGGGATCGACGGAGGGATCGACGGAGGGATCGACGGAGGGATCGACGGAGGGATCGACGGAGGGATCGACGGAGGGATCGACGGAGGGATCGACGGAGGGATCGACGGAGGGATCGACGGAGGGATCGACGGAGGGATCGACGGAGGGATCGACGGAGGGATCGACGGAGGGATCGACGGAGGGATCGACGGAGGGATCGACGGAGGGATCGACGGAGGGATCGACGGAGGGATCGACGGAGGGATCGACGGAGGGATCGACGGAGGGATCGACGGAGGGATCGACGGAGGGATCGACGGAGGGATCGACGGAGGGATCGACGGAGGGATCGACGGAGGGATCGACGGAGGGATCGACGGAGGGATCGACGGAGGGATCGACGGAGGGATCGACGGAGGGATCGACGGAGGGATCGACGGAGGGATCGACGGAGGGATCGACGGAGGGATCGACGGAGGGATCGACGGAGGGATCGACGGAGGGATCGACGGAGGGATCGACGGAGGGATCGACGGAGGGATCGACGGAGGGATCGACGGAGGGATCGACGGAGGGATCGACGGAGGGATCGACGGAGGGATCGACGGAGGGATCGACGGAGGGATCGACGGAGGGATCGACGGAGGGATCGACGGAGGGATCGACGGAGGGATCGACGGAGGGATCGACGGAGGGATCGACGGAGGGATCGACGGAGGGATCGACGGAGGGATCGACGGAGGGATCGACGGAGGGATCGACGGAGGGATCGACGGAGGGATCGACGGAGGGATCGACGGAGGGATCGACGGAGGGATCGACGGAGGGATCGACGGAGGGATCGACGGAGGGATCGACGGAGGGATCGACGGAGGGATCGACGGAGGGATCGACGGAGGGATCGACGGAGGGATCGACGGAGGGATCGACGGAGGGATCGACGGAGGGATCGACGGAGGGATCGACGGAGGGATCGACGGAGGGATCGACGGAGGGATCGACGGAGGGATCGACGGAGGGATCGACGGAGGGATCGACGGAGGGATCGACGGAGGGATCGACGGAGGGATCGACGGAGGGATCGACGGAGGGATCGACGGAGGGATCGACGGAGGGATCGACGGAGGGATCGACGGAGGGATCGACGGAGGGATCGACGGAGGGATCGACGGAGGGATCGACGGAGGGATCGACGGAGGGATCGACGGAGGGATCGACGGAGGGATCGACGGAGGGATCGACGGAGGGATCGACGGAGGGATCGACGGAGGGATCGACGGAGGGATCGACGGAGGGATCGACGGAGGGATCGACGGAGGGATCGACGGAGGGATCGACGGAGGGATCGACGGAGGGATCGACGGAGGGATCGACGGAGGGATCGACGGAGGGATCGACGGAGGGATCGACGGAGGGATCGACGGAGGGATCGACGGAGGGATCGACGGAGGGATCGACGGAGGGATCGACGGAGGGATCGACGGAGGGATCGACGGAGGGATCGACGGAGGGATCGACGGAGGGATCGACGGAGGGATCGACGGAGGGATCGACGGAGGGATCGACGGAGGGATCGACGGAGGGATCGACGGAGGGATCGACGGAGGGATCGACGGAGGGATCGACGGAGGGATCGACGGAGGGATCGACGGAGGGATCGACGGAGGGATCGACGGAGGGATCGACGGAGGGATCGACGGAGGGATCGACGGAGGGATCGACGGAGGGATCGACGGAGGGATCGACGGAGGGATCGACGGAGGGATCGACGGAGGGATCGACGGAGGGATCGACGGAGGGATCGACGGAGGGATCGACGGAGGGATCGACGGAGGGATCGACGGAGGGATCGACGGAGGGATCGACGGAGGGATCGACGGAGGGATCGACGGAGGGATCGACGGAGGGATCGACGGAGGGATCGACGGAGGGATCGACGGAGGGATCGACGGAGGGATCGACGGAGGGATCGACGGAGGGATCGACGGAGGGATCGACGGAGGGATCGACGGAGGGATCGACGGAGGGATCGACGGAGGGATCGACGGAGGGATCGACGGAGGGATCGACGGAGGGATCGACGGAGGGATCGACGGAGGGATCGACGGAGGGATCGACGGAGGGATCGACGGAGGGATCGACGGAGGGATCGACGGAGGGATCGACGGAGGGATCGACGGAGGGATCGACGGAGGGATCGACGGAGGGATCGACGGAGGGATCGACGGAGGGATCGACGGAGGGATCGACGGAGGGATCGACGGAGGGATCGACGGAGGGATCGACGGAGGGATCGACGGAGGGATCGACGGAGGGATCGACGGAGGGATCGACGGAGGGATCGACGGAGGGATCGACGGAGGGATCGACGGAGGGATCGACGGAGGGATCGACGGAGGGATCGACGGAGGGATCGACGGAGGGATCGACGGAGGGATCGACGGAGGGATCGACGGAGGGATCGACGGAGGGATCGACGGAGGGATCGACGGAGGGATCGACGGAGGGATCGACGGAGGGATCGACGGAGGGATCGACGGAGGGATCGACGGAGGGATCGACGGAGGGATCGACGGAGGGATCGACGGAGGGATCGACGGAGGGATCGACGGAGGGATCGACGGAGGGATCGACGGAGGGATCGACGGAGGGATCGACGGAGGGATCGACGGAGGGATCGACGGAGGGATCGACGGAGGGATCGACGGAGGGATCGACGGAGGGATCGACGGAGGGATCGACGGAGGGATCGACGGAGGGATCGACGGAGGGATCGACGGAGGGATCGACGGAGGGATCGACGGAGGGATCGACGGAGGGATCGACGGAGGGATCGACGGAGGGATCGACGGAGGGATCGACGGAGGGATCGACGGAGGGATCGACGGAGGGATCGACGGAGGGATCATGTCTCATCATGTCTTCCTTTAGATCTTATGGAGTATAATTAATCAGGGATAATAATGTAACAACAATGAATTATGACATGTTTTTATTTAACAAGGATAGTGCACGCAACAAAAATGTTCCTGTATTCGAACTATTACTAGCGATTAATCGAACGAGACAATGTGATAGAAGGAGCGATCACAGAGGAAGAAATATTATAAACCTCAATCGTTGTTACAGATATTGGGAAAGTCCCCCTTCTTCATACTTATAAAAACGATTGATTGCGCTTTCAGCCCAGAAACATCGGAAACGTTTAAAACTAATATGAGCGTACAATAAAACAGATGAGTGACGAAAGTGGAAAGTATCACCACCGCTTTTATTTCCGGTATTGCTCGATGTGCATTCCACGCTTTTCTATGCATATACGTGCTCGAATTAGTACGCTGCGCGTTGCTTTTCGCACCATATCCTCAGGAATCGTTGCACTGACTTCCCGGATTCTTCGGATCAGCTCCTCGATATCGTCTACCGGTTCTCCTTTGTACACCTCCGCTTTCATATGGCCCCACAAGAAAAAATCCATGGAAGTCAAGTCTGGGGATCGTGGGGGCCAAGCAAAGGGGCGGCCTCTCCCAATCCACCGGTCAGGCCACTCCCGATCCAAAAACTCGCGAACGATCAAATTGAAGTGTGGTGGTGCCCCGTCTTGCTGGAATATAAGCCGTTCAAGAAGATCTGGCGGTAGATGAGCGATCAGGTCGGGGAGATCGGTTTCGAGGAAAGAATCCCCGTCAAGGCGATCAGGAAGAATGACCGGCCCAATCTAGGCAAATTAATAAATCAGTTTATATTAAATAATAAAGAAAAATCATACTGACAAAGGTCTTTGAATGTTTAACCAGTTTGGTCAGTATCAAATCATGAACGACGCCACCCTGTTCTCTGCTACACGCACATACGAGCAAACACAATTACGCCAGGCCACACATTAAGTACAAATTAAGTAAAATAAGTAATAAAAATAATAAACATACCAATTCGTCTCCAACTACTGCACCCCACAAGTTCACAGAAAAGCGATCCTAGAACGTCTTGGCATGCACAACACGAGGATTTTCATAGTCCCAATAGTGGCTATTGTGCTGATTAAAATAGCCGTCTCGTGTAAAAATCGATTCATCGCTCCATATTATCCGGTCAGCGAAAGTTGGATCGGCTTCTGCGCAATCGACGAACTCCTGGCAAAACAACAACCGTTGCTCCGGATCGCGTCGTTTAATATTGTGAACCGATTAAGCGAATCATTAAAGCATCAGTTTCGATACTCCGACGTTCCAATGCACGGAAAACGTTTGCATCTGGATGACGGAGTGCGCGAGGCCAACGCGCACGATATATACCGACTGCTGTTCCGGCTCTGCCCCCAGCTTCACCAAGAGCTAGCAGCATATGATAATACTCCCGTGGAGTATATACCATGTCAAATGCCTTCAATAATTCGTCTCGGTACGTAAATCCAAAACCGGCGTATCTTCTCAGATGACGTTTATACCAAAATGCCCGTAAATAAACAAATGAAGGATAAACAGTGAAAGATGGTGCAAAATACACAACGCTCGAATAAACTTTCGTTTTTCAATTTTAGTCTTTCAATTTTATTTAAGATACAAAAACAGTAGGAATCATCTCCAAATCTATGATAATCAACTTCACAGGAAATCTATAAATCATCTATTGAGACCTGGACAATGTGGGCGTCGTTCAATACTCATTCATCGCGTTCGATGAGGACTAGTCATGTAATGATTATGTATCGTTATTTAGGAAACGATGTCCACCTCGTCTCCGAAAGGGACGAGTACAAGACATCAGGCGGGTCATAGAAACGTGAGGGTGTAGTGTATTTCATCTCCTTTCGCCGACAGACATCTGATGAGTGATCCATACGCCTGTTTCCATAGCTAGCGGGATACAAAGTTGTGAGATTCTCCTTGGATTCTTGTCTACGAGACGAAATACACTACGGGCAAGAATTCACTGTAATGAGAAAATTCCCGACCATTGGGAGATCGAAACGACTAAATGTATTTCATCTCGACATAGACGATAATAATAGATTCTTCATTTATCGCTTTTGATGAAGAATAGTCAGCGAATGATTATTTATCGTTATTTAAGGAACGATATCCACCTCGTCCCCGAAAGTGTCGAGTACGATACCGTTCCTTAATTATGATAAATAATCATCAGCGACTATTCAACATCGAACGGGATAAAGAACGTATATGTTATTATTGTATAAGACTAGAGATTGAATAAATTTAGTCGTTTCGTTTTCCCGATAGTCGGGCATGTTCTCATGACTGTGAAGACGAGTCCGTAATATATTTCGTCGCGAAGACACAAACCCAAGGAGAATCTCACAGCTTGGCGTTGCTCGAACTATGGAATCAGGCGTATGAGTCACTCATCTTAAATCTGTTGACGAAAGGAGATGAAATATACTGAATCCCTCATGTTTCTATGTTCAGCCGGGTGTATCTTACTTAACAATATGTTTCCAATTACCGACATATGGTCCCGTTAAAACATCTTTACGATATCGGGAATTAAGTTATATTCGTACGCGAGAAGAAAAAATGCAGGTTTGCTAAGAAATTGACCAATATTCTAGAACTGTTCGACCGTCTGATCGTGACATTGCCATTCGTGGATCGTTCAAATGAAAGATATACGAAGATACATCTGGAGTTTATTGAAGAAGCAGCGCATGCCTGAATTAATGGCCGGACGAGTGAACAGACGGAAGGACGTACGGAAAGACGGATGAAAGGCAGGAAGGACGGCGGGATGGACGGACGGTGGGTCGGGGGGACGGGGGGATGGAGGAACGGAAGGACGGAAGGACGGAAGGACGGAAGGACGGAAGGACGGAAGGACGGAAGGACGGAAGGACGGAAGGACGGAAGGACGGAAGGACGGACGGACGGAAGAACGGAAGAACGGAAGTGATACGATAATCTATTTTGTTGTTAATTTACACGTTTGGTATTAATCTAAAGTTTATAAAATGTTACTGCTGAATTTTCTTTAATATTTCTTGAATAATTTAAAGCGGAACTCGTCGAAATGGACCCACGACTCGATCGTTTTGTTGTCCCGCTCTTGCTGAAATCGTCGGATGAGCTTACTCCATTTTGTAGCGGTGAGCATTAGCATTCCTTCTACGCAAATCAATGAATATTTCGGATTAATAAGCGCACTGCCAGAGAGCAATTAATTCAAGAAATCGTACGCAAAAGTAAATCGCACGCAACGTAGCCAATCTACGCATCCGCCGAGAATTTAAAAACTCATGGCTGCACAGCGCAACTCTCGGCAGGCACAGAAAATAGCACTTTTCATGCATAAGTTACATAAAGTACCTTTTCCAATCGCAGCCGCTACCTCGATCCATTTCTTGCGCTGGTCTTCCTCCGTCATTAACTCCGCCGGCAGACTCCAGTCCCAGAGCTGCCGGCGTTTCCAGACCTTCTTTATCAATTTTTTCTCGAATTCGAGTGTGCCACGCTCGAATTCCTCCTGAACTTGTCTCTCGAAATCTTCTTTTTCGCGCTAACATGTATCGAAAATACAAAAGAAATAAGTATATATTGATTAATAAAATAATTAATAGATCAATTACAATTATGTGTAATAACAATTCTTCTACATACCACATCCATCTTCTTCGAGATTCCCGTCAGATCAATATGAAACAAATGTATATAGAAACAAATGTATATAGAAACAAATGCTCACATGTTTTCCAATGCACGAATATTCACAACGTGCGAAAATGGAGTGCATTCTCGCATGAACAGTTAGGATGGTTAACTGTAGAATGATAATTTATTCTGTATCAGATAATCACGTTCTAAAACCATCTAAATAGCATTTCATAAGCTTTTAAGTTTTCTGATAAATTTTTGAAAAATATTCGTTGCTGATGCAAACTCTCGAATCGCAGCGCTTTTCACTTTTATCCCAAATACAGAAATCTAGTCTGCAATGTCACGATTCTCGCCAATGTCATCCGCCGAATCTGGGATCCGCACGGTCAATGCATGGTTTATATGAATAAATAATCAAGGGTAAAATATCAAATTGTGAAACAGCACTAGAGATAAAAATACTCAACATCTAAAGTTTTTAACGCTGACGAAATGCACTACGGGCTGAAGTTCACTGTCATGAGAACATTCCCGAATATCAGGAGATCGAAACGACTAAATGTATTTCATCTGTACTTAGACGAAAATAATAGATTTTTCATTTATCGCTTTCGACGAAGAATAGTCACCGAATGATTATTTATCATTATTTAAGGAACGATATCCACCGCGTCCCCGAAAGTATCGAGTACGAGACATCAGGCGGGATATAGAAACATGAGGGGCGTAGTGTATTTCATCTCCTTTCGTCGACAGTTGTGAAATGGGTGATCCATACGCCTGATTCCATAGGTCGTGGGACTCCAAGCTGTGAGATTCTCCTTCGTTTCATGTCTACGAGACGAAATACACGACGGGCAAGAGTTCACTGTAACGAGAACATTCCCGAATATCAGGCGATCGAAACGACTAAATGTATTTCATCTGTACTTAGACGATAATAATAGATTCTTCATTTATCGCTTTCGATGAAGAATAGTCACCGAATGATTATTTATCATTATTTAAGGAACGATATCCACCTCGTCCCCGAAAGTATCGAGTACGAGACATCAGGCTGGATATAGAAACGTGAGGGGCGCAGTGTATTTCATCTCCTTTCGTCGACAGTTGTGAAATGGTTGATCCATACGCCTGATTCCATAGCTCGTGGGACTCCAAGCTGTGAGATTCTCCTTTGTTTCATGTCTACGAGACGAAATACACGACGGGCAAGAGTTCACTGTAATGATAACATTCCCGACCGTCGGCTAAATTACGAACGAAACGACTAAATTTATTTCAGCAATACTTGGACAATAACAATAATAAATTCCTCGCTTATCGCGTTTTATGAGGAATAGTCAGCGAATGTTTTTTTTATTATTATTTAATGAACGATTTCAATCTTATCTTCGAAAGTATATGGAAATATTCGAGATCTTTCTTTTTTCATGGGAACATGTAAACCGGTGCAGCATCTTCCATTGTAGATTGGACAGAGTTTTCGGAGCAGTCAGAATAAGAGAATACGTCTTACATTCCAATATCTTAACACACGCCAAAACAAGTTATCTGTATTTAACTGTATGGTAAGACACGATTCGTTCAGCAAACTTTGAAACGATTCAATATCATTTATTACAGTTATACAATGGCTTCGAGAGAAGCAAGAACACGACAGTTTAGTGTTAATTTTTTTATGAACGTTTACTTATTTATTTTAATTATGAGTTACACTTGAATCTGATATTCTCGTTGAGCGGGTTGGGGTTTTTCAGTCTTCATTAGTGGACAGGATAACCGTGTGGCTTCGACCGTTCTACACATCTTAGACAGTGAGCGGGATGAATAATGTTTGTAAGCAGTATCGGATCGACGGTAATTTTCAGGAACTGCATTCAACTGGAAAGGAAATGTTACATAAACATTAGTATTTTACTCCAAAAAATTATTAACTTTTTTTATACAGCTGGCATGTAAAAACACTATGGATCAAAGACAATAATAAGGAATTGTTTTTTCATATTCAGAACGACAGAAGGTTATGTAACCAAGGAAACATGTCATCAAAAAATGAAAACGTCTAAAAAAAATCTTACAAAAAAAAACAAAAATTATGAACGATAAAAAAACCGTTAATAAAAAAGTGACTTCAAAAAGGATGAAATAATTAATGCTGCAACAATAACTAATATTGTTCATAAACAATAATAGCAGTAATTAACAATAAATAGTGATAATTAATAATAATTAATTAATCGTAATTATTCATTGATAATCTTCGCTACAGTCGGGAGACGTCGCCCCTGACAACGCGCTACTGGGAGACGTCTCCGGACTGTAACGAAGATTATGAATAAATAATTACGATTAATTAATTATTATTAATTATCACTATTTATTGTTAATTACTGCTATTATTGTTTATGAACAATATTAGTTATTGTTGCAGCATTAATTATTTCATCCTTTTTGAAGTTACTTTTTTATTAACGGTTTTTTTATCGTTCATAATTTTTGTTTTTTTTTTGTAAGATTTTTTTTAGACGTTTTCATTTTTACTTGTACTTTTTTTCATTCACACATTTTTCACAGTCGGGAGTTTTTTTAAAAATGTTAATTTTTTTTTATTTCACGCTTTTTTAAATGTTAAATTTTTAAAAAAAGTAAGAAGATTTAGAATACAGTTCATCGAAGCCAATCTTTTTCCATTTGTTACATGCCGTAGCTGTCGATTGCCCCATTGAACCAAAGTTACTGCACAGCGCCTCATTCCTTTCGCAACATGATTTTTCATGGTCGATGCATAAAAAGTTTACTGAATTCTGTAACTTCTAATGGAAGTTCGTATAATTCGACCATAAAGAATTTTGTTACAAGGAGAATGAGACCTTGCGCAATTACTTTGGTGTCAGCGATGGAATCCACAACAAAAACAAAATGGAACAATTTTGTCTTCAATGAACTTTGTCATAGAAGAATAATTGTTCATCGATCAAACTCTGTCACTTTTTTTTAGTAGTTTTCAAATCCTTTGAGTCATGTATTTTAGAGTTTTACAAAATGTTTCAACTTCTTTTTTTTTATGTTAAATTTTAAAAAAAGTAACAAAGTATCTGTAATACAGTTCATCGAAGCCAATCTTTTTCCATTTGTTACATGCCGCAGCTGTCGATTGCCCCATTGAACCAAAGTTACTGCGCAGCGCCTCATTCCTTTCGCAACATGATCTTTCATGGTCGATGTGTAAAAAGTTTACTGAATTCTGTAACTTCTAATGGAAGTTCGTATAACTCGACCATAAAGAATTTTGTTAAAAAAGAGACTGAGACCTTGCGCAATTACTTTGGTGTCAGCGATGCACTTTCACAACAAAAACAAAATGGAACAATTTTGTCTTCGATGCAATTTGTTGTTTTTTTATAAATAACGTGTTCGATTATAATTATTGCACCGAATATAGTTAATTCACACACTGGTCACGCACGAAACACCGTAATTAATAATAAGTAAGGTGAAGCGCGTAAATAATAACGTGTTCGGTAATACTTAATGCACCGAATATAAAAATAATAATTAACAATGAAAAAAAATCACAGTAAATATATAGTGTTGACAGCTCATTCGTAGCGAAACACGAAATGCTTGGGGGATCGTGCATTGAGCCACTGTGAAATTAGCTGCGATACACGGTGAAAAGGCAAAAGATGGCGGCATATCTCGCTGTAATTTCGATATGGACAAACATAATTCTTTCCGAAAAGCCTTTATCTCTGTGAAATCGCGTCGCATCGTAAGAAAACCTGAAAAAAGACACTGGCCACGATTTAAAGAAACTGCTTGCCAAATTTCGTCAAGAGATTTTTTGTCGATTCGGAGAACACTGGATACCAAGGAAACGCGTGATCGCCGTGAAACGCATAACTCCCGTCTTTTTGCCCTAGCGGGCAGTCGGGAGTTAAAAATTGTTTAGTGAGACCCGGACACCGCTAGCATAGATCGGGTTCGCTATGATTGCCTGTATTGATATTTTCGACAACGGGCACGTAAAAAACTGCGCAGCGAAAATCTCACGATGTCGAAAAGTTGGACCCGGATACCGCTAGCATTGGCTATTATTACGCGATTATCCGTAACAATATTTCTCACGATCGGGACATTTAAAACTACGTAGCAGTAGTCACACATTGTCGAGAAATGATCTAGTAAGATCTAAACACCATTTTATTCTTTTTCTAATCCGATTATGCTTTTGTAAAGCACTCTTTCTTTTTTTTAAAATCTAATCCGCATCCTATTCGCACAACTTACTTAACTGTACTCTGACTCTGTAGAAGGGCTCAACCGATAATATCAACTAATATATCAAATAATATCACCTGGACAACGAAAGCCATGACGAGGTTCGACGTAACCTCCCGCAGTACCTTTGTCAAGGCTCGAAAAGCAAAAAACTACGGAGCCAAGTTCGCCGGATGTCGAGAAATCGTAAATCGATACCTGGACAACGAAAGCCATGATGACGTTCGACGTAACCTCCCGCAGTACCTTTCTCAAGGCTCGAAAAGCAAAAAACTACGGAGCCAAGGCCGCCGGATTTCGAGAAATCGTAAATCGACACCTGGACAACGAAAGCCATAACGAGGTTCGACGTAATCTCGAGCAGTACCTTCATCAAGGCTCGAGAAGCAAAAAACTACGGAGCCAAGTTCACCGAATGTCGAGAAATCGTAAATCGACACCTGGACAACGAAAGCCATGACGAGGTTCGACGTAACCTCCCGCAGTACCTTCATCAAGGCTCGAGAAACAAAAAACTACGGAGCCAAGTTCGTCGGATGTCGAGAAATCGTAAATCGACACCTCGACAACGAAAGCCATGACGAGGTTCGACGTAACCTCCCGCAGTACCTTTCTCAAGGCTCGAAAAGCAAAAAACTACGGAGCCAAGTTCGCCGGATGTCGAGAAATCGTAAATCGATACCTGGACAACGAAAGCCATGATGACGTTCGACGTAACCTCCCGCAGTACCTTTCTCAAGGCTCGAAAAGCAAAAAACTACGGAGCCAATGCCGCCGGATTTCGAGAAATCGTAAATCGACACCTGGACAACGAAAGCCATAACGAGGTTCGACGTAATCTCGAGCAGTACCTTCATCAAGGCTCGAGAAGCAAAAAACTACGGAGCCAAGTTCACCGAATGTCGAGAAATCGTAAATCGACACCTGGACAACGAAAGCCACGACGAGGTTCGACGTAACCTCCCGCAGTACCTTCATCAAGGCTCGAGAAACAAAAAACTACGGAGCCAAGATCGTCGGATGTCGAGAAATCGTAAATCGACACCTCGACAACGAAAGCCATGATGAGGTTCGACGTAACCTCCCGCAGTACCTTTCTCAAGGCTCCAAAAGCAAAAACCTACGGAGCCAAGGTCGCCGGATTTCGAGAAATCGTAAATCGACACCTGGACAACGAAAGCCATGACGAGGTTCGACGTAATCTCGAGCAGTACTTTCATCAAGGCTCGAGAAGCAAAAAACTACGGAGCCAAGTTCGCCGGATGTCGAGAAATCGTAAATCGACACCTGGACAACGAAAGCCATAACGAGGTTCGACGTAACCTCCCGCAGTACCTTCCTCAATGCTCGAGAAACCGAAAACTACGGAGCCAAGTTCGTCGGATTACGAGAAATGGTCTGGCGATACCTGGACATCGCGGGGATTCACGCGGTTACAGGGGATGCACCGGGAGTCGTCGTAGTGACTGTGAATTTCGGCACACGGATGATAATTCGACTTCGAAATGTACATTCGAGCGGTCGAGGAATTTTTTAATTTAAAAGTGCATGATTTATCACTGTATTAATTTATTCAACACCCTGTATCGAAGTTCTGTGAAGTTACCTCATGCTTGTGTGCTGTCCGTGTGACTACTCAAGCTGCGCTCTGATTGGTCAACTTTAAACCCTTATTGCTCGGAAACTACTCATCGTACGAACTTTTCCCAGGGCTCATTTTACTCGGGCGATCACCCCGCATCTGCCTGCACAACAGTTTGTGCGCCGTTTCAATAACACCCTGTATATACCCCCGTTATTTAGCAGTAGCGTCATACTTGCTCTAACAGTGCTGCACGTGTTTTACGCACTCATATCAAACTTTCATTAAGTAATGTGGGTTCACGGTTTACACCCTGCACATTACGGGATGCCTTCCAGTCCTTGACGTATTACCCTTTCGGTTCCAGGCTCCCTTACTGATTCTGTTTTTACGTCCCAATTCCTGGCGACGCTCTTCGGGATCCTGCAGCGATCCCTGAAGACTTCGGTTGACTACCTTTCCGTTATCTCGTTTGGATAACGGGGAATCCACGGCGATCCAATGATCGTACCCGTGGTCCGCCCGAACACTTAGTCGACCCTGGTTCGCAGAACTATTTTTCTTTTTTCGCTCTCACGTGGAGCCACAGTTTTACCGCACTCTGCGGAGATTTTGGCGATTTGGTAATTCGTATTTTAATTGTTTATTTCACTCTGAGCATCCCACCGCTGCCACCAATGTTATGCCGCAGAACCTCAGGTATTTAATCTGGGTTCCGTGCGCGAGCCGTTGGCTCGTAAGATTGGGGATGTGCTCAGTAAAGGGTTGGAACCCAAGTGAAATACAAACGTATTATTTATTTAGACAGTATTTAACAATGCTTGTTTAGCACGATATTTAATAGGTTTAACAATCTATTAATATTATCGGAGATTGTTTAATAATGTTTATTTAGCACGATATTTAATATGTTTTACAGCATGTTAATATTATCAGTGATTTACGAGGGTAACATTGATATATCTATTATATAACAATGTCTACCGAGAACCTTCGACTGAGGTTCGCTTTAATGTCCGATTAACATTGTACCCTAGCAAATCATACCAACCAAGTTTTTACCCAGTTTCCTACCGAGTAGGGTTTAGTCACTTGTCCTACCAAACGTTCTCACCCAGTATCTTACGGTGGTGCAAGCACAGACGTGGGGCTTAATCACAGTAGGACAAAGTTCGATCTCACTCACCGGTCTTGCCCAGTGTCCTACCCACGAGCGCTTCCAGATTCGGTCGTATCATACTTTCTCTAACCGAGAATCTTACACACCCTATTACCCACCGTTCTCTTTCGTAGTCAATTGGATCGTGTTCTGTCCAACCAAATATCCTACCTAGTGTACTACTCACCTAACGTTTCCATATTCGGTTGAATTGTGTTCTATCCAACCGAATATCTTACCCAGTGTCTTACCGATTTAGCACTTTCGTAGTCGGTTGGATAGTGCTCTGTCCAACCGAATATCTTACCCAGTGTCTTGCCGACTTTGCGCGTTCGTACTCGGTTGGATAGAGCTCTGTCCAACCGAATATCTTACCCAGTGTCTTGCCGACTTTGCGCGTTCGTACTCGGTTGGATAGAGCTCTGTCCAACCGAATATCTTACCCAGTGTCTTGCCGACTTTCCGCGTTCGTACTCTGTTGAATCGTGTTCTTTCGATCCGAAGACCCTCTCGACCGTCTTAGTCGCGGATCGGTTGAAGCCAGCAGCATTGTGAATTATATGTATTGTAACCGTTTTTCGCCTAACCGCAAATAAACCCAATCGAGACGGCTACAAAACCCGTCTCACTCGGCCTTAAGGGCGCCAGCCGCGAGAGCGAGAGCTCTCGCGACAAAATTTTAATTTTAAGAGCCGAACGAGAGTCGAGAGTGACCCGGTGTCGCTCAGCCTTGGGAATTGGTAGAGGGAGTGGTTCGGTTGCCTCCGCGAGGAGGAAACAGAGATCGAGACGAAATATACGGGAACTCCAAAAGATACTTTATTTTAGCGAATATCGGGAGCGTGGTCGAGAAGCGACTAGCGTGCACGCTCGTTCCCTCAATAACCCAAAATGTTCACAATAAAGTACAATAATGCGTAACTTGATTCGGTAACATAAATTCGGTAAAAGACAATCGGCGACAGACGATTTTCGGAGTCTCGGCGCTCGCGTACCAACGACTAACGTGGATCGCAGCCACGGTACCTTTCGCAACAGGTATTTCTCTAATCAGCCCGATCGCAGCGGGAGTACGCGGAATCTCATAATAATCGGAAAAAGAAATATGTAATAAGAAATTGGAAACAGAAATAAATTGGAAAAAAGAAATATAGCATAAGAAATCGGGAAAGTTAGATTAGGAGTTAATTGCAAGAAAATTTATAGAAACGGAGATCAAATTAAATTATGGACTCGCACGAGGCGCAAACTATTGAATGAAACAAAAGATTAAACGAGAACCCTCCAGGCAAATTATCTAACGGAAACTATATGAAATTGGAATACATGGATTTTACTGAATTCTTCCCCGAGAACAAATTCCGCGTTTCGCGCACGAAGGCGTGCCGTCCCCATGATAACGAGTCGAGTTTGCTCTATTCTACTCTAGCCTCAAACCGAACACGTACGACGATCTCACCGGTTTCGTTGCAGTTGCGGGAGCTTCTCGAGTTGTCCTCGGCCAGAAGTCCCACTTCGCGTATGACAAGATGTCGGTATTCTCGCGAGACGTTAAGCACGGATCGGCAGCGGTCACGACGTCCTTCCTTCTCGGGAGCCTACGATTGAGTCCCCGAGAGAAGTAACGTTCTCGCGATCGCGGGTCCTTTTTCCCCCACCCTATGCCTATCTTCGTTTCGCCCTCTGCTCTATTTGTCCGAGTTCCCCGAATTACGGAGATCTCGCGCGGTTCTTTGAATTACCTTGCGTTCGGGATATCGTGAACGCGGGGTGTTGAGTACGCTCGTGGTGGGAGGTGAATCCACGAGAGTCGTTGCGCGCAGATACGGGAACTTCGGTGAGACGAGCCAGGCGACGGAATAGCGACGAGCCGGACGCTGGAGATCTCGGTAGCTGGTGGCTCGTCGTGTCATTATGGCTTGGTGATCGGTTGACGGGTGGAGGACCCGGTATCGGTAATGTCGCGTGCTACCTCGGTAGCGGCGCGACTGAACGGCGAGTGACTTGTCGAGGTGCTGGTCTCGTGTGGCTGCGACGGAATCGGTAGCAAGGCTCCAGCCTGCTGACTGTCGATGGCGGTGGCAAGGCTCCAGCCCGCTGTGCGTTGCTGGGAGGCGTCCAGATGTCCTTGCGGCGGTTACGACCGCCGTACACTCGAGAGAATATCGACCCGACAACAAAATAAAGCTCAAAATTAGTCGCGGGAACGGTTCGCTCGCGATTGACCCTGTCTGTTTGCCTGGAAGGGACTCTTCCCGGGAGAAAGAGTGCCGTATGCCGTGCCGATACACGCGAGAGTCGGAGATTTGGCTCTCTTTGTGGCGGGAGCAGAAAAGCCCCGTCACAGTATATACGTTTAACTTTTAAAGTAAATATATGTCTATCAATTTTGGAGTACAACTTTGGTTGTAATTATACCGCGACATGCCGAAATCTATGTGGGGCACTCCATACCATTTGTGCTTAGGCCAAACTTCATATCTTCGATTGGGCCCACGTCATTTTATATGACTTAACTCTCAAAAGCACTTATATTTGTTATCACAGTTTTAAAATTGTTTATAATTATTTATTATTAAAAAATGAACTTATTTGATCGCCACAATTAAAAAATGTTAACAAATTCTGAACAATCTTCTGTCACATAAATCATTTTACGACTGAAGCCGGAGTAGACCTTCTATTTTTTCGAAGAAAAAAACAAAAAAATTATAATAAGAAAATCAGTTGAGTACAGGGTATCGATTGACAATTTTTATATGCAACACTACATTTTTGGGAATTCTTTCAGATTTTCTCGAAGTTTTTTGTAAACTTAAAAAATAAAAACCCTTCGGAAGAATCTGAAAATAAATACATGCAGTAATATATAATATATAAATGGTTAAAGCATTATAGTAAGCAACTGATTTTTATTTCTAATTTCTTCCACTGTTTTTTTTCGAAAGAAACATGTAGAAAAAAGGAGGTGATGCCGGCTCACGCCGGCTCAATTTTTTTTATATATGACATAAGATTGTTGGGAATTTTTTCCGATATTTCTGAAGAGTTTTTATTTTTTGTAAGTTGAAAAAAACTTTCGGAAATATCGGAAAAAATCCCCAAAAATGCAGTGCTGCAAATTTTTTCAGATTTTTAAATTGTGGGGATCAGGAAGTACATTTTTTAATCATAAATAATTGTAAACCATTTTTTAAATTAGGAGTGCTTTTGAGAGTTAGTTCAGTCATATAACAAATTTCGGTCCTAATTCAAGATATGAAGGGTTGACCCAGGTCGAAATGGTATGGAATGCCCCATATATACCATGATTTTATAATGTTTCGAATATATGTTTTTTTAATCAATTATTTTTAGTTTTGTATTATTATACTTTTTTATTCAAATTCATACATGTCAAATAAAATAAATCACAATTGATGAGATCCTTTCCTTACAGACTTAGAAATCTTACTTGAATACTTTCTTGCAATTGTCGGCGTGTTGTACCCCGGGTAGGGTAGTAGCACCCTATTAGTAATACAACATAAATTAAGTAATATATTAATACGTCATTAATATATTCTTAATTTAATTAATGTAATAATACAGTAATATTAACATTAAACATTATTATACGTTTTCGGGCAACAACATAATATTATACTATATTCGTATAATAGTATAATATTATAAAATAATCGTAATAATATACCATCGTATATTATAGTATTGTAGTATACATTCCAGTTCGGACAGCGGTGTCCGAAAAGTGGAGCAACTCCGGTTGCACAATATCGAGGTATGCAGCGGCACGCGGCGAGCGCGCGTCGCTGCAACGAAATCCACCAAAAACCTGAGTCAGCCGTTAAGCAATCACGGGCGACTCGGTAATTAGAGCATCGACTCGAGAATCACCGAGTCACTTATGTCGAAATAAAAACATGCTCCAAATCCCGTTCTCGAAGAAAAGAGGATTTGGAAAGATAATGGTTTACAGAAATAAAGTAAACCATAAACATCTAAACAATATTAAGCTGACGCGCCTAGTCTCTTATTCGTATATAAGGGATCGAGAGCAGACACTCATCAGTCTCTTCGGAACTCCTGATTTTTACGGTTGACTATACACTTCGAGCACAGCTCAAACACGATAAGTGGGTCGCGTAATTGTAAACCCCTATCGTGAAAGATTAACGCCGGAGTGTCGTTAATCTAGAAAGTGTATCAAGCGTACAGAATGTACCAGCGGTTGGTAATTCAAAGGACATACGTAACCATAACTAGAGCTTTAACCAATAAACGAAAGTAACAATGAATAACATATAAACAGCAATATCCAAACGATGGAATAATCAAACATTGATAATAAAACATCGAAAGATAAATTAATGGAGCATTGTTGGATAACATAAGGCAGCTCTGAGAGAGCTCTAACCAAGAAATAAGTCTACGTCGAGTTGAACGTAGTGCGGGCAAAAGGAGGGAACCTCAATCGAAGGTTCCTGATAAGCATTGTTATATAGCAAATATAACAATGCCTTACTAAACATATTAACTATCTAAATATCCTGTTTCACCGATATAAATTGTTAAATAAATATTGTTAATTGAATAAATCTATATTTGTACTTCACTTGGGTTCCAACCCTTTACTGAGCACATCCCCAACCTTCCGAGCTAACGGCTCGCGCACAGACCTCAGATTAGCTACCTGAGTTTCTGCGGCATAACAGGCGAGTATGTTTATGGCGTTTAATTCACATCGATCCTCGTCTATATCTTTCCTGCCATTTTCTTCTGCGTTGACTCCGCTTTGCTGCCTGATTACTGACATCCATTGGGCGTAGGTTGCATGTACTACAAAAAACAGTAATAAATATTGTAATATTAATAATAATAGAATATTAAAATGAACTTTCAATCACATTGAACTATACATACTCAACTTGTCGTTATTTTTGTATCTTCGTCCGGGTTTTCTCCTTTCAACATTTCCCACACTTGTTCATAGACGATGACTATCTTTAATTTACCTGTATCAAACCTGCAAGCATTGAACATTTTTTATACATTGATTGAAAAGGGCTTATAATTACAGTATTCCACGGCATTTAATTGTACCTGTACAGATTGATTCCCGTTGTCGATTTATTCGGCATTTGGGTTGTGTACTTATTCCTTATGTATTCGAACATTATATTGTCTATTTCAGATGGCACAGACAACTGCCTTATGGCTTCTTTTTCGAGGCATTCCACATTTTTCCCATGATCTATTCCCATGACTATACTAATCGGTATAATCTCATTAATGAGTCATATTCGAAGTCGAACGGTACCATTTGGTACGCGGTGACACCTTCATCTATGGCGTGGATCCAAAAATACAATTAAAATCATCAATATAATCGTGTAATTTATAGATATACTTACACGGAATTTGTACACAACAATCACGAGTCAGCAGCTTCTTCATCTCCTGTTTTTCTACATTTGTGTTGTCGGCCAATTCCTGAATCGACAGTGGTGCCAGTCTAACGTTTTCCGATTCATCCGATTCATTATGCCAAAAGCCCAACAACGTTTTCAGTTGTTCCTCGACAATCTTCGCTTTAGAAGCGGCAATGAGGGCTGCTCCTTCTTCTTCTTCATCTCCGTCCACTTCATAAACATTGTTATTTTTTTCCGTTGTTTTGCGTTGTCTACGCATTTCGACTCTCTTGTCGCTGTCGTCAGATCTTAATGCCTTCAGATTGTTGGATATAGTCGTTTTAATAAACTCCGTTGAATAAACGTCATTATCTGCTGTTTCGCCTTCCCGCTCGAGTTGACGGCAAATATCTGTTGATGAATAAATTGCAAAGTATTAATTACTGTTTTAAACCTTATCATAAAACATTTATATGGAGATCGTATTATATCTCTCATTAGAACGTACTATTCACTAGCTGACAATCCTCCGATGTTATCTGTCGCGCATTCAGGATAGGGAAACTCTTGGGTCTAAACATCATTCTCAGCAACTCTTGTCGCGGCCATATCGCTTTGATGACTTTGTAGATTCTCTCTTTTTTACTTGTTACTGCTGCGGCACTGGCCATGTATTGACGATACAATTTAATGCCTTCCCATTCAACCTTCGAAACATACAAGGAATTGCCAAATAATTTGTCTCGTACAGTTGCAATATCGTTAATATATTGCAAATCCCAAACTTGGCCATTTTCGTCCGGTTCCGTCGGTATTGTATTTTCATCCACGTTTGCTCTACCTGCGTCGTTACTTTCGTTACGGACATTTCTGTTACTTGTATTATTCACAAGCCGGTTCAATTTTACGTTAATTTTTTTAAAATTCTGATCGTATCTCTTTATTGATTTTATTATTATTTTGGTGATTGCGATTCGCATCCAACTGTATGTTTCTTCGTTTTTTTTTTAGTCGGTTCGAGCGTTGACATTTCATCTGAGCTGTACCTCTCTGACGGCTTATTAACCGAGGACGCGGATATATTTTGCCGTGGCTGTCCGGTGACTTTTCGTGTCATGATATTTTTCGAATTATTAGAAGTTAACACTGCTGATACTGTTTTTGTGGTAGCAGCAATTGTACAGGAAGTCGACTCCTTTTACATAACATAAAACACATATAACAATTAAAAACTATTTCCTCGATAACAAAAAATATTTACGTAGTAAAAGAAAAGTTTCTTACGGGATGGTCGCCATTCTTATTTTTTCCGTCCGACGTGGGTTGTCTACTGTCACTACGGCTGCAGTTATCACTGATACGCGCTCTTATTGTGGTGCTACACTCATCTTGTTGTGTCGTTGACTGTGATTTCGTTAATGACTGCGGAATTAAATGAAATTGATCAAGAGACTTGGTGGAGTCTCGCGTCAAGTACGTCGGCCATGGGACTGGATCGAGTATCTTTTCCTAAAGATTAGCTGAGGACAATTATGTATAGTACCAATAATAATGTTTCTTACTGTTTGAAATTTTGCCGTTTTCGGTGTCGAAGCCATTCCGATCTCGAAGCTTTGCGGATTGACACTTGAACCAAAGGAAGCTATACCAAGCGACGACTGTATAGACTACAAGAAATAAATAATAGTACATTGCTCAAATTTTTTACTTGTATTACTATTCTTTTTTTTATTAAAAGATTGTTCTCTCGGTGGACACAACTTACTTTTTCAAGATGCAGCGTGGCCGGCGTCGTCGTTCTTCTATGATGTGTATCATCGGATGCTGCTCTTTTTGTACCATTAATCGGATCTGACTTGCTTATAACTGATGAATCTTTGTCCATAATTGGTGATGGGCTCGAGTTGTAACCGACAAGATTTTGCTGTATTGATTTTATGTTTGATGTCTCAAAAGTGTTTTCCGGATACGGTGGCGTCGACGCGCTCGTCGTTGCTGTGGTTTTTGGAAGATTCGCTTCAATCGTTTCCGTATCTGTAGTCAACGACTTCAAAACTTTCGCATATTCATCGTCATTTTCTACATTATCCGCTTGCATCGTTTCTTCGCTCGGAAAGTCGGCAATGAAAAAATCATTTTGCTGATCGATTTCCATACGGTTGAGTATAGGTTCGGTAGATGGTGATAGCGGCGGATTTATTGTTGTGATTGTCGTCATTTGTTGCTTTTCGTTTTGTTCGGAAATCAAAGCGGAGCCTAACTTTAAAGTACTCCTGAAAGTCTGAATCGACTGCGGCAGTGATAGTGGTAGTGGTGATCGTAGTGGCGACAGTGGAGGCGTTGTTGTTACGACGGGATTGTCGGCATTGGTTACCTTATCAGTCATATCGTTTCCTTGGTAAGTACATATTATATTTTGCAATGTATCTACTGTACCATTTTCTTCTTTATTCTGAGAGTGTGATTTTTTGTAGAAATGTTTCCTAACATCGGCCACGGTCTCTTCGTGTGTTTCAATCATCAGCGTCTTGTGTACTTTCCTCTATTTATGGGGTTAAATAAATCAAATAAGTGATACCAATACATTCATCCAACCGGGGGGAGAGAGAGAAACATACCGCCTCCTGCGGGGTGAGCTTGTCATTTCGCGTTGATTCATTGCTACTATAAGTGATACCAATACATTCATCCAACCGGGGGGAGAGAGAGAAACATACCGCCTCCTGCGGGGTGAGCTTGTCATTTCGCGTTGATTCATTGCTACTGAGAGTCACATCGTTCGCCGTTTTGTCAAGTTGCTTCGGCACAATTGGCCGCTTGTTTTTGATATAATTATTACCATCTTCAATCGAGTCTGCTTATCAGAAACAACAGATGAATATACAGTGAGGACCAGGTGAAACTAGACGCCCGAAAAAACATGGAGAGGGGAGATCTGAAATATCATTGGCTACGGCCCTCGCTTAGCAGTGCGTCTCAACTCGGTGGCGATCGGGTCTCCATGCGAATGGGGGCAAACATTTTTAACCGCAAAAATGTATGGAATCGAACCATACCAGTGAAATTTTTATTTGTTGTTCCTTCTCTTTGTTAGAGACACAAACAATGGTTATTTCGAACACCAATTAGTTTTTTGCGTTGAGATCCAACTCTCTATTTTAATTGCATCGTTTTAAGAAGAAAAGGTCGTGCTCATTTTAAATGGGACAAGGCTTTTTTCACCGATTCCCGCGGATCTCGGTCTGATTTCGAAAAACCAAAAAAGTATATTCGAGTAAATTTAATTACTTTGTAAATAGCGCTGGTTTCATCGGGATAGGTTGAAAATTCCCCCCGTGCACGAGGATCCCGTAAATGTTTGCAAAAAGAGGATATGCGATGACCACGGACAGTCACATACGCAGGTAAAATATCGTGCAATGTCTTATGCCAAGCGAAATGCAACGACGTGCAGATAACACTCCTAAAGGGTCTCGATCGGATAATGCCGAGGAAGTTGTGTACCTTGGAAGGCAAGGTGAATTTTTGGGGGTTACTCGAAAATGCTCCGGCCGATCTGATTGAAATTTTTCATGGAGTCATTTTTCATAGTGCCTTACGATATGGTGAAGCGTCCGCGGCAACAACAACGCGTACTAAAACAGGATTTCGGCTTTTAGTCGTAGTCCCGTGCGCCGAGCGATAGTAATTTCTTTAGAAAGCAGGCCGCGATCTCGCGAGGGTTTCTCGCTCTTGAAATACATTACTTTTCCTCGCTTTACCGATTCATCGATGAGCTAGACATTTTACAAAAACAAAAAAAATAGGGTGCGAGGGTGTCGGTTTCCGTTTCGACCCCTTCCCCATGCTTCGCTACCTGTTGAAACTATTTGATTAATTTGTAATTCGGGGAGCAGGCGCTGTACGAGTTACGAAACAATAAGCTCGAAGGATTTCGATCGCGCGCACGTGAAAAAAAATCAATCTTGTTTCCACGCCGGTACGTTTTACCGGCCCATTAAAAACCGTTTATTTAATTCGTAATTTGCCTGATAGATTCAAATTAAAGCAAATTCAATGGATCGATTGAATTTGTATGCATACCTGTGAAAAAATGCGAGATTATTGTTATTTCTGCACGATTCACGAGCCCCTTAAAACCTATAAATTAGGTTCCAACTTTAGCTATAGACAATGTGCTTTTTGCCACCCAATACGGCTGAATTATTTTGTTAGTGTTAACATGAAAAAAAATTCGATAGCAGTTCCACTTGTGTACGCTCTGTTCGGTAAAGACATTGTATCATGTAACGCATTTCGCAAGCTAGAAATAAACTAACTCCAGCTTGTGCCCATTGTCAAACAATTGAAAAAAATTAATAACAAACGCAACATTTTTTCCAAGCGTCCAATATTTTTGGTGGCCCTGAAAAGGGGCGTTTGGAAGGCCATCGTTGAATATTTAATTGTCCCAGCTCGACCTCGGAATATGGACATGCAGCGGCGAGCCATACTCAACAGTATCGCGGCAATCTGTTCCGGCGAAATTTGGAGCCATTCTTCTCTCGTTGCGATTTCGAGTTCGTCGAGCATTTTCAGAACAGGTCTTCGATCTCGAATCCTTCTTTTCAGAAGAACCCACTCATTCTCGATAGGATTTACATCCCAATTATTCGCGGCCACACGCTGCGGTTGATGCCATGCTCCTCGAGGAATGTGTTGACTATTCTGGCTCGATGAGCCGCGGCATATCGTCGATCAAGACGAATTCTTCTCCAATTCGTGAGCAATCGATTTATTACGGAATGATTTGTCCCGATAATTTCAGCAATATCTCGTTGCCTCCGTCCCTTAGCCGATAAGGGTATCGCATCCATGTCCACGTTCGATAATCGTGCCATTGAAAATTATTTTTCTTAACGCAGGGAGGAAGTTTTCTGTCAGACACGAAAATAAGAGTTGAATGTTACCCTCATAAAAACGTATGGACTACCCAATAATAAAAAAGCGACTCAAGGGCTGAAGGACTTAGGTCGATGGCCTATTGGCAATAGCAATAGTAATAGCAGTACTATATGTAATTAATTTTAGAAATGTATCAGCAACCAAAGATTGTTAAATATTGTCAATAAATACTTTTACTACTACTAAGAGTTGAATGCCGCAGTTAAATGGCAGTTCAACGGCACGATTATGGAACGTGAATAGTACCATCGATTATGGAGCTTATAATTTCCTTATCGGAAGAAGAACGGATGCTGCGAGAGTTCGCCAAAATTATCCGGTTGAATCGTTAAATAATAAATCGATTGCTTGCAAAGAACGAAGAGACTAGCAGCCGAGCATATCGACGTGGAGGAGGCCGACAGTGGGCTACAACGCTTCGAGAAGATCGGACACTGGCTCAAGAAGCTCAATGGACACCGCGGGGACTACTGGCGAGTCGAGGGATGTTATCCCACGGCATCTCGAAACACACGGTCCATTGACAACTGAAAGGATGCTAAATAAGATCCCGTCGCCTAGTTATCAAACCTCTGCTCACAGCACGCCATAGACTTGCGAGGCTACGGTACGCTAGAAGCACGAAAATTGGACGCGTCAACAGTGAAAAATGTGTATACACGAATGAGTCTAACATACAACTTCACAGCAACAGCGGCAACAAACGAGTATAGCGACGACAGGAAGAATGGATGGACGTCGACCACGCGCGAGCGTTTGTCGCAGACTCGATCACGGTACGAGGTGAAATCTCTATCGACACCGGAACGACACTCGCAGTGTTTAGAAATCGGACCGTACGGGGCGATTTTTACATCGTTCGAGTCCTTCGTGCAGTCATTCCGGAGGTTGAACGAATTGGCGAAAACTTCATCTAGGTCGACGATAATGTCCCTGCTCACCGTGCCAAAATCGTGAACGCGTTCAACGAGGAGCATGGGATTAACCGCAATGTGTGGCCAGCGAACAGTCCGGATGGAAATCTGATTGAGAACGGATGGTCTGTATCGAAAAAAAGGATTCGACATCGATATCCGCAACGAGAACGCTCAATCAACTTGAAATTGCAGCGAGAGGAGGATGGCTCTGAATTCCACAGGAGCAGATCGTCGCACCAGTGTCGAGTATGACTCGTCGCTACTTGGTCATAACCCGAGCTCGAGGTGGAACAATAAAATATTAAACCACGGCACTCCAAACGGCTCCAAACGGCCACCAAAAACATTGGACGTTCGAATGATTGCGTTTGTTATTAATAACAAAATTTTATTTGACAACGAGCACAAAGTCAAATTATTTTATTTCTAGCTTATTTTATTTCTTTACCGAACAAAGAGCACAGAGGTGGAACTGCTATCGGATTTTTTTCATGTTGACACTAAGAGAATGATTAAATCTTATTGGACAGCAAAAAGAAAAGTGTCTATCGCGAAAATTGCAAATTAATTGGTAGATATTAAGGGGCTTGCGAATCGTGCCAAGGTAACGACGAGTTGGCATTTTTTTCACAGGTGCCATCCAAATTGAATCGATCCTATGGATTCGCAACCCATCGTACCAAAATCCGCGGAAATTGGCGAAAAATACTTTATCCCACTTCAAATGAGCACAAACTTTTCTTCTTAAAATGATGCGATTAAAGTAGAAATAACTATTGTTTAATTGTTTAAAAAAAGCAAGGAACAAAAAATTAAAATTCTACCGGTACGGTTCGATTCCATAGATTTTTCCGGGTAAAAAAGGTCCTCTTCGTCTTCGACGTAGGATCAAGACTTTCCGTGTAATCCAAGTGGGAGTCGCAGAACCACCCTCTCGAAGCGTGCATCGAAGAAAGGGTTGCTCCAAGCCGGAAATACTAAGAGATCTTTTTCTCTTAAAATCATGCAATTACAGCAGCGAGATTGATCTCGACGCAAAAAACTAATCGGTGTTCGAAAATAACCATTGTTTATTTGCTTAACAAAAGCAAGGAACAACAAATAAAAAATGTTCTTGTATGGTTCGATTCCATACATTTTTCCGGGTGAAAAAGTTCCTCTTCATCTTTGACGTAGTATCGAGACTTTCTAAGTAATCTACGTGGGGGTTGCCGAGCCACCCTCCCGACGCGTGCATTGACGAAAGGGTTGCTACTAGCTGGAAATACTAAGAGACCTTTCCCTCTCAAAACGATGCAATTAAAATAGAGTTGGATCTCGACGCAAAAAACGAATCGGTGTTCGAAATAACTGTTGTTTATTTGTTTAAAAAAAGCAAGGAACAAAAAATAAAAATTTCACCTGCGTGGTTCGATTCCCTACATTTTTCCGAATAAAAAAGTTTTTCTTCATCTTTGCCGTAGGAGCAAGAATTTCAAGATTATCTGAATGGCAGTTGAAGAGTAACCGTCTCGGCGCAGGTAACGACGAAAACGTTGCTCCTAGATGGAACACCACGAGATCTTTTCGTCTTGAAATGGTGCAATTAAGGCAGGAAGATTTATCCCGAAAGAAAAAACTAATTGGCGTTCGAAATAACAACTGTCTATTTGTTTAAAAAATCCAGGAAAGAAAAATAAAAATTTCATTAACGTGGTTCGATTCGACAACTTTTCCCTAGTAAAAAAGTTTGTTTTCATCTCCGCCCTAAGAGCAAGATTTTCGAAGTTACCTACGTGGGAGCCACCCTGTCGATGCGTGTATTGATGAAAGTGTCTTGCCCAATAGTACTAGAGGATATTTCTTCCTCCTCATGATGCACAGCGTACAGAAAAAAAATAATTTTAGAATGAACATACTATAATTATGTTCATTCTGAAATTAATAATACTTTCTAAAATTAATAATACTTTCTGAAATTATTATAATTTCCGATGATTTCAGAATAACATGTTTTGTTGATGTTTATAAATAAAAAAAATATAATAATATTGGGTTTGCACTATGGTTTTTACATTTTTTGCTTTATTTTGCGTCGAAAAATAAAGCAAATGTTTTGCTGTGCCTCTTGTCATACAGCCAAAAATTTCGTCGATATCAACAATCAAATTGCATAATTGTTTGTGTGCTATCCAAAACTAACAAAGGACTATTGTTCCTCCGGATGATGCAAGAATATGGAGGAAATAATTGCAGTTCGGAAGAATAAACTTTTAGTATAATTTGTTTGATAATGTTTCATAAATAAAAATTCATAATTTTGCTTTGGTATTTTTTACCTACATTTCTTGCATAATTTTGAGTCCAAAAAGTCGTCGACATTTTGATCAACTTTCATCGATATCAACTTATTTGTATAATCATTTTCATACAATTTCATTACACTCGATATTTAGATCTCGTGGCATTGACCAAAAATACCATCGCACCTGATTTTTCATACGAAGAATACGACCTTACTCCGTGGTCGAGTGCGATCGAGTACCTGCTGAAAAGGTATCCCTCGGCCTCCCACTCAACGCTCAACGGCGCCGCTGGTCAGAGTAGCTGCATTACCTGACAAACGACGCCGTTGAGAACCTTAACTTTACGCGCACGCGCACTTGCCGCCGACTAGTTTCACCTGGTCCTCACTGTATACGAGCGACAAGATACATTTTTCAATCGTGGTACAGGAATGTTGGCGGCATTTTTGTAGTTTCAATTATTCTTGCTAAAGATCCCTAGCAAGTCAAGCGACTGTCGTTAATGACTGTCAAAAGACCCAAAAAACGACGGTCGTTCTATGACATTTTTCGTCCAGAATAACGACCAAAAAAAGACCAATTGTGAGGTTGAGCATGGGTTCTTTTTTCATCAATGATCGCAAAAATGACCCGTACTTAATTCAACAATTGGTCTTTATTTCGGTCGTTATTCCGGTCGAAAAATGTCACAAAACGACCGGTCGTTTTTTGGGGTCTTTCGATGGTCGCTTGAGTTGCTAGGGATATTGTAATATTTGTACCGTGCTCACCACATAAGCACTGAAATAGAACTATTCGACGAACGGATTTGTTTGCGAGTTTGAATGGTGCTCGTAGAGTCTCCTGATACTTTTTCTTTAGTGAATAACACGGCCTCATGTTCGTATCCGGCCATTCGGCAGTGCAACGTTTGAATGTTCGCTTTGTCGTATTATCAACCTTTACCGTGCCAGTTTGTCGAACGACATCCGAAACTTTGACGACAGCAAACACATTGGCCTTCATCTCCGCTATCTTCCGAAAGATAACTACGCAATACTGCGTTTCTGGTTTTATTGCTTCTACGTCAGAACTTGGGCATTTGTTTTGTTTCTTTGGACGTTTTGCTGCCATATTCGTATACTTCTTTGGATTCGGAGCTTCGGTGCTCATTTCCTTTTCTGAAATAAAATGTTTATGATTGTAAAAACAGACTGAAAGTTTTTAACCCGTTAACAGGTATGTGGGTGTGCGCGCGCGCCCGGGTGTGTGTAGGTGTGTTTGTGTCTGTGGATGTGTGGAACAGACGCGAAAAATGCATCCAGTATGTTAGTCAATAGTCAATGTTTCTGCAAAATGTTATAAAAAAAGTTGAAAATTAAAGTTTTCATACCGCTTCCTCATAAAAGTTGAAAATTGAAATTTTCATATGGCTTTCTCATAATGTTCCTTTATTCGCAAAACTTCTTCTATGAGTAAGCATTTTCTATGTTTTTGGCTTCCTCATAGAAGAAGCTTCGCGAATAAAGAAACATTATAAGAAAGCGATATGAAAATTTCAATTTTCAACCTTTTTGCTATAAACATTACATGAGTTCATGTAGGAAATGATAACAAACCAATTTTTTTTTTAATTACAAACTTAATTTGCCAATTATTTCCCAATTTTTACAGTCCATGAAATAGCTTATTTCTATATGCGAAAACCGGTTGACCAATTTTAGCATCCTCCTAAAGGAATCATTTTGATTGACCGTAGAATATTAGTAAGGCATGTACGAATTACGCCAAATGAAAAGCAAAAAATTGGTTCGTGTCAGTTCATTCTCGCACAGAATTATATTAATCGCGACGCTCGGCTAAGTCCGGGAGCGTTCGGTATTTTCGCGAAGTCGCGGCATTCCGAGCGAGCATGGGCACCGGTGCGCCATAACCTCGTCTCGGTGTTTACATTTTGCAAATATACATTTTGCATAAAATTAAAACGTGTGAAAATTAAAGTGAGTCGGTGCAAGTGTTCGTAATAAAATTAGACATTTTTTAAATATAGAGTCTGTGCGTGACAGTGCGCGTGTGTGTGTTTTTCGGCGTTTGCCGTAATCGCGTATTGTTGTTGTGCAACAAGTGTGTCGCCGGCACCATGGAATTTCCCTTCGATGGTAAGTACTTTTATATATATAGGTTATTACTCAATTCTATTTTTTAATGTTGTTGTATTTAATATTTAGCATATTTTTTGTATTTTACAAAGCCGTCAGGTTCCATCCGTTGCTGCTGTTCCAGATCTCTGTGGGAGCATGCCGGACAGTCAATGGGGACTTTTAAAGTCCTCATCTCAAGTAAGTATGTATTTCAAAGAATAAGATTAATTTTTTAATGTATATAGGGTTTTTTCAGATTGGAACAAGGAGGTGGCAGTGAAGCCGACACACCCCAGTCATCACAGACTCGCTGTTGGATCCCAACTGCTAAAACGCATACGAGGGTTACCCGTTTACAGGTAAGGATATTTTCACGCATTAGCATTTGTTGATATTATTAATTTGTGTTGTTTTATAGTTTCAGGTGCGATCATTTCCTTCGTCGGACAACGAGGGATCTCGCCTGGAGAGTCGACGAGAATGTGCGCCGGAGGGACGATCCGGGCTCGACATAAGTTTCGGCAGAGATGGTTAACATCTCTGTCGGGAATAAGCCTATAGCTTAGTATAAACAGTTAGATTATAGTATTAATAATTTGCTCCCTCGGTTTCAGGTTTTTGGTGTTCGAGCGAGAATAAATTATGCGGCGCTGTACAACAATTTGAAGGCCTCCATTGATTTTTGCAAAATTTAGAATCGACCAACCTTTAGTTATCATGTTCGCAAATATAAATTCTCATCACATATAATTTCATCGATCCATATTGGTCACTTCAATACCAAAGATTCTTCATGAATATATTAAATGTATGTTCAGTTTTCAAAATGTTTACTCACTTGTTGTAGAGTATCGCATCTGGACTTTATTGTACTCGTATAACACGAATTCTCACGTAATCTGAATTGTTCCACTTGAGATGCTGATCCGCGCAGATCTGCGTTACCCAGCGATTTGTAGTCGCTGGGTACGCTGTAGTTACAAGAACCTGAAAAATACAATTTACAAATAAAAATTGCTAACTTTCTGCAACCTTCATTCAGAGCATTTTTAGTACCCCACGGTGGAGTCTCGGTTGTTGTAAATGTACTGAAGGATTTAAATTCCATTTCTATCAGTCGCTGGTAAAATGGCGGTTTTGCGCACGCTTTGCGTACGTAAAAAAGTCCCATTTTCACACTTGGCAAATAAAATTTTGTACGATACGCGTGTGAAGAAACGTTTTTTTAACTCATGTGATGGCAACACTCGTCTTCAGCGCGTGATGCAAACTCACACGCGCCAGAAAAAGTTTCTTCGCACTCGAATCGTAATGTACTATTTTTGTAGCGTAATCTAATTTTTTTTCTATTGATAAAAAAACTTTTCTATCCATCTTACCTTTGAATGAAAAAAAGACGCAAATCCATGAACGAGGATCGTAAGGACTCTAACGAGAGTCATGGAGTCCAATATGGCTGATACGTTATTACGTAACAGGCGAATTCCCGCGTGGAAATAATACACCGATATAAAGCCAAATAGATCGATAAATAATTATAGGCAACGTTCTTCACTCAGTTCCCGTATATTAATGTTTATATTAAGGATTGGGCGGCTGTCATATACCGACGAGGGCCGTGCGCCATTAGCTTTGAAGCTCGAACTGATCGTACCAAGACGCCATACGTACCGTTCGACCACACATCAGCCTTGCTCAAGACAAAGCTCGGTTAGACTTCCTTGTTCGGTATCGTAAGATACTGCAATGTCCTACCATTGCAGTATCTTACGATACAGCGCTAGGTTTGGGGGGTTGGCTCGGCGGCGCGCAAGGTGCGGGGCAGGTAATGTGCGAGTGAGAGGTCTGCCATGCGGCCTCTCACTCGCACGTGCGAAGCGTGCCGAGATGAAGCTGTAAAGTTCCATGTAATTGCTTATTGTTAACTAACGGTGAAGATCAAGTCTCTACATTTTTGTACAGAACTTCCTGACAATATTCTTTACAGCTTTCAATAATTTGTTTGTAACGTTTACACATGAAACATTAAAATTCATCGCTTATTTTCAATCTGCTATAAGAATCAATATTAAATGGAGCAAATTGAAAAAAATATTTCTCGATAACGGTGAAGACGAACGCATTAAAACTTTACAGTTATACTTAGGCCGTTCATATCAATGCGTTAAAAAAAATCAGCATATTTTTCTTGATGACTTTGTAACGCTCGACCCTCCTTAAGTCCTGTTAACGGAGACTGCCCCGTTATTCGCATTCTGTTTTTCCTCTGTTCTGCGGTTTTTATATTTTTATCCTTTTAGAATGTCCTTTATCTCTATAATTGCACGACCGTCTTCTTTATTTACTGTGCAGATTGACTGGTGTAAAACGTTATTCGTAAGTGGCCTCCATTTTAATATTTCTGATAATTTCGCAGGATGAAAAAATTCAATCTTGACTACGAATTGCTGGGTCACCCAGATCTGGGAGGACTATCATCTCAAGTGGAACATATCGGATTACACCGGAATTCGTGCTATACGAGTACAGTACAATCGGGCTTGGCTTCCGGATACGATACTCTGCAACAAGTGGGTAAACATTTTGATTACTCGTTTGAAACAAATCTACCACGCGGAAACTCGATCAGCGGTATAAACAGCTTTGGGTATGACTTCATCGAAGTATTTGGTGTACCAGCTCTTCGGGGAGGTGAAGATACGATTCCTATTTATCTTGTTGTGTAATACGTCCTCGAGCTCGTATTATTACGCCGCTCGTTAATTACTTTTGTGATGAGTTTCTAGATCACCAGTGTAGCACTTTTCCTGCATAGGTTACAAAAAATGTTATGCGATACTAGCGCGGTATCGTGAATATTATACGAAGCATGTGAAGTGGATCGCATTTACCACGCTCATACCACAGCAATCACTCGGCTTCGGCTCATGCTCCTGTGGTACTCGTGAAACTCGTGCGACCACTTCACTACCTGTGTATAATGTTCCCTTTACCACGCTTGTAACGCAAAGTAGTAGTTTGATACTAGTTAGTGTACACTATGTTCGCATTCCGGTTTCCTGTTATCCGCTGTTTTTTTTCATCCGGACTGTTATGGGGAGGATTTATAGTGACATAACTAATTTCTCCCGCCAAAACCTGGACCCCTTGTGTAACCGGTTTTAGAACATAGTGGCCCTGGTCGGGGAAAACAGGGAAAAGTCAGGGAAAAAGTAAATAGTCAACAAACCTATAAATAAATAAAAAGTACATGAAAAGAAGACTTGATCAAAAACTGGGAACATTTTGAAAAAAAAATGCGATTAAACATTAATATAATATTTACGCATTTTCATTTGCATCATTTTTTATTTTATTTTTTTAAATAAAAGTCCTTAGAAGTTTGGTCAGAAAAAATTCTGCATTGGTCAGTGAAAAGTCAGGGAATTATTTTCCGGAGAAAAACGGCCACGATGTAGAAATACTGCACATTCTCCGAGAGGCCCGTACATGCCGTTGTCATCGGCTCTGATTACCCATCGCAAGTAGATAGACTAAGTGAACCCAGGTTACACTATGCGTGATTATCTTTTGTGAGCAGCTTCCCGAGGGTTTTGGAATATTCGGAGAACTTCAAAGAATTCGCATGCACGCTCTTTTGACGTATAAGAGATCTAGCATTTTTTTATATCCTACAGAACGGATGCTGTTCACATTTCAGTGCCCATGTTGATTTTCGCAGCAGTTTATAATATTCGATTTCCTTTATTTTTCGGAAGATTTCGACCGAAATTCCTGTGCACGCCGAATCGTTCATGTTATTACACACACACATGTCACAGGTTCACGCGTAAAAAACAAAAAGAAGATAGCATAGAGGACATTAACGATGGTACGAAGTATAGACAGATGTCGCAGCCCGATGGGTTCTTGAGCAGCAAATACAACTTTACGTTCGGACTGTTCACAGATGGATGTAAAGTCTCGAATTCGTCTAATGTAAGCGCATGGCCGATAATGCTCACCATAAATGAGTTTTCGCCGCATGCGAGAAAAAAATACATCATTCTAGCGGGAATTTGCGGTGACAAGAAACATCCAGATTTACTACGTATTCTGTTACCAATCATAGATGAATTGAATTCATTGTACGAAACCGGAATGACACGGTACCATCCAATTGAACAAAGAAAAATTACAAGCAGATTTTTTACGGTAATTTGTATCCTCGACTCGGCTGCGAGACCCGATATTTTGACCATGACTAAGTATAACGGATACTATGGCTGCACGTTTTGTTATAACAAAGGAGAACATTTGGGGGAAGAAGGAAGAGGTTCCATGGTGTATGCAAACGAAACAGTGCCATCCGATTGTAGAACGGACGAAGAGATGAGGAAAGATATGGAAAAAGCTGACAAGTCGCAAAAAAAAGTCCGCGGCGTCAAAGGCATCGCTACTATAGCATGCTTGGAAAATTTCGATTTGAGCTGCGGCGTGCCGGTGGACAGCATGCATAATGCATTTCGAGTATTGTTTACAAGTAGCAAGTGACTGGAACGTCGGAACTCGGAACGATAAATACATACTGAATGAAATGCTAATAAGCATTCGTCCACCGAGCAAAATCGCACGAAAACCGCAGCTGTTGGAAGAATGGACGCAGTCGAAAGCCTCACAGTGGAGGAACTGGATAGAATGGTACGCATTAATTTTACTAGACGGGATAATCTCCGTAAAGCACCACAAACATCTAAGGTTACTGTGTCGCGCGGTATATACCTTGAACAAAAGTAGCATTAGTATGGGAGAAATCGCACAGGCACGAACTTGGTTACGAGAGTATGTCATGAACTTTGAAAAGTTGTATGGCAAAGATATGATGAGGTACAATGTACACTTGTTGGCCCACTTGGCAGACTCTGTAGAACACTGGGGCCCATTTTGGACCCACAGCGCCTTCCCGTATGAATCGTACAATAAAAAAATTGTGGACAAAGTAACGGGCGCCAACGCCCGACCCTTGCAGATAGCGACACGTTTTTTGTTGGAACGTTTTATCGAAAACTCGTTCAATAATGACGATATACCGCAAGAAGTCAAGACACTGGTACACTCGACTTTGACGGACGTGTTGAAAACTAAAAAAACCTACCCAGCTAATTCGAATCAGTCAGTATCATTGCAGTTCAAATTCATCAAACGTAGAAACAGACAGGAAACGAATGACAGCGAAATACATGCTTTGTCCCATGCTGGATACAAAACTCCAAAAGAAATAAATCGTTATCAGCGTGTCACTATAAATGGTACGATAAAGTACGCTGCACAGGAAAACAAGGACGAAGAAACGCGACATTGTGACAGATTCATCCATTGCGACACTATTGGAGGATACGGTGAGATCACAGAAATCGTCCAAATTCTGTACGCCAATGACGACGACGACGACAATGACTCCTCGACGATGGTTAATGGAATGTTCGTTAACCAATTGCCAATTTCCGGAAATGCCTTTGATACCGAACATATTCAATATGTAAAAAAATCGGATCAAACTTTATTTCTTGCAATTAACGAAAAAAATGTACTAGCGATGATAACACCAGCGATTGTGATTAGAACACTAAATGACAATACACTCTTCATTTCGAGACTGTCGAATATGTGGGAAACGGATTAGAGTTGCCAAGTGAGAATAGAAGCTTTATATAATTACAATGAATATATAAAATTGCATATTTAGTTTTTAAAATATTCTAATCATTCTTTATCTTTGAAGATTGTCATCACCGTCGCACTACCGTCGTAATCGACGCCGCAAAAAAAGGTGGCTTCGCCATCTACCTACTCCTCTTCTCATTCCAAATTTGCTGGGCATTGAAGGCATTAGACAAAAAACTACGAATATCACACTCTCCGCAACGGCTGTGCAATCGAGACAACCTATTGCGGATCACTGATACACATACACGCGCAGCTACTGGCGAACACACATCGGTGCTGATCTCTTCTCCAGGAATTTATATGACTAATTTATTTTACGAAAATAGCACACTTTCATTGCATGCAACAACGAATCTGGAAGCATGTTTCAGGTATTCCAACTCAATTATTTCGAAGAATAACTCTTCGACATTGTTCATTTTTATTAGAAACAAGGGATGGTCGTAGTAATCTTCTCGTCACAACCATACTCCACGTTCCCTCTGTACAGGTTAAAATAATGTGTATATTAATTATTTGTGTTACAGGTAATATTCGTTACAAAGATACTCACCGAAAAATCGGATACACTAGTGAACTACACTGCTTCAACCGTCAATGATTATAAACAAGGAGTCAACTGGGCAGAACAGGATAATAACAACAATCACCAATTCAAATTACAGTAGAACGTCGATTATCCGAAACCGTCGGGACCGGATCTAGTTCACATAATCAAAACGTACATTTTTACGAGCTTATGACACGTCTATAAATAAGATATGTAAATGAAATAATAGTATATATTAAACTTCAAACCATATTTTCAACATGAAATCTTATTGCAAGGATTCTGTGAAATAAAGTCGTCCATTTTTTGTCAAATTCTATCTACGCGCTTTTCAGCAGCGAGATTTCGAAGCCGCCTCAGTGTGAACTACGTGTGAAAGGCGACTCAAACGATTTAGTATAGGAACTAGTCCTCGATGCACGCTGTCCGACTCTGCTGGGGTGAGTAACATTGTTTGGGAATGCCAGTATGCGAACGCATTAACGTTGGAATGCGAAGCGCGCTTCAACACGTTTGAACAAGCGCGCGTCTTTTGCCGCAGCGAACAACACCCAGGTAGTGAAAAAACATCAGGTATGAAGAAGTGATCTAAATGGGTTACCTTCAACCGAACCGCGATTCAGATTATGGTCCGTTTCGATTAATATGGTCAAATCCAATACGGAAGCGCTAGGCGAATGGGACACTGGGTAGGATATTCGGTTGGATGGAACACGATCCAACCGACTATGGAAGCGAAGGTGGGTACACTGTACATTGGGTAGCATATATCGGGCTGGATTGAACACGATCCAACTGAATATAAAAGCGCGAGGCACGTAATAAACTGGGTAGGATATTCGGTTGGATTGATCACGATCGAACCAAATACGCCAGCGCTGAGCGAGTAGTAGACTGGGTGGGATATTCGGTTGGATAGAGCACAATTTAACCGAATATGGAAACGTCAGGTGAGTAGTACACTAGGTAGGATATTTGGCTAGATAGAACACGATCCAACCGACTACGGAAGAGAACGGTGGGTAATAGGGTGCGTAAGATTCTCGGTTAGATAAAGTATGATCCGACCGAATCTGGAAGCGCTCGTGGGTAGGACACTGGGCAAGACCGGTGAGTGAGATCGAACTTTGTCCTACTGTGATTAAGCACCACGTCTGTACTTGCACCACCGTAGGATCCTGGGTGAGAACGTTTGGTAGGACAAGTGACTAAATCCTACTCGGTAGGAAACTGGGTAAAAACTCCGTAAAATGGGATGAATATAAAGTTGGTTCGACTTGTTAGGGTACTTGACGTTATTTTATCGCTTGATATTAATGCTCACTTAATGCTTTATTAAGTTAGCTATTAATGCTTGGTTAATTTATCTTTCGATGCTTTATCGTTAATGCTTGATTATTCCACTGTATGGATATTGCTCTATTTATATGTTATCTGTTGATACTTTAGTTTACTCGTTAAAGCTCTATTTGTGCTTACGTCTGTCCTTTTGAATTACCAATCGTAGTACAATTTGTACGCTTGATAAACCAGTAGACGACAGTACCTATAGGGATTTTTTCAAGATGGCGGTTTTGAGGAGTGGGGATGGTGTGTAGCGTGTTCGGCCGGGCCGCCAGGCCCGCCGGCTCGCTGCTGGGGTGGTTTTCCCCCTCCCCCCTTCCCCCCCGCGGGCCCTGTAGGGAGGTGGTGGGTGTCCAGGGTGAGGAGCTGGAGGAGATGTTGCTTCTCCGGCTGCCAAGTCCCGACCAACCGCCCCTGGTCGATCACTTGAGTAGCTCGACTCGTGTTGCGGGCGAAGGGGATGATGGAGAGAGGGTAGTGAAGGGAGGGAGTGAGCGTGTAGTGGAAGGGCGTGAGAGCGCGTCGGGGGTGAGTTGGCTGGAGCGCCCGCGGGGCCAGCTGGTGACGGCGTAGCGACGAGTCGTGCCATGTTGGATTTTTGGGGTACGCTGGCGGCCGAGCGGCGGCGGGCCCATCGGTTCGAGTGCGTGAGAGGGGATGCCAGGCGGTGTAGCGCGTAGACGGTATAGCGGTGGATGGCTGAAGTACACGGAGCGTACGGAGAGCTCGTGACGCCGTAGCAGCAGCGAGTCGCGCCATCTTGGATTTTCCAAGAGTTGGCTAGGTACGGAAGCGTCGTTCTGGCTCTTGCGCGCAGAGTGTTTCTCGAGGGTAGCTCAAGGCTTTGCGTGAGCTAGCTTGGTCGAACGGTCTAAAGCGCTTAACTTAAGTAGCGTTTTCCTTGGAAGTGCGAGTTTGACCCCACATGCCGAAATGTTTTTTAAAATTTTTTTTCAGCTTATTTAGAATATATATAAACGGGATGATTGAAGGTAAGTAAAAATAATTTTGGTATATATTTTTATAAAATTTGCATGTTTATTCTTAAATTTAGCTGTACAGGTTTTTTAATGTATACAAATTTAAAAATTATTCAGTCTAGCGCAGCAATGTTGAACAAATTTTTTAACACAGACTCCGCGACCCGTTAACGAGTTCCCAGAGTGTTTATTAATGTTTTTCGTATCAGTCGCCAGCTTACTCATTATACGTTTATGAAATCTTGCGGCGATTCGATCGTTTTGTTTGAGATCGGCGGTGAAAAGATTCCGGAATTGTAGTAGAGATCCCCTGCCACACATATGATAAAGGAACATAATACAAAACTGGCCACACACATTTGAAGAGAGGCTTTGAATTTGCTTGGTATTCCATCGATAGAGGGTACAGTTCTTGCGTAAGCGGTGGAATGCCGTAGCTGTCGAAGTACGATCCACGTCCTCGGCCATCGATGTAGATTGCGACCCAGTGTTCACAACAAGGGCTGTCGGTCTCGTTAACAGAGTTGGAATTTGATCCGCTGCATGAACACTTCGCGAGACTTTAGAGTGTAAGCCCTGCAATGCCTGGCCAATCTGGATCGTATTCATCACTTGTTACGACCGGAGAGTAACAGTCGCGCGGCGTCTTCAGATTCATAGGTTCAGGTGAGAAGTCAGACTGTTGTATCCGCGTGGCTGTAGGAGCTACGTCGCGAAGAATCCACTCCTTTAATTTTACAGCGTTGTTTAAAGCGCAAGATAGCTCTGGCCTGTTTAAGAGCCAGTGATGCAGACAGACTTGAGCCGAGGAGGGCAGATCGTTGAATGATGGACAGTCGCTTTCCTCAAGGTTTTTTATCTCACGTGCCGTAACATTTTGGAGGTATTTCGCCTTTTCATGTCCGCGAGTATAAATGGTTCCAGCAGCCCGCGTGATCTGTCGTAGATTTGCGTGTAGGGTTCTGATTCCTACGTCTCCTTCGAACCACTCCAGGCCGTGATGATGACGAGTCGTCCAATTATTCTTCGCGCGCACTGATCTCGGGAGATCCGTGAAAACGTATGCTGGAGCGGTGATCCAATGGCCGACGTACTCTTTGTCTAGCGTAACGACAGCTACTTCTTTAGCAATGAAGCAGTCATCCTTGTCGTAAAACCCTTGAATATCGATGTCGTAGTCCATTTTGGTGAAAAAATGTTATGGTCCAGTAAGTACAACCGCTACTGTCGAAGGATCGCTATGTACTACCGATGAGCGCTGCAGATGCATCTGAGAGATTTTGGCGATGGAGGGGATAAGCGGGGGTGTGTCTCTAATTCGTCAGTTTGATTTTTTTTTGTTGGTACTGTAATGGCCCAACCCCCTTGAGACGCCTGCTTACAAATAGCTGAGAAGAAAAGTGACGTAAACAGCTTCTTCTATCACCCCCACGATTCAACGGGACATAGTGAGTGTTCAGTTGCAAAATAATTCTCGTACGGTATACATCTAAAAATGGTCCACCGAAGAGCAAAACCTAGTATGGAAGTATTCACGAGGCGTAACCATGCGACCCAACAGAGAGGAATGCGTGTGGAAGAACGGACTAGGCGCGGGTGGGTGCAGCATCCGAGGACGAAACCGACACCCCGACGGAACAACCGGATGCAGTATCCGAAGCAGCCTCCAAAAATATGGTTTATTCGGAGACGTCAATATTTCGCTCGTGAAAGGCGGAGGCAACTGCGGGCATCGGTGAGTAACACTAAGCTTAATAATTAAAGCTTGGAGCCGGAAAAAAAAGAAAAACTGATTCATTAAATATAATATATACATTATTTTATTACAGCAACAGCAGCAGCCCTGTGAATGCATCCGTGAGGACAATCCGCGGCACAGCGAAAAGGTCGGAGCTAAGAAGCGAAAAAGCCCCGAAGAACCAAAGGAGACGAAGAAGAAGAAAGTAGAAGAGTCGAAAGCGACGGGAGGATGTAATATTGTAAAAAATGATGATGATGATGATGAAATGCGGGAGTTGCTGGAGGTTTTCGAGAGATTAAAAATCGAATAAAAACAGAAATACGCTTAATTCTGAGTTTACATTTTTTTTTTATTAATAGAAAACCTTACAATCCTTATAATATAATAATATTTACTAATCTTATAGAATAATTTAAGCACGCAGACTTACCCCGAAAAGTCTACCATGACCTGTCGGAAAGCGTCGATCTCGACGACATTATCGAATTCCGAGTACACAATACAATTTACAGTACTCGTTAAAGCAGTCTTGAAACGTATTTCTACACGCACGCTACCGTGTCGCACAAGATTCCAGTGGCCGGCTCGCCCCGCAGAAAGATCGGGTGTTAAATCGAAGCAGTATAGACAGTTACCAAACGGATACGCATCTTTTGTTACACCACAACTATCGTCATCCCAAAGTATTCCCGTACCAGAAACTAGAGTATGATACGACTCGGTGTAAAGGCCTTCATCATAATCAGGTTGCAGAGGCTTACTAGGTACTTGTACACCGTCTACGTAGAGGGATAAGAAATTTAATGAGTAGTGGTGAAAATTAAACGGATTCATAGTTCTATCTCCATTGAAGGCTCGATTATCGACCAAGCCCAGTACGATTCGTCTCGGAAGCTGACCAAGTACAACATTATCAAGTGTTTCACCGTGAACACCGGCATGAATAGTAAATGGTTTCACTTCAACTCGAGTAAACGGATATTTAGCCGTTCCTCTACTCAAAGCCTTAGCATGTGCTAGTAAAACACCCGGACTAATTTTAACACGTCGGACAATGAGACTAGCATCGACTATATGCACCGTATAATCCTTCCCAGTCGCGTCCATAAGACAAAAAGCATCTCTCGACCGTATAAGACGAAGGCGTAGTTCAACACCGTTGAGTAAAAACTTTTCCTGATTGAAGATATCAGAATGTAGATATCCAGTAAGATCTACCGTTTTACCATTCGCCATTATAGCCTGCCTCGCGGCTAAACCTTTGTTCGCTTGCACGGGGGCTTGTCTACCCTCAGCCGGCGAAGCCGTCGAAACTGGTTGAGAGTTGAAAAATGACGGTGTATCATCTATCCACATACTGGCACCGAGTTGACAGGCTTTTGTTGAAGCCTTGTAAGTCAGTAGTGATTCAATGTATGCTCGGTACGCATAGGCATTATTCGAGGGTGATACAAGTTTCTGGTTGAATGATACATCTAGTTGATTGAATAATGAATGCAGTAGATTGTTAACAGGTGCTACTTTATCATGAGCGTCAACGGCGCCGTTCCTGGGTTGTAACTTAATACGTAAGTTTAGCATTGTATGGGCTAGATCAATGTATTCATCACCATGACCTGGGACAACAAATTCAATGGGAGCCTCATCTGTCAGTGAAGAAATGGGCTTATAATGAATTCCTTGAGATCCTTCTATACTTGTCTGCGTTGGTGGGAGAGTGAATAAATCCAGCTCTGATTTTAAGCACTCGCAAGAGTGCGCGTGTAAGAAAGACATTTTATTTAGTTGATTAGCCAAATATATCTGCAACGGTGCGTTTTTTACGCTTAACAATTTTTGTTTTTTTAGTTTTTCTGGTAGGTTTTTTCTTAGGCTTTGCTGATTTACGCCCTTTTTTCTTACTACGTTTATCGGTTGAAACTTTTTTCTTTTTCTTTGTAGCTTTTCTAGGCTTACGAGTTTTAGTATATTTTAGAGCTCTAAGTGTAGGAGTACCGATGTGAGGACTAGCGTGACCAAACAACGAATGATGCTGTGCCGAGCGGTCCTGTATTTTATATCCTGAACCCTGCATGAGACTCTCAAATGTTTCGTCGGCCTTGCGCTTCAAATTTCTCCCACTCTCAGTCATACGGGCTCTGAATGAATCTTTGAAGGGTGTGTTGTGCGCAACATCACCCAATATATTCATACCAGCATGTAGCGCTTCTTTTCCGACAGCGCGAGCGCCACGAGTGAGCAATGGTAATGCACGTCGAAATAAACCACTGAGAAAGCTTCCTAGACCATGGCCTCGTTGATAGGGAGCCCCAATGAAAACACGATCAACACAGCCGCCGACCTGGCTCTCGTAATGATCAATATATCGATCCATAGCAAAATATTTTATCGTATACGCTTAAAATGTAATGTAGCGGTCAACGTTCCACTCTGGAATGGTACAGGTTCACCAGTGTCGGTCCTTATATCTATCTCGATCGTGCCGAATTCAGTCCGTAATAAAGGTATGTAAATCGGCGGGGAGAATGATTTAGTTTGCGTAGACCCATAAATATAATTTGTATTATCTACAGGTACGATGCGTAACAGAGGTGTCTGAGCATCGCCGGTTATATAATTTTCACATATATCTGTATATACGAATAGTTTATCAGGAAGCGATAGCGATAAGTTAGCAGCATAATTTGCGATAAATTTCCACTGGGCATGGATATCCTTAATTTTTCCGGGTTCAAAGCCTAAAGCTTTAGAGATTTTATCGCCCAAACATATAAGATGTGGTCGAGCACATTCATCTATAATACAGCTATCAGGTATTCGTTTCAGGCTTACAATCCCTCCAATATCCTCATTATATTCGAGACGAATATGGTCTTTGAATATATCCGTTTCATTGATGGTGTCGATTAGGGCTTTAACACTAGCGTAGAGTCCAGCAGGAATTATAACCTCGTGAGTTTTTGGGGGATTAATATATTTTCGCGTGCGGGTGTTAACAGCATCATCTGATGTAACCTCTTTACGGACCGGGTGTGTGGGAGGGTTGCTGCTACCCCATGATACGAGAGTCTTTTTGGGTTTAAGTTTACTGTAAACCCACTCATGAGTACTACAAGCGGTAATCGGGGATGCCGTACCGTGTGGTTCATTTGTTTCATCTACATGCAGAAATGTACGGGGAAATTGAATTTCTGTTAAGGCTACGACCCATTCTCCAGGCATCTTCAATTGCTTTGGAAGCTGTGTTATATAGTGTGTTACCGTATTATTCGGGTAGTACTTCATACTACTGTTACTCGGTAGCACGAGGTAAAATTGATCTCTCATTTTTTATTTTTTATTTTGCTACTACTTGTTCACTATATCTGTTGCGGGAATCCAGGAATTAAATTTTTCGGGGTATCCTCTCCAGCTAACAAAATATTGTTTATTACGGCCTTTGCCTTTAGTCTTGAGAATTTTTTCAATTAAAAATTCTTCCGTTTCAATCTCTTTCTTTACGATACTCAATTCTTCTTCATAGAAAAATCCGTCAATTTCCTCGTCGTTCAGATCAACCAGTTCATATATGGGCGGCTGTCTGTTCGTAAGAATCTTGTGAATCCTGAATATTTCTTCACTCCAGCGAGCTTCGTAACCTTTCCCGAACGCAGACTTTGCTTTACTGATACGTACAAGCTCACCGACCTTGTATTTAGGCACTTTGTGACACGGACTGTATCGTTTCACCATATTCGCACGCGCGACCGACGCATTGTACAGAGTCACGGCCCCCGGTTGCATCTTGATAGTAGAGTGTTTTGTGTCGTTGTAAGCTTGGACTATAGATTGTAATACATCGATATAGCGTCGCGTATTTTTATGTGTAAAATATCGCCACATCCGCTCCTTTAATGTTCTGTTGAAACGTTCTACAATAGCGGCTTTGATATCGGGGTTTCGGGCCACTCGGAAATTTATTCCACGACTCTTCAAAAATCGCTGCAAAACGCTACCGACAAATTCTTTGCCTCGATCTGTCTGTAGCCATACAGGCGCTCGACCACTGCTTCGAGAGAGTATTCGGTTGAACCCTTCTGTAGTTTCTGCACAAGTTTTATCACGCAGCGTCTCAACCCATGCATACTTGCTGAGAACATCAATAACCACTAAAAGATAAACAGAGCCGTCATTTTCATCTTTAAGAGAGCGTAGATCAACGAGATCAACTTCCCACACGTCATCGATATTATCGACGGCGTAGTGTCGTCGCGGAAATCGTCGTCGTATAGGTCTGTGTAGTGTGTAAGCATCCTGTGTTCTTAACCAGTTAGTGACATCTTCACGAGGAATTTTCTCTTTATCAGCCGCACGAATTAGATTTGGGGCTCCGGCGTATCCAGCGTGATGCGTAGGATCATAATAAAACTTCTTTAATAAATCCATTCTATTTTTATTGCAGTTTTAATGTTTTCCACGATCGTATCGAGTCACTAGTAGGAGTTCGACGCCTGTTGCCTGATAAATTTAAGCTATTCTGACTTGTATCCGGTGTATTGGGATTTGACTTTGCCAAGTTTCGTCTAGAGTTTACAAGTGTGTTGAGCGACAGACTCTCGTACAATAGACTTGTATTACCGATAAATTCACGAGGGATCCCGAAACGCCTGAGTTCATTTCCAAATTGCTCACGACCAATGGCACGCACAGTTTTTCGATGGCGCATAGTATCATTTACAAGATCTATAATATTCGATTCTTTTATTGGTTCACCGTTGATATGGACCACTCCCGATTTATACCACGTTAGAGTGGTGTTGGAGTTGACATGCAAATGATTCAATAACTGTTCCGCTTGTCTTCTATATGTTTTTGGTACACTAGCCAGGATAACTTCGTCAGATATTTTCCCAGCTTCAGTAGTTGTCTGGACCGTTTCCTCAGATGCTTGCTCGGCAGGTTTGGCACTTACCGAAGAGGTTGTGTTAATTTTAGGTCGCCTCTCCTGGTCGACAAAAAATTGGTGACGTTGTAAAACTTGCTGGTAAAGTTTCCATTTCTCTCGTTCGTTCGCAGGAGTTACTGAGCGTAGTATATCATCCATTTCGGCATCGAGTCTACTGAGTGTCGTGCCGGGTGTTTGAACGGAGCGTGTTTGTTCTATCTGCTCGCGCGATGGCATGACAGCATCTTGAGACACTAAAACCATTTTCTTTGCGTGCTGCATCTTGTCAATTACGTGTGAAAATATTAGACAGCACAGTGCCTATGATTGGAAGAAGAAGAGGTAGTAAGAATCCACGTCCCTTTTGCACAATTACACGTTTTTTCGTCTTCCAACTACCAGTTTTATTTACGAGACGCCGTAAAATTTTTTTATATTTGGATAGTTTTATTCTTTCACTCTTTTTCAGCGGGACTGCACCGTTTAATGTATTTAACGCGCACTCACAAATACATCGAACACCGTTTCGATCTATCTTGTGCAATAATGAATCGCGCTGATGTTTCTCCAGATGGCATAGAGCATGCAGTAAGATTATATTCTTCTTCCCTAGCGAAGCTTTAGCCGTTGTTGTTGGAGCCATAGCAGAGACTCGAATGATGTTCGTACATTCGTTACGACCTATTTATACTTTACAAATCACCGAGAACCGGATCCTCGTTTTGGCACATATACAAAATTATGAGCATCGTCCGGAAAAATACAGGTGTGGAATCGACAATTATCGGGCGTAGACTGTTTCAAATCTAGAAGCAAATAACCGTGTGGTTTTGACGTCGCATCATGGTAAGCTTCTTGTAAAAATTTCGGGTCTTCAGGATAGATCTGTCGTGCAAGATGCGAGATCTGCGCTCGATCGCGAGGATTTTTAAATGCTACGATATAATTCGTGTTTAAAGAAATATCGCGCTGTCCACGACCCTGGTGAAAAATATTTTGCGTTATAAAAATAACGCTAATATTCTTATGATGACTCCCTTTTGTGAATAAATCTACTATCTCGCCATTTGAGGACTCGCGCATTAAATCGTCGATTATTATGAGTTTTGGTCTTCGATCACCAGCAATATCTGAATTTTGAGGTAGACCTTCCAAAAATTCGATATTTTTACCATAATGGGTATATCCCTCCTGCCATTCCGAATAATAAAAAAGAATACGCGGAAACTCAACATCAGCCATAGCCGGAATATATTTTAAAAACTTCTTAACGAAGCATGTTTTACCGCAGCCCGTAGAACCGGCGATGATAGAGGTCCAGGGATGTTTCCAACGCGGGTCCATATTAAATAATGAGGAGCGATAAGGTTTGGAAGCAGTAATATACCGTGATTCTGATAACAAATTTATTTAGTAACTACAAAAATACATATTTTTTATTTTTATTCTCTATACTCTCGCGCTTTCTCTCTCTCTCTCTCTCTCTCTCTCTCTCTCGCTCTCGCTCACAGCCTCTCGATATCTCCTCTTAAAAGGAATCGGTGCGGTATCCGGAGTCTTTCTCCAAGTCTGCCAACAAAAATGCTACAGCACTATTGTTCAGCGGTGATTTCGTTGGGCTTAGATCTGAAACTAATACACAAAATTAGAATAAATAAAAACTGAATAAAATATTAGACTATAAATTATCACTACCACAACCGTAGTCGGCTCCATGAGCGCTCCTCTCGCGCGCGCGAATATATATGTCATATGAAGCTTGTACGGACGTATGATAGGAAAGGAAAATGATTTAAATAAAACATGGGACAATGTACAAAATAAAACATTTATTTGTTTTACAAGAATTCGTAATATATATTTTACAATTCGGGATACGAAGCGCAAAAAAAACCAAATAATTCTTATTTTGTAAAAACTGCATGATATATAAATATATATCTACAACTCGGGATACAAATCCCACATAGACCCCCCACCTAAAATTAAACAAAAAAAAACATTTTATTAACAACTATTTATAATAATTTACAAACTTATTATATGTACCCATATGGCAGAGAATCATGCTGACCATATAGCCGTCTCTTCACGAGAACCGGTCTACACGTTTTCATCTCCTGCCGTGTGGTTACCCGGTGGAAAACATCTCGTCTTATGGCACTAAATTGTACGGATATGCTTGTGCCGGGCTCTCTGATTAAACTGCAAATCGAATCAAAGTTAATTTTTTTGCCATTTTTAAAGTTGAGCCCGATACCTTTTACTTTACAAGTCGACGTCTCTTTACCGTCGGGGCCCTGCACTAGATATCCGTAAAACTTAGGTCCACCGGAGACGAAACGTTTAATGAAACTACCACTACCGTAATCCTTCAACTCGTTCGTCATGTCGCCGAGGAGATTCCCGAGAGGCGGGCTATATTCCCCTACGGTGCCGGTGCTTACATATATACATGAGTCAGTGTCATAGTAGAGGACGCGATTATCTAACTGCTCGAGATACGTGTACAGCTTCAATCTAGCCTGTGCTGTTGTGTAAGCAGCAATAACAACGTTCACGTTGGGATTTATATCTGTAGTTTCTACGGTTTTCTGCCAGGCCACGTACATCACATCATCATTGACGTTGATTATTTTATTTATCTCACAACTCTCGTCAGACAAGAGCTCTAAAAGCCTTTGCCGAGTCGTGACAACCTCCATCTTTGGGAGGTTTTCGCGTTGCCCGAATTTCCCCCAAAATGAATTTAAATAAAGTTTAGCAACCGATCTTAACCCTGAGTTTACTTCGATACGATCACGGTCTAACTCTATACCCTCGGCGGCGCGAAAGCTAGCAAGGTACGCGGCTTTAGAGGCTTCGGTTGTGCACTCTGTAGGCCACCCGCTAGCCTCTTGCTTTATTTTAAGCCAGAGGTTAATGTACTCGGCAAAGAGTCCTGTACCCTGAATATCCCGGTTATACTGCTCGACCGCGTATTGCCAGATTTCGTATACGCTTACGATTTTGTAACCCTTCTCGACAGCCTTCTGGAGTTCGCACGATACCCAAGTCCCCTCGAAAACTCAATCAGCCTCGTTCTCGTGCGGACATGCTTCCTGGTACATCTCCTCACAGCATTTTCGACATAATGCAAACATCAGTCTATTATGCATCCGTACAGGGAGTACGGGGTGATAGAGATTTCGAGGAGGTAAAACTCTGCACCGGATCAGACCTTCGACACTCGTTATGTCATTGTTCGGGCCTAGTATCTGGCCGCATGTATCGGCTGTGTATACTGTAGGATGACCTACCGGAAAGCGACCGTACTTGCATATGAAAGGATACAGTGAACACACGTCAGAATATTGGATTTTCTCGGTACCCTTAATTTCGTAGTAGCTGCGGGTATTTCCGGTGCGGCCACCGAAAAACGCGTCGCGGGGGTTGAGCGGTTGATCCATCAAAACCGGGTGTCCGCTTACAATAGCCTTGATTGTCGGGTCTCTACTCTTGAGTTTAATATACTGTAACGGCCCTGCATTGCATATAAGAGGACGATTCGAATGAGAGAAGCATATAGGTGACATTAGCGCAGTGGTTCGCGCTCTTACTCAGTAACCGATTAATGCGGGTTCGAATCCCGGTGATCACCATATGTTTTCTCTCTTCGATACTTCGCCCGTCCATCTGCAATACTAATATCTACAAGTCCCCAAACTCTCCGCTCGATCATTACATGGTGTCAGAAGTTATCGAACCAAAAACAACACGTCCACACAACGCATCTGAAGCAACCACGGTACGACTCTTAGGTAAGGCGGCATGAGACACAGTCCTAGAAGACCGCATATACAGGACGGCACGCAAAGCGATAAGACCGACGACGAGAGCAAGGGCCTGGCACTGAAGAGCTGCGACGAGGGATTCAACGGGCGAGGGAAGAGCTCCGACGAGGGACATAGGCACCGGTACCATGGCTGTATTAGTTATCACGTAATGTGAGATCCGCAACTCTACACAGTCGACGAGGACGTCGATTTCAGTAAGAGGGGGTGTGTAACGGCCCTGCATTGCATATAAGAGGACGATTCGAATGAGAGAAGCATATAGGTGACATTAGCGCAGTGGTTCGCGCTCTTACTCAGTAACCGATTAATCCGGGTTCGAATCCCGGTGATCACCATATGTTTTCTCTCTTCGATACTTCGCCCGTCCATCTGCAATACTAATATCTACAAGTCCCCAAACTCTCCGCTCGATCATTACAATACTCACACTCCCAGATCTCGTGAAGCGTGTATCCGAGAGATTTAATTCGCGCCGAGGTGTTTAAAGTATGCATAAATCGATCGTTTAGAGTGCTACCACACCAGTCTCCGTCACGTTTACGAGGGTTGGTGTAACACTTATCGCATCCGTGGAAAAAGCACCCGTGGAATTGTAGAACATGCTCTACACCGTCATCTGTTTGAACATAACCGTCTACGCGCGTGCCGTCAAGTAATTTGTGTTCCCGGCCGCGTCCCGCATATTCAATCGGTTTTCCATAAAGGTGCTCTTTCCACAGCAACCACTCTATTGCTATCGCTGATTGTTTGTCGGATCGCCGATACCCGTTTCGCGGCAAGACCGAGATTTTATCTTTCTCTAAAAAGTTTCGGCGGAAAACTTTATTACATGCGGAGGCAATCGTTACGGCTTCGGTAAACGGACACACGTCACCTTTCTCTATAAAAATTCTACGAAAAGCAGCACAAGCCTTCCGGAGAATGGTCACGTCTGTCTGGCAGTAAGTGATGATCTTTTGAAAATCAAACTCGTACCCCGCGCGCTTTGTTTTCTCATACCATTCGATCAGTGATTCACGGTCTGCGTTTGACAATGTATCGGGCGAATAGTCTGCGAGGGGAGGAAGCGGTCCTTTATACTCCTGGTTAGCTAATCTGTTGAAGAGATGCGGGAAGGTGCCTTTGTATACATTTTCTCCCAAACCTAATGCTTTTGGAAGTTTACTAAGTGGCATATGAAAGTAGTTTAAACTATCGATAAACTTTGCAGAGCCGACCTGCATCTCCATAATACTTGTCCCGTTCGTTATTAATTTCGGCAATTCGCGTTTCTCTTCAACGATATATTTGAGTATAAATTGGGCATCAAAACCCTTAGCATTGTGAGCAATGCAGATAACGTTCCCAACGTTGTCTCTTTTTTTAAAACAAATTCGACGAACGCTGCCAGAGCATTTTGTTTAAAAATGTTCTCCCCGTCCTCCCTGCACAGTATGCACTCCCATACATCGTCGGGCTGATCGATACACTGCGTACAGCGTTGCTGGCTGACACAGAGATTTACCTCGTGCTTAAACGTTCCCGCTACTCCTTCGACTTCGAGTTCCTGTCTAGTTTCAAAATCGTAAAAAATAAATAAATCGGGTCGGTCCGATATTTTTGCAGAACGCAGCGGTGCCATGAAACACATGTGATTTTCTGGGCGTTTCTCTTTACAAATTCTGCAATAGAATTGACCACACTCATGCTTTGCAGCATCTTTTTTGTACACCTGTCTCAGGTACGTTCGACACGTTTGCAGCTTATCGCAGAGACACGATTGAGGCCCATGCGTACCGATCGTCTTATGACGTACAAAGCAATCATTGCCGCGGAAGAAACGCCAGCAATACTCACAACGAATTTTTTCTGGTTCTGGATCGCACGGTGGACTGGTCATACAGCATGGACATCTCTGCCCACATCGATGACCCGTTATTCTATCGTACGCGAGACCACACGGGGTGCAAAAAAAAGATGTACCAGCTGCCGCGGGAAGGTTCAGAACAAGCCCGTAATGGTTGTGACGATCATCATACAATAGATATATTCGATGTAACACTTTGGGTACACAACGTTCTACGATTTCGATGCCATTAAATAGTGGCGGCTCGCTACTACCGAATGTGGCGGTGTCGAACATCACCAGAGCTATACCCTTCCAGGCCAGTACCTCTTGGAAAGCCCGGAGTTCGGGCATACCACAACTTGTCTCCGGTTTTTCAATATTTGCCGCTCGGACTAATTCGACAGCTAATGTTTTCTGTAGTACCGATCTATCTCTGCGTACATTGTCCCAGCGCTTTGCGAGAACGCCTTGTCGCACTTGCCCACGTTCCGCGTAAACTTTCCCTGCAACAATACTCCGCGGAAGACAGAGGTTGTCTTTATTTTTAAATTGGATTACGGTTCTTTTCTTCCAAAATTCGTCACCCTTTAATTTTTTGGCCCTCCCCGCTCCTACGGGCATGGAGACGATGTTGCTCGTAATTGTAAAAGAATCCTCAATACAAAAACCCGTGGCACTCTGGGAGACGCTATTTATCGCGGTAAATAAATTTTCGAAATAAAAATCTGCGACGGGCCTGAACGAAATCCCCGCGGGCCCCCTCGTGAACGCGTTCGAACGAAACTCTACACCTACCATATCTGTGGGTTCACTCCCACTCACGATGATCGCGTGTAGCTCGCGTATCGCATCCTCTAACCACTCTAGTGGATTTATATCTGGCGGTGGCTCGCGGATCTTAACGGTCATTACCGTACCCATATTCTTAAATTTATTAAACCACTGCCTGGTTTCTACGCGGTGATTTTTGACTCACCGGATGGTTGCTGCGCTGGTAGTTCTTCTTCGTCAGTATTTTGCGATAGAGGTCTAGCGATAACCTCCTCGTCGTGCGGCTCTGTTGACGGTCCTGCTACGGAGTCAATCACGGGGCCTCGCGGTGCTGCTTCTACAGCCTCCGGAACGCTCTGTATTTCGGCGGCAGTATCCTCCATCAATCCTGCCCCGAAGTGTAGCGAGTCTCCCATAGTCTCGTTACCATCGTTTTGAGGGTGTGGTGATGGCGTTCTTTCTCGCGAAGGCCCTGCGACCGGCTCAAACGCAGGGGTTCGTAATGTCGGTTGCTGAGTCCGTGAAACTTCCGAAACCGGAGAAATGTCGACGACGGACACGTCGAGCAATCCTCGTCCTCGCCCTCCACCGATCTGCGTGGAGTTCGCGACTGGTTCGGTGATCTCCTCACCGCCATCGGACAGATCGAGTCTCGAGTTCTTCAGCTCACCGGCACCGTCATATCCGAGGATGGAAGACACATCAAAATTTTGGCCCACTGCCGCGGTTACCTCATCCCCCTCGGCATCGCCGGACTCCAATATCGAAAGATTCGCCGTGATGTTGGCGAGCTCATCATCTTCCAGAGTCATAGAAACTGAAAAATAAAAAATTAAAAACTTTTAACTTTTAACTTTTAACTTTTAACTTTTAACTTTTAACTTTTAACTTTTAACTTTTAACTTTTAACTTTTAACTTTTAACTTTTAACTTTTAACTTTTAACTTTTAACTTTTAACTTTTAACTTTTAACTTTTAACTTTTAACTTTTAACTTTTAACTTTTAACTTTTAACTTTTAACTTTTAACTTTTAACTTTTAACTTTTAACTTTTAACTTTTAACTTTTAACTTTTAACTTTTAACTTTTAACTTTTAACTTTTAACTTTTAACTTTTAACTTTTAACTTTTAACTTTTAACTTTTAACTTTTAACTTTTAACTTTTAACTTTTAACTTTTAACTTTTAACTTTTAACTTTTAACTTTTAACTTTTAACTTTTAACTTTTAACTTTTAACTTTTAACTTTTAACTTTTAACTTTTAACTTTTAACTTTTAACTTTTAACTTTTAACTTTTAACTTTTAACTTTTAACTTTTAACTTTTAACTTTTAACTTTTAACTTTTAACTTTTAACTTTTAACTTTTAACTTTTAACTTTTAACTTTTAACTTTTAACTTTTAACTTTTAACTTTTAACTTTTAACTTTTAACTTTTAACTTTTAACTTTTAACTTTTAACTTTTAACTTTTAACTTTTAACTTTTAACTTTTAACTTTTAACTTTTAACTTTTAACTTTTAACTTTTAACTTTTAACTTTTAACTTTTAACTTTTAACTTTTAACTTTTAACTTTTAACTTTTAACTTTTAACTTTTAACTTTTAACTTTTAACTTTTAACTTTTAACTTTTAACTTTTAACTTTTAACTTTTAACTTTTAACTTTTAACTTTTAACTTTTAACTTTTAACTTTTAACTTTTAACTTTTAACTTTTAACTTTTAACTTTTAACTTTTAACTTTTAACTTTTAACTTTTAACTTTTAACTTTTAACTTTTAACTTTTAACTTTTAACTTTTAACTTTTAACTTTTAACTTTTAACTTTTAACTTTTAACTTTTAACTTTTAACTTTTAACTTTTAACTTTTAACTTTTAACTTTTAACTTTTAACTTTTAACTTTTAACTTTTAACTTTTAACACGTACCTTCGTTTTCCCATGGGATATCGTGGACCTCTGCGATAGCCCGCGCATCATTCAATTTCGCAGTAGCCTCCTGCAACGCTCGTTCGGCCTCCCGTACAGCTGCGGCTGCAGCGTTTCGCGCTGCTCCCTCGTTTCGAAGGACTTCTGTAATTAGTAATGCATATATTTAATAATTAGTTACGGAATTACACAACCTAACACGAATTAAAACAACAAACACTTGAACTACACTTACCAAGCCGTGCAACCTCGTCGCGGAGTGTTGCAGCATCCCGCGAATTTTTATACGAGGATCCGTTGACAGCCTGGCACACTATCTTCAGCATCTCATAGCTTTCACTAAATATACCCTCGTTGTACATTTTAATAATCTGGGCCATAGTTAGGTGGTCCAGGAAGCATTTGACCCGCCTGATCAAAGCCGGACCTCGAATACACTTTATCATCCGATCTGTAGATTTCAGCAACAACCTCTCCACTGCTCGCGTAGGGTTGACTGCCAAAACTTTCACGATCGCACTAATAATGGCACGTACAATTGCGTCAACCATTGTAATAACTATTTCGTTCACTAGACACAGACGAACAAAAATTACACAAAACGCTACGACGACAGAATAAACACTGAAGATGCGTGACGTTTGCACCGATGAACGAAACAGAATAACTTTCCGCGGAAACACTTAGACTTATAGTTTTTCTCTTGACCAGCAACCCCTTCCACTGTACAAATTCGGAGTGATCATTGGTTGGTCAAAGAATTTCTTTATTTTACAGATTTAAAAAATGACGCCCACCACAGTCTTCTACCCTAAAAACCCCCATCACTCGCGGCAAAAATTCTTCGAGTAAAGGCTATAAAATTGCATTGTTACTCTTTATGGGTTTTATTACAGCTACGCGTCATCATATTATAGTCAGCTGCCCTATCCTAACTGCTGTAAATTCTATAGCTGCATTGTGATCGAGTTTTTCGCGCATTTTTACTTTTATTTCCTCGTTGTACATGTTTGTCCTTGTCGCAAAGTGTTTAACCAGTGAATAGCTATTGAACCTGGAAATTTCCGTCTTATTTTAAGAATATGTAGAGTGTACAAGCTGAGATACACCAATCATGAGATACGTTACGTCACGTCGGAAGATGCTTCACAAAATTACCACGTCGCGGGGGTGGTTTGCGCAGCTCTCGAGTCCCAACCCCCGCGACGCTCACCCCCCCTCAAGTTAGCATCTTTGAGGCGTGTCTTCACCCCTTCTCCTCTGAAAAATTGCATCAACACAGCTCTAGCTGACGTCTTGATCTCGAGTCATTACGTTTTCGGTGCTTGAAGAGCTCAGACTTCCTCTCAGATATCATCCAAAACATACTAAAAATAAAATAAAATGGAAAATTTTACTAACGCTGTAAAGGAGGCCCGGAAAAAAATATTGACGTCAAAGCCCGAGGCGAAGCGAGTTCGTGAAGAAGACAATACGCTTGACCCTGTAATTGGCTGGCAACCCTTGAGCAAGGCAATGTTATTATCCACAACATACAGCCTGAATACATCGGCTAGTAAAATGGTCACGGTGGGACTTGAGCTAGTAAACGGACACGACTTCGAGGTGGCAATAAAATTCTCCGGCCGTCACGCGGCAGGGATTTCCCTCAACGTCGTCGAGTGGCATCACCTCTGCGAGCGGATGACAATTATCACCCCGTGGTTCAATGCAGAAAAAGGCTCTGCCAACGATCGAACTCCGAATATGAACCCGCTTGGCCGCCAGAAAATAAGTTTTACGACGGCTTACAACGAGAAAGCTATTTTGTTGGAAATAAAAGACTCAGTGAAGAAAAACTTTGGTGCCGAAGAAACACAGTATCAGAGGAACAAAAGACCCAAGAATACGTACCCCGTTGGTATTCTCTTCTAAAAAACAACGTACGAGGGACTCGTGATGCTGAGTAAATGCATATATCATAGAATTCGTTTACTTAAAGACGAACTCGAGCTTGTGCGAGATATCAGAGATATTATCATTGAGGAAATTAGTTTTGAGAGTACGATACAGGAGTGGCATAATGCTACAAGAGAAAAAGTCTCGTCAATCGCATTCAAATATATGATGGATGAACGCATAACTTTAGCCCTGAAAAACCGACGAGATATCTACGGAGGAGATGAAGAGGCGAGCGACAAACGGCAGTTGATCGCCAAAGAATTATTATGCATTCATCGTGAATACATTTTCCGTGCAGTGGTGGCTCGTATAAAAGAACTACCTTAGAGAACAATTACCGAAGATTCACATATGCATACAAATTTACGCACAAAGAAAAATGTACACGTAGATATAAAGATAAAAATATTTGTATACATTCAAAAATATGTAAATCTAGATTTAAGAATAAAAATGCAAACTTTATAAAAATATATACCAAAACTATTTTTACTTACCTTTCCCTCATCCGTTTCATATAACTTTTTTTTTTACATAAGCTAAAAAAAAATTTTTCCATGCGGGAATCGAACTCGCGCTGCCAAGGAAAACGGAGCTTGAATTCAACGCCTTATCCCGCTCGGCCAAGCTAGCTTACGCAAAGCATTCAGCTACCCTCGAGAAATACCCTACGCGCAGCAGCGAGAGCCCTGCTTCCCGCAGCAAGCCAACTCTTGGAGAATCCAAGATGGCGCGACTCGCTGCTGCTACGGCGTCACGAGCTCTCCGTACGCTCCGTGTACTTCAGCCATCCACCGCTATACCGTCTACGCGCTACACCGCCTGGCATCCCCTCTCACGCACTCGAACCGATGGGCCCGCCGCCGCTCGGCCGCCAGCGTACCCCAAAAATCCAACATGGCGCGACTCGTCGCTACGCCGTCACCAGCTGGCCCCGCGGGCGCTCCAGCCAACTCACCCCGACACGCTCTCACGCCCTTCCACTACACGCTCACTCCCTCCCTTCACTACCCTCTCCCCATCATCCCCTTCGCCCGCAACACGCGTCGAGCTACTCAAGTGATCGACCAGGGGCGGTTGGTCGGGACTTGGCAGCCGGAGAAGCAACATCTCCTCCAGCTCCTCACCCTGGACACCCACCACCTCCCTACAGGGCCCGCGGGGGGGAAGGGGGGAGGGGGAAAACCACCCCAGCAGCGAGCCGGCGGGCCTGGCGGCCCGGCCGAACACGCTACACACCATCCCCACTCCTCAAAACCGCCATCTTGAAAAAATCCCTATAGCTACTGTCGTCTACTTAAACCGACTGGATTACCGTCTATCGTGCGTTAATCCTTCGCGATAAGGGTCCAATATTCGCACAGCCTACTTATCGCGTTTGAGCTTCGCTCGTATGGTGTATCCGTAGCCAACCGTAAGAAACAGGAGTTCTGAAGAAACTGATGAGCGCCCGCTCTCGATCCCTTATATACGAATAAGAGAGCAGGCACGTCAGCTTAATATTGTTTAGTTGTTTATGGTCTACTTTATTTCTGCAAGCAGTTATCTTTCCAAATCATCGCTTCTTCAAGAACGGGATTTGGAGCATGTTTTTATTTCGACATATGAGGCATTCCATATCAATTCAGCCACCAAAAAAAAAATCCCAAAAAATGTCTGAAAATCAGGTTTAGCGGTTCTAGATACACCAAATTTCAAATTAAAAAAAAATTTCCTGCCGAAATATGCCAATTTTTGCATTTTTCATTTAATCTGTAATATCTCGGGAACGATTAATCGTATCGACATCTCCAAAAAACGAAAATTTGCGTTTTTTCTTGGCCCACAAGAAGAAAATTGATTGAGAATTAATTATGTAATTTCAGCCCACATTTTACGGCAAAATCAACGAAATTATTTTTTTTTTATGGGAAGGACATCGGATATCGACATCGAAAAAATTGCTTCAAATTCTGTATACGAATGTTGAATTTTTGGTATTTTTTTTTCATGGGATTCCCAAACGTTCATAAGTTATAGCAATTTGAAAAAAAAAAATAATAATAATCCGTTTTTTCTGCGTACAGACCCACATTTTGGATAAATCCCGATTTATAGAGAACAGAATGTTCGGAATGTTATAGCTGTTTAATGTTGATTTTTTTTTATTTAAGCAGAAATTGAGCTGTAATTGAAGGTAAAAAATTAAATTGGTAAAAGAGCGATATAATTCCTTTTATCATCTTATTTAGCATTGGACAGGGGGACTTAGAATTATCTGCTTAAAATACGTGTTACTTATTTTCATACGTTAATGTTTAAACATTTTTTATTTACTTTCTTTATGTTTTTGAATTTTTTTATTTTGCGTTTGTGTTTTTTTTTTATTTTTCGTGTTTACCACTTTTTTCTTTTTTTTTTTTCTTTGGATTTTCAATGTTTTCTGCTACTACCTAGATAAAAATGACATACAATCATTTACATAGATTGATCGGTTGGGAACCACCCAACACACAGTGAGCCCACTGTCACACTTTTGGACCATTTTTTTGGTTTCGGAAAGATAATTTCCTCGGTCGATGCAGAATATCGTTTTATGATTAATATTTCTTTCGACATGGGTATGAAGCTGTGGCATTTTTGAATCCCCGGAATAGCCTTCGCAGCCGCAAATCTCTGTTGAAGCATTTTTTACATTGTTGTGTCTGTCCTTTTCATTAAAAAAAACTTCTATTGAATGTAAATTCTGTTTTGCCCATCGATAGAGAGCTTCCGGTGTAAGTATGGATTCACCCGATGTAATTTGGAGACTTGCACGCGCAGCGCCTCTCTTGAGGAGGGCGCCTATCCCATCGCTAGCTGTCTTTCCGTGAGCTGTGATATGAAAGTGCCGTTCAGCCTTTACGCCGAAGTCTTCTTCATGACACAACAGGTTTGCCATTTGATACCGATTTTTGTAGTGTTGTGCAGCTCCGTCCGTAATATAAATTATCTTCTTGACGTTGCTGTGTGCCCGTTTTATATTTTCGATCAAAATTTCTTGCATTACGTACATGAAGCAGACTATCAGATAAAACGACTATACTGCGATGACGGATTTGTTCACCGTCTCGATAGTAGTATACACGATCGGGTGTACAGTACACTCGTCATTATTATAATGAAACGATTGTGCTGCATCTTGGACTACGTAAGAGTAATTCTCGGAAAAGTCGCATTGTACTAAAAATTCCCCCTCCGCCAAATTACTTTTTACACGAGCACAAAATTCGGACTGTTGCCTGGTAATAAACTCATGAGGTTTTAGCACTATTAATCGGTTGCTGAGATCATTGATAAAGTCTAAAGTATCAACTTTAATGGTCCGCAGAGTTGACCTGTCTGTCGTTTGCCACACTCGAAACTCTACTTCATCGATCATTTCATTGTTCAGAAGTTTCAACAAATCATCACTGAGAGGTTGAATTCCTGGACAATGTTTGCACTCATTTAGATGACATGCAGGACTCGGAGATTGACACATCATTACGTTGAGGCAGTCCTTATAATTCCTAAGTGGATGTGCCCAGTTTTTGGTTAAACTTTCAATGTTTATTGCATCCAGCATCAATTTGCAATTTTGATGGTACGTGCATACGCATACCGAATGGGTTCCACTTGCACCTGCCAAAACACCATATGGGGGCTATCGACAAAATTCTCATTCTATCGGAATCAGAGGTTAGTGGATTCTTGAACTTTTCCTTTAATGCATCCAGCATGGACTCTAAATCTGCAGCCCTTGGCGAAATAGGCATGTTACTGTTTTGAGAAGAAGTATTCTCGGAAGTACTTTGCATCCACGATTCAGAGGAATTATCGACAAGGTTATCTATCGATAGATTGCTGGTTAAGGTTAATAACGTCGACGACTCTTGGTTGTGTTCTGCTTTATCCTCTTTCAATTCGGTTGAATCGTTAGAAGCATCATTTCGTACTTCCGAACAACTATCCTCGCACGAAATTGAGAGTAAACATGACTCCCTGCAACGATGCGCTTCATCTTCTTCCAGCCTAACTATATTATCAGATGGAACCCCAGGGATAATGTTTTGCTGCGATGTTGAAGGAGACGATGGTCGGAAGCGTTTGAAGTCTGGCTCTTCCAATTCATATGGATCGTCATGTGACTCATTAAAAGTTTCATCATGTTGTACAGGGGCGGGATCAACAATTTCCTGAAAATGACCGGTTTTCTTCCTGCAGTTGTCGCAAATCATTGCGTTTTGTGGCAAATGGGGATATTTTTCTCGAAGTGTCGAAGAAATCAAACGTAAGTTCTTGCCGTTATGACCGTTTACGCCCGTATTTCGAAGAGGATTTGCACACCTACGAGGCATCTCGAGTGATTTTAATTGTAATTTTAAGTATTGTTTCAGTCGTGGATCTGAGATTTACACTAAGCAGGTTGACTTTTTTGTTATTTTTTCGAATCAATACAATATATCTGCGGCAGAGCTATTTTAGATCTTTGTCGAAGGTTTACACATTCTTTTTAAACGCTTCATACAGCTACGCTGCAATCAAAAAGAGTGATGGGCGTATTCCACCTTACGATGCATAAACGCATCGAAAGAGGTTCGCGGTTTGGGAAATACTAAAAATAGATCTGCGGTCAGATAGATAGGTACCAAACGTATCAGGAATTTTTTTTAATAACTGGGATAACCGCCATTAACGTGTACCTGAGAACAGCCGCGTTGTAGCATGAACTACGACGATAATATAGTTATCCTATGCAATTATATTAATCTCAATACCGTTCCACCCTCATCACAAAAAATATGAACACGGTTAACGGGATGCTAGACTTTCCTTTTTACCGACAGAAATAGGCGATTTCTTAGTTTTCACTATTCGTCAGTTTTATGTCAATATATCATAGTCCCGCATGATTTGACGCATATGCGTAGCATATTAACAATGCTAAGTCGGAACTAAAAAATGGTCTAATTCCATCGGTAAAACAGGTAAAGCAGGTTCAAAAAGAAGAAAAACAGCTCCAGCATCCCCTTAAGCGAAGTTAAATTTTTGAAAATCGAATTGTAATGGATGTCACTTCTAGCAATTGTGTGTTCTAGGAATTGTGTGGTGTTATGTGACTTCTAGCATAGAACGTCCCAAAGTATAACTTTGCATCAGTGCAGTCGATAAATGTAGAGAATATCACTGTTGAAGATATCGAAAAATAGCTATAATATTTATACAAATGAGCCCATCACGGAGTATTCGTTCGTTAAAAGTTTATAGCAATTTGTGAAAATCGTCGAGTTTTTTTTCGGAATAGTGTATTGAATTACCAGCTCACGAAGTTTTACACGTTTCTGTTTTGGACGGAATATTTGCAGAGGGCTGCACTCTTCTGGAGTGCAGCCTCGCTGAAAGTGTTAATGAAAAAAAATGTGGAGTCACTCGCCGTTAAACTATTTGATTGACCAATTCGCTTATATAACTGTATATCATTTTTACATAACATAGTCGTGAAACAAATTAGAAAAACGAAACAACAAAATGAAAAAAATAGAAATTAGACATAAACAAGATAACATGTAACAGCAAACTGCTATAACATTCCGAAAATTGTGCTTTCTAGAAATCGGGCTTTACCCAACATATTGGTCTGTATGCAGAATACGATAAAACAATTGATATTGCAGATGATGAGTGTCCTAACATGAAAAACCTATATTTACTTTTAAATAGTATTTCAAACTGCTATAACTTATGAACGTTTGGGAATCCCATGAAAAAAAAAATACCAAAAATTCGACATTCGTATACAGAATTTGAAGCAATTTTTTCGATGTCGATATCCGATGTCCTTCCCATAAAAAAAAAATAATTTCGTTGATTTTGCCGTAAAATGTGGGCTGAAATTACATAATTAATTCTCAATCAATTTTCTTCTTGTGGGCCAAGAAAAAACGCAAATTTTCGTTTTTTAGAGATGTCGATACGATTAATCGTTCCCGAGATATTACAGATTAAATGAAAAATGCAAAAATTGGCATATTTCGGCAGGAAAATTTTTTTTTAATTTGAAATTTGGTGTATCTATTGGAATCGCTAAACCTGATTTTCAGACATTTTTTGGGATTTTTTTTTTTTTTGGTGGCTGAATTGATATGGAATGCCTCGTATGTGACTCGGTAATTCTCGAGTCGATGCTCTAATTACCGAGTCGCCCGTGATTGCTTAACGGCTGATTTAGGTTTTTGGTGGATTTCGTTGCAGCGACGCGCGCTCGCCGCGTGCCGCTGCATACTTCGATTATTGTGCAACCGGAGTCGCTCCACTTTTCGGACACCGCTGTCCGAACTATACTACAATACTATAATATACTACGATATATTATTACGACTATTTTATCATATTATACTATTATACGAACATAGTATAATATTACATTGTTGCACGAAAATGTATAATCATGTTTAATATATTACTACATTATTATATTAATGATATTAATAATATATTAATGTTGTATTAATATATTATTGCCCTCTTCATAGGGTGCTACTACCCCATCCGGGGTACAACGCCAGTTAGTTATATTGAAATGCACTACATATCGATTACCTCGTACTACGAGGGTGTTTTCTTGTCGTTATAGTAAACGAAATATGTACACTGTACAAAGCCTTCGTAAAAGCTGGTATGGAAATGCATTTGGTAAAACTGCACCAAGCATTGGAGGAAAATTCTCTGGAACACACTAAGTATTTCATCAGGAACCAACTGCAAGCGCTAATTACAGCGATTTTTAATCGCATGACGTAACAATAACGCTAACAGCGTACTGAACGGCATTAAGTAATTCATCAGGAACCAACGACAACAGCAGCATGTAAGTTGCGGGACAAATCGTGCAAAGGTCATGTAGACGCTCATTTAATATCACTTATACGTTGAAGTAAAATCCTTCCATTAGTACAGTTCACACCTAAGCATGTACATCATAACATGTTACATGTTGCCTTACAAGTAGACACTGATGGACAGGTCTTGCTATTTTTATTGTTTAGATAAAATTTTCTTTAATTTTTGTCTGCTTGTCCTTACATATCAATTCTCTATGTTTTACACAGCAACACCTCTCTCGCTCTTCAATTTGTCGAGAAAGACGCAGCTGTCGACGAAAGAAAAAGAGCTTTACAATGTTATTGCGCAGTTGAGGAAATCAGCGAGGGAAGCGCAGAAACATAAATCGTCTTTGAGATCGCGTATCAGGCATGTAAATAAGTTAGTGCAGGAAGGTACATTTGACTCGATAGCGGAGCTACCGGAAACAAATAGAAACTTCTTGCAATCGTATTTTCGGAACGTAAAGCGTAACAAGTACCACCGGTAGTACACTATTACAGACAAAGTATTTGCGTTAGCTTTATATAAACGAAGTACGAGAGCTTATAGTTTTTTGCAAAACATTTTTTCTCTGCCGAGTGTACAAACTTTACGTACTCTCGTAAACAGAATCCCTCTTCAACCCGGATTCTGTCCCTTCATATTTGAAGCGATTAGCGAGAAAATCAGTCGGTTGAAAGACAAAAAAGCTAAGTTAGGTATTTTAGCTTTCGATGAAATCTCTCTCGAGCCTTCTTTAGATTATAATAGTAGCACCGGAGCCGTTGACGGATTTGTAGACAGCGGATATGAACGGCAACCGCAATCGCAAATCACGCGATGGTATGGATGTTAAAAGGAATACAGGGCACTTGGAAACAACCTATCTTGTATTCTTTTTGCCATTCCACGGAGAGATGGGAAAGCATCGTTAGGACGTTCAAAGACATTGTGCGCGAGGCAAATAAGTACGGTGTTAAGATTGTGTGTTCGATTTGTGACCAAGGCGCGACGAACGTCAGAGCTATTAAAAGTATGATTGAGAGCAGCAAATGCGAATGTTATCAAAACGGCATCACACTTCGACACGACAATATCGTTATCGATGACCAAATAATTGTCCCTCGTTTCGATCCTCCACATCTCATGAAATGTATTAGAAATAATTTATTGACGAAAGATCTGAAGTTTAAGTTGAGGGACGGTATCGAGCGGGTTGCGAAATGGTCGCACATCGTAACGGCTTATGATATTGATAAAAGTAGCGGTTCGCTCAGGGTTATGAATAAATTGACAGATTTGCATGTATATCCGGATAAGATTTTTAAAAAAAGTACATAAAAAAATAGAACAAATAAAGTGATAAAATCTTACAAAAAGATTGAAATAATTAACGATAAAATATAAATTTTCACGGAAGCTCCCTCTATTATCTTGTCCATCGATATTTACTGCAATAATAATAATAATAATAATAATAATAATAATAATAATAATAATAATAATAATAATAATAATAATAATAAGATGAGTTCCGTTTCCGGTGCGAAAGGAGAGCAACGCGTGTCAGAGGTGTGAGTGGAAAAGTAAAGGTAGGAATAATAAGAGTGAACGGAGAGAGTGCGAGTGGAAGGAAAGAGTAGCGAGCAGGATAGGGAAAGAGGGGAAATAATAGAGTGAAGAGGGGAAAAGGTAGGTAGAGTGGAAAACAGCAAAGAAAAGTAGAGACAAAAGTAGAGGTTAGGAAAGAAAGAAAGAGAGAGTAAGGTGAGAGGGAGACAGAGGATAGAGCGACAGGTAGACAGGTAGCGACAGCAGTAGGAGGAGTGAAGAAGCGGCGAGTGAGTGGGAGACGGTAAGTCAGTGGCAGAGAGAGAAAGAGTAGGGAGTGGCGAGCTAGAGAGACGCTCGAACTGAACAAGTAAGTGAAAGAGTCGAGCGGAATAGAAGCAAAGCAAAGAGAGAAGACATGGTTGAAACAGGAGATAGAGAAGACGAGGAAGTGAAGGGTAGAGGAAGACCGACGAATGCGGAAAAATTGAAGAGAGAGAGAAGTGCGAGCGTGGGCTCGATAGTGGAGCTGAATGATCTATGGAAAAGGAAAAGAGAGCAGATGGAGGAGAAAAAGCAAGGAAAAGAAGAGGAGGAAGCGGAGATCTTTCAGAAGAGTAAAAAAGTTCAGAGGTCCCCACAGAAGAAGGCGGAGGAGGAATCGAGTGTGGAAAGACTGATAAAGGAAATGAGAGAAGAATTCAAAAAAGAGCTACGGGAGATAAGACAAGATGTGAAAGGACAGGGACGAGATGTGAGAGAGGAGATAGGAAGGATGAGAGAGGAAATGAGAATGGGAGAGGAGAGAGGAAGAAGGGAGAGAGAAGAGTTGGCAAAGAGAATGGCAGGACTGGAAAGAAGAGTGGAGGAGGTAGAGAGAAGAGAACAGAGGGGAGAAGAGGTAGAGGAGAGAATTAAAAAGTTGGAAATGGAAAAGCGAAAAGAGGAAGCGCAAGGAGCGAGGAAAAAAGAGAGTGAGACAGAAAGCACAGAGCTAGAGGAACGGGTGAAGGAGATGGAAAGGAAGATAGAGAGAAGAGAGAAAGAGGAAAGGAGAAAGAATATAATCATGAAGAGAGTAGATATGCAAGGCACGGCGACGGAGTCGGCGAGAAGGATTCTGCAGAGCATTGGAGTGCAAGCAAGAATGGAGGGGGCGAAGGAGATTGGAAAGAGGAGAAGCGGTGGAAGAGAAGGCAGTATAGAGGTGAAAATGGAGAGCGTGGAAGGAAAGGCAGAGGTAATGAGGAAGAAAGGAAACCTGAGAGGGAGGAAGGAGAGAATAGAGGAAGACCTCACGTGGAAAGAGAAAAGGACGCAATGGCTGATAAAGGAAATAGCGGAAGGGGAGAGGAGGAAGGGAAAGAGGGTGAGAATCGGGCACGGTAAGCTGTTCGTGAATGGAACGGCATGGTTCTGGGACGAAAAGGACGAGGTGCTAAAAGACGGAAGAGGGAGAGAGAGAGTAGAGGAGGGAAGAAGAGAGAGGAAAGACGAGGAGAAAAAGGACGAAAGAGCGGAAGAGCGGAGAGAGGTGAGAAAGCCCGAGGAGAAACAGAGCGAAGAAATGGAAGAAGCGGCAGGAGGAGAAGAGGAGGAAGCAAAAAACGATTAAGCAAAAAAAATAGGAAAGAGAGGAGCGAGATCGGAGGAAAGGAGGAGGAGAACTGGAAGATAGCATTTTGGAACGTAGCGGGTCTGGCCAACAAGGATAAGGAATGTTGGAGAGGAATAGAGGAATGGGACGTAGTGGTGCTGATGGAAACGTGGACAGAGGAGAGAAACTGGAACAAGGTGAGCAGTAGGATGCCGAAGGGATACAAATGGTCGAGTCAGGGAGCGAGGAAGAAAAATAAGAAAGGAAGAGCGATGGGAGGAATGGTGATGGGAGTGAGAGAGGAGATGGCAATGGAGAAAGATGAAACACGAGAGGAGGAGGAAGGTATCATGCATGAGAGAGTGAAAGCGGGAAATGAGGTATGGAACGTGGTGGCAACGTATGTAAACGGAGATCTGGACAAGAAAATGGAGAAGCTGAGAGGATGGATGGAAAGACAGAGCGAAGAAGAAAGAACGATAATAGGAGGAGACTTTAACGCGAGAACGGGAACGGAGGGAGGAAGAGTAAGAGGTCCGGAGGAAGAAGAAGAGGGAGGAAGAAAATCGAAGGATAAAAAGGTCAACGCTGAAGGAAGGAAACTAACGAAGCTGTTGGAAGAGGTAGGCTGGGAGATTTGGAATGGAAATATGGAGGGAGATGAGGAAGGAGAGTTCACGTACACAGGAGGAAGAGGAGAGACGGTTATAGACTATGTGATGGGAGATGAAAACGCAAGGAAGGGGATAGAAAAGCTGGAAGTCGCAGACAGAGTGGAGTCGGATCATCATCCACTGGTGGTCACGGTGAAAAAAGGAAGAGGGAGGAAGAAGGAGGAAAGAGGAGGAGGGGGAAGAGCCGGAAGAGGCAAATGGTCAGAGAAAATGAAAGAAGAATATGCCAAGGGCTTGCAAGAAATGAGAGTCGAGAGAGGAGGAGGACTGGAAGCTGTAAGTGAAATGGAGATAAAAATAAAGGAAGAGATAGGAAGAAGTGAAGAAAAAGGAGGGAGAGAAAGGAAGCAAAAGAGAAGAGGATGGTGGGACGAGGAATGTCGAGAGAAAAAGCAGAAGCAAGAAAAGAACTGAGGAGGTGGAGAAAGAACGAAGGCACGAAGGAAGCATACAGGGAAAGAAAGAGAGAATACCAGAGGCTGAGTGAGCGGAAGAAAAAAGAGGAGCAGGAGAGGATGGTAAGGGAAATAGCGGAAGCGAAAACGGAAGACAAGGTATGGGAGATTATAAACAGAGGAAGAAAGGAAAGAAAGAAAATAGGAGAAGGAATACAAAAAGAGGAATGGAAAAGATATTTCATGGGACTGATAGGAGGAGTGGAGAGGCGAGTAAGAATGGGAACGGAAGAGGCAAGAAGAGAGGGAGAAGAAGAAAATATAAGAAGAGAAGAAATCCAGAAGACGGTGAAAAAGCTGAAAGAAGAGAAAGCGATGGGAATTGACGAAATACCGAACGAGGCGTGGAAGTGTGGAGGAGAAAAGGCGATAGAGGTCGCATGGGAAATATGTGCGAGGGTATGGAGAGGAGATGGATGGCCGGAAAAATGGAAGGAGGGGATAATAGCCCCAATAGTCAAGAAAGGAAGCGGAAGGAAGGTAGAAGAGTACAGAGGAGTTACGCTAATGCCGTCGTTATATAAGGTATACACGACGGTATTGGCGAAAAGATTGGAGGAGGAAGCAGAGGAAAGAAGGATGATACCACCAAATCAAACAGGATTCAGGAGAGGAGTAGGGACGATAGACAACATCTATGTCCTGAACTATATAGTAAGCAGGCAGTTGACGGAAGAGAAGGGCAAGGTCATTGCGTTGTTTATAGATCTGAAGGCGGCCTTCGACTCGGTGGACAGAAGGAAATTGATGGAGGCGCTGGAGAGAAGAGGAGTAAGGAAAGGACTCAGAGAAAGAGTGGAGGAGGTATACAGAGAGACGAAGAGCAGAGTGAAAGTCGGAGGGGAGGTAGGAGAGAGCTTTTGGGACCGGAAGAGGGGTCAGGCAGGGTTGCCCGATGAGCCCTATTCTGTTCAATCTAATGACGGCCGATATGGAGGAAGAATTGGGAAAAGGAAGATGGGGCGGAGTGAAGGTGAGAGAGAGAAGGATATGCTCGTTGGCGTATGCGGACGACGTGGTGGTGTTGGCAAGAAACGAAGAGGAAATGAAGAGCATGATAAGGAGATTGGAGAAGTATTTTGAAAATAAAAAGCTGGAGCTGAACGTGGGAAAGACAAAGATAGTGAGATTCAGAAGAGGGGGAGGAAGGAGTAAAGACGTGGATTGGAGATGGAGAGGCAAGAAGATAGAGGAAGTCAAAGAATTCAAGTACCTGGGGTACGTATTCAAGAAGAATGGAGGACAGGAAGCGCACATAAAGGACAGAGCGAAGAAAGCAGGAGCGGTGATGAAACAGGCCTGGGGAATAGGCAAAAGGAAGTTCGAGAAAAATTGGGAAAGGAGAATTTGGCTGTTTGACACATTGGTATGGACGGTAATGGGATACGGAGCGGAAATATGGGGATGGGAAGAAAAGAGAGAGCTGGAAGGGATGCAGGAAAGATTTCTGAGATGGACAATGGGAGTAGACTGGCAAACGCCGGGATACATGGTAAGAGAAGAGACGAAGAGAGACAAGTTGAGGACAAGAGCATGCAGAAGGGCATGGAGGTATGAAGAGAAATTGAGGAAAGGGGAAGGAAGCGAGCTAGCGAGGGAGTGCCTAGAAGAGATAAAAGAGAGAGAGAGGGAAGCGGACGAGAGAGAGTCGAAGTGGGAACAAGGAAGACGAGAAGCGAGAAGACGGAACGAAGGAGAGGAGAGACAGAGAGAGACAGAGTATGAGGAAGTGGAGAAAGCGGACAGAAGAGAACAGGAAAGAGAAAGATGGGAACGAATAAGAGAGTCAAAATATAACAGATGGTACAGAGAAGTGAGGACAGAAGGAACACCGCAATATTTGAGATCGAAGTGGAAGGAGGAAAGGAGCAAAAGAATAGCCAGATTCAGGCTCGGAAACGAGATGAGAGAAGGAGAATATTGGAAGTCGGAGGAACAGAGGAGATGCAGAATATGTGAGGGGGAAATCGAGACGTGGGAACACGTACTGGATAGGTGTAGAGCAGGAGGGGAAGTAGATAGGTCGATAGGTGAGAGAGTAAGAGAGATTCTGGATGCGAGCGGACAGGGAGAGGAGTGGATGAAAGAATTAGAAGAAAAGAGAAGAGAAAAGATGAGTGAAAGAGAGAGAGAGAGGAGGCGGGGAGCGGATGAAGGGCGATTGGAGTAGATAGGGTTTAGGCAGAAAGAGAGAGCGAGAGATAGTGAGAGAATGGGTTGAAAACAGGGGATGCGAGAAGGAATGGAGTGGATAAGACGGAAGCGGAGCTCGAAGATGAAGCACGAAGGAAGAGAGAAAGAGAGAGACGGAGGAGGAGATAAGAGTAAAGAGAAAAGAAACAAAAAAGAGCGAGCGAGGCGTGCGAGAGCGGCGAGCGGAGCGTGCGGGCGAGGCGAGCGGAGCGTGCGGGCGAGGCGAGCGGGGCAGGCGAGAGCGGCGAGCGAGGAGGAAAGAAGGAGGAAATGTAAATAGAGTAAGATAGAAGTAAGGAAATGTACAATTGTAAAAAGTGTAAAGAAGTGTAGAAGGAAATAAATAAATAAAAGCAAATGTAAACTTAAGGAAGAAATGTAAAAGCAGAATGTGAGGAAAACAGGAGCGGAGAGTGTGAGAGTGGAAGCAGAAAAAAAAAAAGAAAATAATTGTAAAGCGTGAGTGGAGAGAGGAGATGGGTGTAAAGGGAGAAAAGGAATTGTAAAGGAGAAATGTAAGGAAACGGAACCCTTGTAACCCTTCGGGGACGCAATAAAGCACAATACAATAATAATAATAATAATAATAATAATAATAATAATAATAATAATAATAATAATAATAATAATAATAATAATAATAATAATAAAAGTCGGGAGACGTCTCCGGCCGTGTCACATAGGGACTTGGTACGTGCACTTGAAAAGCGTTTGAAACGGCCGGAGACGTCTCCCGACTATTATTATTATTATTATTATTATTATTATTATTATTATTATTATTATTATTATTATTATTATTATTATTATTATTATTATTATTATTATTATTATTACTAGCGATCGGGCGCTTCGCGCCCGAACGCTAGGATACTTTAGTCCAATTTAATTTCATTATTGGTTCCATCTAAATCCCCCATACTGAGGAAACAAATGGAGACGTTTATATCTCCATCGGAATGTCCTCCGTCTCCTACATATGTCCACTCGGAACATTTATTATGTTACTTCTTTTATTGATTCGACAAAATATTGATATTAACTATCCTCGGATGTAACTGGCCATGGTACATCCAAGTATTAATCACGACCTAACGACACTATCCTGATATTTTTTACATGCATGTTCGCCGAATGTATATCCACCGGAAAAGAAATTATTTTCACACAATAGGACATGCCCTACTTCCGAGAGAAGATGATGTACGAGATATTGAAAGCAAAGCTTATTGAAAAATAAGTTTTGCTTCGCAAAAGAAAGAAGAGAATCAAAAACACGGAAATATCTGCAGAATATACGAATAAGAGCTGGTTAAGGATGCTTCACACGTACATTTTCAGCCAAAAGTGAGATTCAATGAACATTTGATCACTTCCTAATGGTATAAAATTCTAAAAAAAAATCAACTGTATCAATAGTGCCAACAACATTAATTATTTTGCATAATAATAATGTCAAAACGTTTTTAGCAAATTGCTAAAAAAATCATTCAAAAAATAATCAGTAAACCTTTTTTTCGCTTTTCTAATGAATTCCATAATTTTCTAGAAACCACGTGAATTTTTTTTTATTTCTAACATATTTGAATTTTTAGTTTTTGAAATTTTTTTAAGGCCATAAGTACCGAATGGTTGGCGCAATGGCCTCGAAACTTTTTGTGTGTACTGTATAATCGAGATACGGAAACATAATATCCGAAATTCGTGACTCTACATCGATTTGTCAAAAATAAAAGATAAAAAAACAAAAATTGAAATATTAGAAAATTCTGAAAACATTCATATAAATTCTAAAAAATCAAGGAATTCATTTAAAATGAAAAAATCGAAAGTTGTCAAATTTTTTTAAAACAATTTATTTTTCTAATCATTTGTTAACAACTTTTGGCATTATTATTATTATGCCAAATGGAAAGTCTTGACTTAGTACGGCTGATTTTTTTTCAGATTTTTGGCATGTCGGGAAGTACTAAAATTTTGATCGAATTAAACTTTTGATTGGAAATGTATGTGTAATGCATCCTTAAACGATGAATATACTACTCCGCGTGAATTTGAAACGGTCCGAAGTATTGTCCTCGAGATGTACATTATATCTATCGTTTTTCGATAACAACTTGTAATGCGGTTGCCGGGTGTCAACATCACATCAAATTAATTGTTGAATCCATTTTTTTTTATTGAACGTTATTAAAAAATTATTTTTTTAAGTGGAAGTTAAAAAATTCCCATTGCTTCCTCTTTTTATCTCGAAAACACGCTTTGACATAAAAACAAACCTTGCTTTATGAGCGAACAAACAACGAAATTGCCTTTATTTTTGTAAATTAAATAAATAGAATAAACACATTAATTTGTCGATAAATTTCGGCTCCCGCTTTAAAAAAAGAGGGGAAAGCACTGTGAAATTAATTTTTAAAAATATATATTTATACCCGGACTAAAAATTTATTATAACGTGGCAATCATCAACAATCCTGGGGAAGTGGGGTGGCCAAAATCTCGTATGTACAGATGGGACACAAAAAAATACAACATTTTTAAATACACATAAAAACCGTAATTATTCAATTTTCGATGCATATTAAGGTAAAAAAATACATGCAATAGGGTCCTCGTGTGTAGTCGCATAGACACGCGTGAAAACGCGGACATATTTCACGCGTAATTCGCCTTGAGACGCGAAAAAGTCAAATGTCGCCGGACATTTTTTCAGCTTCGAGAGCGAATATTTTCGAATTAAGACATTCGGCATCGCTTTAGCGCCCATATTCGTCGTTCCCCTCGCGGACGCAACTCGAGAGTGCAAAAAATTGCCAGATTTGACCCGTATTTCGCTCGGAATCACGAAAAACATGGTTTCGCCGAAGTTGGAAAAAACACATAATTAACGTAAACAATTTTTTTTACAGCATGCGAGGTAAAAAAAATACATCCAATAGGTTGCTCGTGTGTAGTCGCGTACACACGCGTGAACACACGGACATATTTCACGCGTAATTCGCCTTGAGACGCCAAAAAGTAAAATGTCGCCAGAAATTTTTCAGCTTCGAGAGCGAATATTTTCGAATTAAAACATTCGGCATCGCTTCAGCGCCCATATTCGTCGGTCCCCAGCCGGACGCAACTCGAGAATGCAAAAAATTGCCAGATCTGATCCGTATTTCGCCCGGAATCACGAAATACAGGGTTTCGCCGAAGTTGGAAAAAGCACATAATTAACGTAAAAAAAATTGTTTACAGCATATGAGGTAAAAAAATACATGCAATAGGGTCCTCGTGTGTAGTCGCATAGACACGGGTGAAAACGCGGACATATTTCACGCGTAATTCGCCTTGAGACGCCAAAAAGTAAAATGCCGCCGGAAATTTTTCAGCTTCGAGAGCGAATATTTTCGAATTAAAACATTCGGCATCGCTTCAGAGCCCATATTCGTCGTTCCCCTCGCGGACGCAACTCGAGAGTGCAAAAAATTGCCAGATTTGACCCGTATTTCGCCCGGAATCACGAAATACAGGGTTTCGCCGAAGTTGGAAAAATCACATAATTAACGTAAAAAAAATTGTTTACAGCATATGAGGTAAAAAAATACATGCAATAGGGTCCTCGTGTGTAGTCGCATAGACACGGGTGAAAACGCGGACATATTTCACGCGTAATTCGCCTTGAGACGCCAAAAAGTAAAATGCCGCCGGAAATTTTTCAGCTTCGAGAGCGAATATTTTCGAATTAAAACATTCGGCATCGCTTCAGAGCCCATATTCGTCGTTCCCCTCGCGGACGCAACTCGAGAGTGCAAAAAATTGCCAGATTTGACCCGTATTTCGCCCGGAATCACGAAATACAGGGTTTCGCCGAAGTTGAAAAAAAACACATAATTAACGTAAAAAATTTTTTTTACAGCATACGAGGTAAAAAATACATCCAATATGTTGCTCGTGTGTAGTCGCATATACACGCGCGCACACATAGACATATTTCGCGAGTAATTCGCCCTGATACGCCAAAAAGTAAAATGTCGCCGGAAATTTTTTCACCTTCGAAAGCGAATATTTTCGAATTAAGACATTCGGCAGCGGTTCAGCGCTCATATTCGTCGTTCTCCAGCCGGACGCTACTCGAGAGTGCAAAAAATTGCCAGATTTGACGCGTATTTCGCTCGGAATCACAAAATACAGGGTGTCGCCGAAGTTGAAAAAAACACATAAATGGCGAAAAACAAAATTTTGGAGCACATGCGGGAAAAAAATGCATCCAATAGTGTGCTCGCGTGTACTCGCACACACACTAGTGCAAAAATTGACATATATCGCGAGCAATTTGTCTGGAGAGGCGAAAAACCAATTTTTTTTTCCAACTTTGAGGGCAAATATTTTCGGATTGGTACATTTGGCAACGGTCTGGCACTCATATTCGTTGTTCCGCAGTCGGACGGTACACGAAAATGCAAAAAAAATATAGGGGTCACGAAAACTTATTAACTTTATTATATATAATAATAATAATAATAATAATTATTGTTGTTATTATTATTATTATTATTATTATTATTATTATTATTATTATTATTATTATTATTATTATTATTATTATTATTATTATTATTATTATGTAGGTTTTTATTGCTCCCCTCAGGGTTCCAAGTTTTTTTCCAAGGTTCTCTCCTTGTTACACCTCCCTTCTCGTCTTCCCTTTGACTCTATACATATCTTTACATTTTACACATTTCATTCAGACTTTCTTCGCTCTTCTGCCTTCATCGTTTCTTCTCTCTCCCTCTGTATCTCGCTTGCTTCGTCCCTTGGGCTGACTCCGTTGTCGTTCTCCTTCTCTCATTCTTCCTCCTCCTTCCACCTTTCGGTTCTCTCGTCAAACTCTCTCTCTCTCTCTCTTTCGTCTACTATAAGCTTTCTGTTCTCTATCCACACTTTCTTTCCTTTCTTTCTTTCCTCGGTAGCTTTTTCCCTCATCTTGTATCTCGTCTTTCTCTGCCACCACGTTAAGTCCTCACATACTTCTGCCCCGACTGCTTCCATCTCTCTTCTTCTTTCCCATAGCTCTATCTTGTCCCTCTCGTCCTTCATCTCCACTATCACCAGGCCTTCTCCACCGATCTGCTTCTTCTTCACAATCTTCTCGATTTCCATTTCCTTTCCCAGACCTTCCTTTATCAGCTCTTGCATTCCTTGTATTTCGATCTCTTTTACCTCCACCTCTCCTCTCAGCATCACGTTCTTCCTCCTCTTTCGTCTCTCCTCTTGTTCGTCTCTCCACCGCTCATCTTTCTCTCTCTGCTCCGCTCTTCTTCTTCGTTCCTCTTTCATCTCCTCCGTCTTCCTCGCAGTCACCTTCCATCCCTTGTCTTGCGTTCTCTCTTCATCGCTCTTCTCTCGAGCCTTCTTGTCCTCTGCCGCTCTTCTCTGTTTTTCTTCCTCTTCTGCTTTTTTTTTGCTCATCTTCTTCCTTCATCATCTCGAGCCATCCTTTTTTTCCTGCTTCTTTATTTCTTCCACTATCCGCTCTGCTGCTGCTCCTGGGTCATCTGTCTTGTCTTCTGCTGTCTTCTCTTCCTGCTTTCTTCCTTCCTTCTCTTCATTCTGTTTTTCTCTTTCCTCGTCTCCTGTGTCGCTTTCTCGTTCTGACTCTGACCATTCCTCTGATCTGCTGCTCTCATCCGTGCCGCTCCTCACTTCACTGCCCCTGTCCTCCTCTCTTTTTTCCTCTATCTTTCTCACCGCTATCATCTCTTCTCTGATTCCGACTATTTCCTTCTTAATCGCTTGCATCTCTTCCGCTACTTCTCTCACTGCTCTCACCAACTCCTGCCTCCAGTCCACCACTTTTTCTTTCTTCGCCTCATCCATTATCTTTCACTTTTCTCCGTGCCTCGTTTCTCCCGTCCACACGTGCTCTGCGGCCACCTGTCGCCCGTTGCTTCGTCCCTCGCTCGCCGTTGTCCCGTTCGGGTCCCGTCGTGCGCTTTCGCTCCTTTCTTTTGCAGCCTTCGGATATCCTCGGATTTCCTCGTCCGCCTCGACTCGGTCTCCCTCGACTGCCTCCGGTCCTGGCTCGCGCCTTCCTCTCCTCCTCTCTGTCGCTCCTCTGCTGCCTTCGTCCATCCTCGGGTTTCCTCGCCTGGTACGGCTCGGTCGCCCTCGGCAATCTTCCGTTCCGACTCGTGCCTTCTCGTCATCCGCTGCCCTCTCTCGGGCCTTCTCTTCCATTTCTCTCGGCTCGGGGCTTTCCGCCAGTCCTCGTCTCTTCTTCCTTCCCCTCGTCCATCCTATCGTTCTTAACCTCGTTACTTCACCTTTTCTTTCAACTCTTTTTTCCTCACTTTTCCGCGCTTACTGACCTTTCCTCTTTCTTCCGTCCCTTCCTCTTTTCTCAGCGTACCTTCTCACTGCACTTTTCCATTTTCCACTACCTCTTCTCTCACTATTTCATTCTTTTCCGGCACCTTACTTTCACGCCTACTGCCCCGGCCGCCATCTTTCTATTATTATTATTATTATTATTATTATTATTATTATTATTATTATTATTATTATTATTATTATTATTATTATTATTATTATTATTATTATTATTATTATTATTATTATTATTATTATTATTATTATTATTATTATTATTATTATTATTATTATTATTATTATTATTATTATTATTATTATTATTATTATTATTATTATTATTATTATTTTTTCCTTTACGGAATCCCTAAGGGTTCCGTAAAGAAAAACGGAATTTGCGGAATCCAGGTTACGGATTCCACCAGCCCAGCTGGTGGGTATGTGGGACTCCCGTAGCCTACCCACTAAACCGCCCTCTCCTTTCGATCCTCCCTCAACCAGGAACTTTAATATTACCAGGAATGTTAATATTACTTCTGGTTGGGGGAGCTGTCTGTGTACGTCTGTTCGTTCCGTCTATTCGTTTCGTCTCACGTCAGTTTGTCTGTTCTGTCATTCGAGGCAGCCGTCTGCGTTTTTTCGTCTGAGTATTGTCTCTGTGTAGGTGGCAACAAGTTGCCACCATTCTGTTGTATGGAGCATCACCTCGACAATATTGTCTGGGGTGATGGGACCAACGGTCGTCTCCAGTCTCCGTCTGAGTGTTGTCCAGCGGTCACATTCGACGAACGTGTGTTCCGCGTCGTCCTGTTCGTGTCCGCAGTATTTGCAGTCCGGCGTCTGTACTCTGTTCATCCTGTAGAGGTACCGTCTAAAATAACCGTGTCCTGTCAGAAGCTGGGTCACGTAAAAGTTTACGTCCCCGAACTCCCTTTCAAGCCACGGTCTCAGGTCCTTTATCAGTCGTCTCGTCCAGTTGCCTGTAGTTTCTTCTGTCCACCGTTGTTGCCAGGTCTGTATCGTACTTTCTCTTTCGGTCGTTGCCGCGTCCTGTCGTCTCGTGTCTGCGTTCCTTTCATAAATCCTCTTGCGCTCGAAAGCAAGAAGGTCTATGGGGATCACGCCCGCCACCACCAAAACGGCCTGTGCAGAGACAGTCCGGTAGGAGCAAGCGATCCGCAGCGCGCTCTGTCTTTGTACTGTCGTCATTGCGTGGCAGTATTTCTTCGTCTTCAGGGCATCCGCCCAGATCTCAGTGCCGTATAGGAGGATCGAGTGGGCCGTCGACATTAATAGTCGCCGTTTCCCCGGTCTTGGTCCAGTCGTGTTTGCCATCAGGCGGCTTAAGGATGCTATCCTCTCAGCCGCCTTTCGGGCTGTCTTTTGTATGTGAGGCCAGAAGGTCATCTTCGTATCTAGGGTCACCCCCAAGTACTTGACTTCCCCTCCGGTCTCGATCTCGTGAGTCCCAACCCTCATGGGTAGTCTCGTCTGTATACGTCTTCTCGTGAGAAACGTCAGCTCCGTCTTTTCTGTCGCAAGTTGTAGTCCGTGGTCTGTCATCCATCGGTCTACTCGTCTCATCGTCTGGTTCAGTTTCAGCTGCGCCATTTCCGGAGACCGCTCGGTGATCACCGCCGCCACGTCATCGGCGTATGCGACGAGGAGAACGCCGAGCGGGAGCTCCAGTCTGAGCAGGCTGTCGTAGACTCCGTTCCAAAAGTCTGGTCCAAGTATAGATCCTTGGGCGACCCCCGCGGTGATTTGTCTTGTCACCTGTCCTTCGATTGTCTCGTAGTTTATTCGTCTGTTTCGTAGGTAATCCTCCACTACCCGAACCAAGTACGGTGGCGCCCTGAAGCCGTTTCTGAGCGCCTCCAGGATGTCCACCCACCTGGCCGAGTTGAAGGCGTTCCTAACGTCAAGTATCGCCAGCAGCACGACTGGTCGCGCTGCGTGACAGTGCCTGTCTGTGTCATTATTATTATTATTATTATTTTTATTTTTTTCTTTTTTTTTTTTTCTTTTTCTTTACGGAATCCCTAAGGGTTCCGTAAAGAAAAACGGAATTTGCGGAATCCAGGTTACGGATTCCACCAGCCCAGCTGGTGGGTATGTGGGACTCCCGTAGCCTACCCACTAAACCGCCCTCTCCTTTCGATCCTCCCTCAACCAGGAACTATGTTAATATTACTTCTGGTTGGGGGAGCTGTCTGTGTACGTCTGTTCGTTCCGTCTATTCGTTTCGTCTCACGTCAGTTTGTCTGTTCTGTCATTCGAGGTAGCCGTCTGCGTTTTTTCGTCTGAGTATCGTCTCTGTGTAGGTGGCAACAAGTTGCCACCATTCTGTTGTATGGAGCATCACCTCGACAATATTGTCTGGGGTGATGGGACCAACGGTCGTCTCCAGTCTCCGTCTGAGTGTTGTCCAGCGGTCACATTCGAAGAACGTGTGTTCCGCGTCGTCCTGTTCGTGTCCGCAGTATTTGCAGTCCGGCGTCTGTACTCTGTTCATCCTGTAGAGGTACCGTCTAAAGTAACCGTGTCCTGTCAGGAGCTGGGTAACGTAAAAGTTTACATCCCCAAACTCCCTTTCATGCCACGGTCTCAGGTCCTTTATCAGTCGTCTCGTCCAGTTGCCTGTAGATCCTTCTGTCCAGCGTTGTTGCCATGTCTGTATCGTCGTATTTCTTTCGGTGGTTGCCGCATCCTGTCGTCTCGTGTCCGCGCTCCTCCCGTGTATCCTCTTGCGCTCGAACGCCAGAAGGTCCACGGGAATCACGCCCGCCACCACCAGGACAGCTTGTGCAGAGACAGTCCGGTAGGAGCAGGCGATCCTCAGCGCGCCCTGTCTCTGTACTGTCGTCATTGCGTGGCAGTACTTCTTGGACTTCAGGGCGTCTGCCCAGATCTCCGCGCCGTATAAGAGGATCGAGTGGGCCGTCGACATTAACAGTCGTCGTTTCCCCGGTCTCGGTCCAGTTGTGTTTGCCATCAGGCGGCTTAAGGATGCTATCCTCTCGGCCGCCTTCCGGGTTGTCCTTTGTATATGTGGCCAGAAGGTCATCTTTGTATCTAGGGTCACCCCCAGGTACTTGACTTCCCCTCCGGTCTCGATCTCTTCTGTCCCAACCCACATGGGCAGTGTTGTCTGTATCCGTTTCCTTGTAAGGAAGATCAGTTCCGTCTTTTCTGTCGCTAGTTGTAGTCCGTGGTCGGTCATCCAACGTCCGACGCGTCTCATGGTCTGGTTCAGTTTAAACTGCGCCAGCTCTGGGGTCCGCTCCACGATCACCGCCGCCACGTCATCGGCGTAAGCGACGAGGAGTACGCCGAGCGGGAGCTCCAGTCTGAGCAGACTGTCGTACACTCCGTTCCAAAAGTCCGGTCCGAGTATGGATCCCTGCGCGACCCCCGCAGTGATTTGTCTCGTTACCTGTCCTTCTGTGGTTTCGTAAGTGATTCGTCTGTTTTTCAGGTAATCCTCTACAACTCGGGCCAAGTACAGGGGAATCCCGAAGTCGCCTCTTAGCGCCTCCAAGATATCCACCCACCTGGCCGAGTTGAAAGCATTCCTGATATCCAGGGTAGCCATCAGCACGATTGGCCGCGCTGCGTGACAATGTCTGTCCGTGTCTCTGAAGGTGTCGACCACTTTTTGGATTGCTCCAATCGTTGATCGTCCCCTTCTAAAGCCGTACTGCTGGTCCGAAAGACCGCCCCCGGCCTGTATCGCGTATGTGAGTCTTGGTCTCAGTAATTGTTCATAGAGTTTCCCTGTCGTATCAAGTAAACTCAGGGGCCGGTAGGCCGACGGCGTGCCGGGGTCGCCCTTACCTTTGGGGATAAGTACCAGCCTCGCCGCCTTCCACCTGGCGCTGAACGTTCCTGTTGTTAAACACGTGTTGTACAGGTCGAGGAATATCTCGGGCCTTAGGTTAACCATCAGCCGGATAATCTCTCCCGGTACTCCGTCTGGTCCCGGTGCCTTTCTAGTCTTCAACGCCTTGGATGCTCTAGTGAGCTCCTCCGCGGTGAAGATAGGGGCTGCCGGTACCTCCGTGTCGTCTGTCTCGTCCGTGCGTGTCGGGTGTGTCGGAAAAAGTCCGTCGACGATCCGTCGTGCGGTTTCGGCGTCTTTGAGTTCCGGCGGGTTTCGTCCCCCTAGTTTGCCGGTCACAATCTTGTAGCCGGTTCCCCAGGGGTCACGATCCACCTCCTCGCAGAGCTTCTTCCAGCATCGCGTCTTGCTGTCTCTGATGGCTTTCGTCAGCGTCTTCCGAGCTGTCTTGTAGGCGGCTTGGAGGTTTTCCCTTTCGGGTCTTCCGCCAGCCCTTGTGACTCGTCGTCTATTTGCCAGGCAGCTTCTTCGCAGTTCGGCAATTTCGTCCGTCCACCAGTACTGCGGTTGTTTGTTTCGTCCGTTTCGTCGTTTCGGCATTGTGTCGTTGCACAGCTGTTCCGTCAGTTTTGCCGTCTCGTCCGCCAGTCTTTCCGCCCTTTGCCGGCCAACCAGCCCTGGGGGGACTTTTGTAATCGGGGCTGGTGCTGCCACCAGTTCCTCCGAGAACTTCCGTGCGTCCAGTTTGTTTACGTTCCACCGCGGGGGGTGCTGGGTCCTTGTCCGTATCGTTGTTGTCGATCCTGCCACTTCGAAGGCTATGTACTGGTGGTCGCTGGCCGTATAGGCCTCGATCACCTGCCATCGCCTCACCTGTGACAGAATTCTATCCGATGTCATCGTTACGTCAGGAATGGAGTCTCCAAACCCTGGCCGTCTGTATGTCGGTACGTTTCCTGTGTTTGCTACGACTAGATCTAGCCTTGCAGCCATCTCTAGAAGTAACCGTCCCCGTTTGTTCGTTGCTGTCATTCCCCACTCGATCGCCCTCGCGTTGAAGTCCCCCGCAACCACGACGTCACCGGGCAGATCCCTGATTCCGTCCTCGAGGAGCTCCACCTTTCTCTCGAACTCCGCCACGGTGCAGTTGGGGGTCAGGTAGACGCTGACGTAAGTGACAGCGCCGACCTTAGCCCAGACGTAATCGTCGCCCACCCCGTGGTTGGTCATCCGAGGTCGGGCAGCGCCCCTCACCCAGATAGCTGTTGTCTCGGTCTCGTTCGTTATCCATGTCTGCGCTGTCCTTACTCTGTAAGGTTCACGCAGTATCAGGATGTCCGCGTCATGTTCGTCGGCTATCTGTGGCAGTAGCATGTCTGCTGTCCTGCTTCGGTTCAGGTTTCCCTGGATTATCCTGTCCGTCGTCCTGCCTGTCTCCTGCACTCCTCCAGCGCAGCCCGGAATACCGCGCACTTCCCGGATCCCGCGATGTGCGCCGCGTCACCGTGCCCCGCCTCGGTGCACAGGGGACAAGCTGGTTTATTTTTGCAGTCCTTTGCAAAGTGTCCTGTTTCGCCGCATTTCCTGCAGCTTTTCGTTCGGTCCTCGTTCGGGCAGTTAGCCTTAGTGTGTCCGTACCCCAGACACCTAAAGCATTTCGCCACAGTCACTCGTTCTCGGACACGGCAACGCACCCAGCCTATCCCGATCCGTCCCCGGCCAAGCAGCACCGCGGCCTCGTGCGGTTCGAGCTCGCACACCGCCATGTACTGCTCGTTCCGGTTCGGACCGAAGATGTGGACGCCAAAGTCCGCGTCTCGTCCTGTTTCTCGTCGCAGCGCGTTCCTCACGTCGTCCTCGGTCGTGACGCAGTCTAAGTCCATGATCTCCAGTTGAACCCTGGAGGTCGCGGTCCTGACGTTGCCATCGTCTCCGATCGCGTCCTGAAGTGCGCGCTGGAAGTTTTCTCGTCCGTCCTTGTTGGTCTGTATCCTTAAAAGACACAGGCCGTCCTTGGTTTTCCTCAGAGTCGTCACCTGCACGTGACTCTTCGTTGGATCCACCGTCGTCCGTATTTTCCGTACTATGTCAGAGTACGTTCTGTCGTTCCTCGGCTTGACAAAAACAGCCGTCCCCCGTTGTTTGGGGGTCGGTTTGCGTTTCCTGGCCTTGGGGTTCGCGTTCGTCGCGTTCGTCGCGTTCGTCGCGTTCGTCGCGTTCGTCGCGTTCGTCGCGTTCGTCGCGTTCGTCGCGTTCGTCGCGTTCGTCGCGTTCGTTGCGTTCGTCGCGTTCGACGCGTCTATTGCTTTCGTCGCTTTCGTCGCTTTCGTCGCTTTCGTCGCTTTCGTCGCTTTCGTCGCTTTCGTCGTGTTTGTCTCGTTTTGTTTGTTTTTTCGTGCCGTTGTCTTGGTCTTTTTACGCGTGACTGTCTTCCAGACTTCGGCCGCTTCGCCTGTCGGAGGTCGCTTCTGAGAAGACTCCGGTGGGGTCGCGGTCGCCGAACGTTTTCGTTTCGTCCGTTGCGTCTCCTGTTCTTTCGTCTCCGTTTCCGTGTCTGTCTGTTCATAGTCCGTGACGTGTCCTCTTGGGGCTGCCTTCGCGAGCTTATGCAGCGCCACGTCGGCTGCCTCAAGAATCGTCTTGATTCCGTTCTTGACCGTCATGTGCATGTTCTTTTGCACAGCGGCTGCCTCGGCCATTTTTGTCGCCGTTATCTTTATCCGCGTCAGTAGGTCCGCGATGTCCGGGTCGTTCCGTATCGTTTCATTCAGGTATTGCGTCTCACTGTCGACAGCGGAGGTAGCCGAGGTAAAGCTCGCTCCGCTGCCTGTGCTCGACACGCTGGATGTCCTTTCCCTGACGAGCAGGTCCAGTATCGTCTTGTCCGTTCTGTTTTTCGTGTCCGTTTTCCTCGTCGCTGTCCTCGTCTTCAAGTCCTTGCACATTCTGCGGCCCTCAGAATCCATGCCACTGCCACGGGCCGCCGGGGCTTCAACCCGACCGTCGCCCGGGGTGGATTGCCCCTGTGTTGGGGGTACCACCTGAGGTATATCCTTGTTTTGTCCGTGCATTTCATTGTTGTTTGTTCCTTTCTGCTAAGGGTCTCTCGGGGGCGCGACTCCCCGTACCGTGCCGGAACGTAGCACGGTCCCTGAGGTCGCCTTAGGGGTCATCCGTCGGGCATGAGCCGACTTCAGTCCCCCTCGACTTACTCGGTATCCCCGGGGTCGTCACATCCCGAGCGAGAGGGGTTTTACATCCTCCCACCGCCTGGGGTCGTCTCGGGGGTCGTCCGTCGGACCCGAGCCGACATCAGTCCCCCTCAACTTACTCAGTGTACGCGGGGTCGTCACATCCCGAACGAGAGGGGGTTCCCGCCCTCCCGCCACCTGCGTGAATTATTATTATTATTATTATTATTATTATTATTATTTTTTTTTTTCTTTTTCTTTACGGAATCCCTAAGGGTTCCGTAAAGAAAAACGGAATTTGCGGAATCCAGGTTACGGATTCCACCAGCCCAGCTGGTGGGTATGTGGGACTCCCGTAGCCTACCCACTAAACCGCCCTCTCCTTTCGATCCTCCCTCAACCAGGAACTATGTTAATATTACTTCTGGTTGGGGGAGCTGTCTGTGTACGTCTGTTCGTTCCGTTTATTCGTTTCGTCTCACGTCAGTTTGTCTGTTCTGTCATTCGAGGCAGCCGTCTGCGTTTTTTCGTCTGAGTATCGTCTCTGTGTAGGTGGCAACAAGTTGCCACCATTCTGTTGTATGGAGCATCACCTCGACAATATTGTCTGGGGTGATGGGACCAACGGTCGTCTCCAGTCTCCGTCTGAGTGTTGTCCAGCGGTCACATTCGAAGAACGTGTGTTCCGCGTCGTCCTGTTCGTGTCCGCAGTATTTGCAGTCCGGCGTCTGTACTCTGTTCATCCTGTAGAGGTACCGTCTAAAATAACCGTGTCCTGTCAGAAGCTGGGTCACGTAAAAGTTTACGTCCCCGAACTCCCTTTCAAGCCACGGTCTCAGGTCCTTTATCAGTCGTCTCGTCCAGTTGCCTGTAGTTTCTTCTGTCCACCGTTGTTGCCAGGTCTGTATCGTACTGTCTCTTTCGGTCGTTGCCGCGTCCTGTCGTCTCGTGTCTGCGTTCCTTTCATAAATCCTCTTGCGCTCGAAAGCAAGAAGGTCTATGGGGATCACGCCCGCCACCACCAAAACGGCCTGTGCAGAGACAGTCCGGTAGGAGCAAGCGATCCGCAGCGCGCTCTGTCTTTGTACTGTCGTCATTGCGTGGCAGTATTTCTTCGTCTTCAGGGCATCCGCCCAGATCTCAGCGCCGTATAGGAGGATCGAGTGGGCCGTCGACATTAATAGTCGCCGTTTCCCCGGTCTTGGTCCAGTCGTGTTTGCCATCAGGCGGCTTAAGGATGCTATCCTCTCAGCCGCCTTTCGGGCTGTCTTTTGTATGTGAGGCCAGAAGGTCATCTTCGTATCTAGGGTCACCCCCAAGTACTTGACTTCCCCTCCGGTCTCGATCTCGTGAGTCCCAACCCTCATGGGTAGTCTCGTCTGTATACGTCTTCTCGTGAGGAACGTCAGCTCCGTCTTTTCTGTCGCAAGTTGTAGTCCGTGGTCTGTCATCCATCGGTCTACTCGTCTCATCGTCTGGTTCAGTTTCAGCTGCGCCATTTCCGGAGACCGCTCGGTGATCACCGCCGCCACGTCATCGGCGTATGCGACGAGGAGAACGCCGAGCGGGAGCTCCAGTCTGAGCAGGCTGTCGTAGACTCCGTTCCAAAAGTCTGGTCCAAGTATAGATCCTTGGGCGACCCCCGCGGTGATTTGTCTTGTCACCTGTCCTTCGATTGTCTCGTAGTTTATTCGTCTGTTTCGTAGGTAATCCTCCACTACCCGAACCAAGTACGGTGGCGCCCTGAAGCCGCTTCTGAGCGCCTCCAGGATGTCCACCCACCTGGCCGAGTTGAAGGCGTTCCTAACGTCAAGTGTCGCCAGCAGCACGACTGGTCGCGCTGCGTGACAGTGCCTGTCTGTGTCTCGGAAAGAGTCAACCACCTTCTGGATTGCTCCGATCGTTGATCGACCCCTCCTGAAGCCGTACTGTTGGTCGGAGAGGCCACCTCCGGTCTGTATCGCGTCTGCGAGTCTTGGTCTCAGTAGCTGTTCGTAAAGTTTGCCTGTCGTGTCTAGTAAGCTCAGCGGCCGGTAGGCCGACGGCGCGCTGGGGTCACCCTTACCCTTGGAGATAAGGACCAGCCTCGCCGCCTTCCAGCGGTCGCTGAAGGTCCCCGTCTTCAGGCACGCGTTGTACAGGTCGAGAAAGATCTCCGGCCTCAGGTTAACCATCAGCCGAATAATCTCGCCCGGTACTCCGTCCGGTCCTGGTGCTTTACCCGTCCTCATCGCGTTGGCTGCTCTGGTGAGCTCCTCCGCGGTGAAGACGGGCACCGCCGCTGTCTCATTGTCGTCCGTTGCGTCCGTGCGTGTCGGGTGTGTCGGAAAGAGTCCGTCAACAATCCGTCGTGTGGTTTCGGCGTCTTTGAGTTCCGGCGGGACCCGGGCCCCCAGTTTACCGGTTACGATCTTGTAGCCAGTTCCCCACGGGTCCCGGTCCACCTCCTCGCAGAGCTTCTTCCAGCATCGCGCCTTGCTGTCTCTTATTGCAACCGTCAGTCTTTTCCGTTCCGTTTTGTATACGGCCTGAAGGGCTTCCCTTTCTGGCCTACCGCCGGCCCTCGTGACCCGTCGTCGGTTTGCCAGGCAGTTCTTCCGCAGTTCGGCTATCTCGTCCGTCCACCAGTATTGTGACTGTTTGTTACGTCTGTGATGTCGTTTCGGCATTGTGCTGTTACACAGCAGCTGCGTCAATTTGGCCGTCTCGTCTCCCAGTTTTTCCGCCCTTCGCCGGCCTGTCAACTCCAGGGGAATGTTTGTAATCGGGGCCGGCGCTGCCGCCAGTTCCTCCGAAAACTTCTGTACGTCGAGTTTGTTCGTGTTCCACCGCGGGGGGTGCCGACACCTGGTCCGTGCCGTCGTTGTCCGTCCTGCCACTTCGAAGGCGATGTACTGATGGTCGCTGGCTGTGTAGTCCTCGACCACCCGCCACCGCCCCACCAGTGGCAGTATTCTGTCTGACGTCATCGTTACGTCTGGAATGGAATCCCCAAATCCTGGTCGTCTGTATGTCGATGTATTTCCCGTATTTACTACCACTAGGTCTAGCCTTGCTGCCATCTCCAGTAGTAGCCGTCCCCGTTTGTTCGTCCTTGTCATGCCCCACTCGATCGCCCTGGCGTTGAAGTCTCCCGCGACCACAACGTCTCCAGGCAGATCCCTGATTCCGTCTTCGAGGAGCGCCACCTTCCTCTCGAGCTCCGCCGCGGTGCAGTTTGGGGTCAGGTAGATACTGACGTAAGTGACAGCACCGACCTTGGCCCAGACGTAGTCGTCCCCCGCGCCGCGGTCGGTTACCCGGGATCGGGCAGCACCCCTCACCCAGATAGCGGCAGTCTCGGTTTCGTTCGTGATCCAATCCTGTGTTGGCCGCGTCCTGTACGGTTCGCACAGAATCAGAATGTCGGCGTCGTGTTCGTCAGCTATCTGCGGTAGCAGCATGTCTGCTGTCCTACTTCGGTTCAGGTTACCCTGGATTATTCTGTCCGTCTTCCCGCTCGCCTCCTGCACTCCTCCAGCGCAGCCCGAAACACGGCGCACTTCCCGGATCCCGCGATGTGCCCCACGTCCGTGTGCTCCGCGTCGGTGCACAGAGGGCAGAGCGGTGGGTTGACGCAGTCCGTAGCGTAATGTCCCGTTTCACCGCATCGTCTGCAGCTTTTTGTCCGGTCCTTGTTCGCGCAGTCCGCTTTTGTATGCCCGTAACCCAGGCACCTATAGCACCTCGTCACCGTCAGTCGTTCTCGGACGCGGCATCGCACCCATCCTATCCCTATCCGCCCCCGGCACAGCAGCACCCGGGCTTCGTGCGATTCGAGGTCGCACACCGCCATGAACTGCTCTGCCCGGTTCGGACCGAAGATATGGACACCAAAGTCCGCGTCTCGTCCTGTCACCCGTTGCAGTGCCAGTCGTACGTCGTCTTCGGTCGTGACGCAGTCCAGGTCCATGATCTCCAATTGGACGTTGGAGGTCCTGGTCCCGACGCTGCCGTCTCCACCGATCGCCTCCTGGAGCGCGCGTCGGAAGTCCTCTCGTCCTTTCGGGTTCGACTGTATCTTCAGAAGACACGACCCTTTCTTGGTCTTCCTCTGATCTTTCACCTGCACGTGAATTTTCTTCGGGTCGACCTCGGTCCGTATCTTCCGTAGAATGTCTGAGTATGTTTTGCCATTCGCAGGCTTGACTATCAGAGCCGATCCCCGATGTTTGGGAGCCGGCTTGCGCTTGTCAGCCTGCGTGTCGGCGTTCGTCTTGTTCGGTTTGTTTTTCCGTATCGTCTCGTTTGTTTTGTTTTTCTGTACCGTTTCGTTCGTTTTGTTTATCCGTTCCGGTCTTGTCTTCTTTTTTGTAACGGTTTGCCAGGGCATGGCCGCCTCCCCTCTCGGAGTCCTCTTCTGCAGGGCCTCCGGGGTGGTCCCGGTTGCCTCCCGTTTGCGTTTTGTCCGTGGCGTTTGGTGTTCGGTCGTCTCCGTTTCTGTTTCTGTCGAGTCGTTGTCCGTTACTCGTCTTCTCGGGGTTAACCTGATGGGCTTGTTCAGCGCAACATCGACAGCCTCGAGAATTGTCTTTATTCCGTTTTTTACCGTCATGTTCGTGTTCTTCTGTATGGCTGTTGCCTTGGCCATTTCCTGTGCTGTTTTCTGTATGAGCTTCAGTTGCTCCGTCAGGTTCGGCTCGTTTCGTTTCGGTGTTTTCGTGGCTTTCGTCTGTCCCGTCTGTACGTCCGTTTTTCTGTATTCGCTGTCGATTGCCGAGGAAAAGCTTGCCGCGCTTCCTGTGCTCGACGCGCTGTCCGTCCTGTTGCGTCTCAGTAGGGACAGTATTGTCCTGTCCTTGTTGCCTGTCCTCTTCGTTCCCGTCTTCGTCGCCAAGTCGTCATCATTGCACTTTCTGCGGCCCTCAGAATCCATGCCGTTGCCATGGGCCGCCGGGGCTTCAACCCGACCGTCGCCCAGGGTGGATTGTCCCTGTGTTGGGGTTACCACCTGAGGTATATCCTTGTTTTGTCCGTGCATTTTCATGGTTGTTTGTTCCATTCTGCTACGGGTCCCTCGGGGGCGCGACTCCCCGTACCGTGCCGGAACCAGCCCGATCCCTGAGGTCGCCTTAGGGGCCGTCCGTCGGACATGAGCCGACTTCAGTCCCCCTCGACTTACTCGGTATCCCCGGGATCGTCACGTCCCGAACGACAGGGGTTTTACCCCCTCCCGCTGCCTGGGGTCGCCTCAGGGGCCTTCCGTCGGGCTCGTGCCGACTTCAGTCCCCCTCAACTTACTCGGTATACGCGGGGTCGTCACAGCCCGAGCGAGAGGGGGTTCCCGCCCTCCCGCCACCTGCGGTAATTATTATTATTATTATTATTATTATTATTATTATTATTATTATTATTATTATTATTATTATTATTATTATTATTATTATTATTATTATTATTATTATTATTATTATTATTATTATTATTATTATTATTATTATTATTATTATTATTATTATTATTATTATTATTATTATTATTATTATTTTTTCTTTACGGAATCCCTAAGGGTTCCGTAAAGAAAAACGGAATTTGCGGAATCCACGTTACGGATTCCACCAGCCCAGCTGGTGGATATGTGGGACTCCCGTAGCCTACCCACTAAACCGCCCTCTCCTTTCGGTCCTCCCCCAACCAGGAACTATGTTAATATTACTTCTGGTTGGGGGGGGGCTGTCTGTGTACGTCTGTTCGTTCTGTCTATTCGTTTCGTCTCACGTCAGTTTGTCTGCTCTGTCATTCGAGGCAGCCGTCTGCGTTTTTTCGTCTCAGTATCGTCTCTGTGTAGGTGGCAACAAGTTGCCACCATTCTGTTGTATGGAGCATCACCTCGACAATATTGTCTGGGGTGATGGGACCAACGGTCGTCTCCAGTCTCCGTCTGTGTGTTGTCCAGCGGTCACATTCGAAGAACGTGTGTTCCGCGTCGTCTTGTTCGTGTCCGCAGTATTTGCAGTCCGGCGTCTGTACTCTGTTCATCCTGTAGAGGTACCGTCTAAAGTAACCGTGTCCTGTCAGGAGCTGGGTAACGTAAAAGTTTACATCCCCAAACTCCCTTTCAAGCCACGGACTCAGGTCCTTTATCAGTCGTCTCGTCCAGTTGCCTGTAGATCCTTCTGTCCAGCGTTGTTGCCATGTCTGTATCGTCGTATTTCTTTCGGTGGTTGCCGCATCCTGTCGTCTCGTGTCCGCGCTCCTCCCGTGTATCCTCTTGCGCTCGAACGCCAGAAGGTCCACAGGAATCACGCCCGCCACCATCAGGACAGCTTGTGCAGAGACAGTCCGGTAGGAGCAGGCGATCCTCAGCGCGCCCTGTCTCTGTATTATTATTATTATTATTATTATTATTATTATTATTATTATTATTATTATTATTATTATTATTATTATTATTATTATTATTATTATTATTATTATTATTATTATTATTATTATTATTATTATTATTATTATTATTATTATTATTATTATTATTATTATTATTATTATTATTATTATTATTATTATTATTATTATTATTATTATTATTACTAGCGATCGGGCGCTTCGCGCCCGAACGCTAGGTTATTTTATTTTAATTTAATTGTTGGTTCAATCTAAATCCTCCATAGTGACAAAACATATGTAGACGTTTATATCCCCATACATGGGGTAAACCTCTTTTTTAAATTCAAAAACATAAATCTATATTCAGTATGAGTACCATAAATATGATCTGCAAATAATAATTTTTTCAATCTGTTAACTTGCATATGAAATACGTGAATGACTAAATCTGGGCGATCAGATGCTGATTCACCTTCATTTAAATTTTCCAAAATTTCTGGCCCTTTTGGGTGCATGTCATAGTTATGAAGAGTTGAGGTTTTCCGTGTTTTTTTTTATCTAAACATATAGCATCGAAGTGCAATTGTAGGGTGCTCGTGGACTCGATTGGAATGGTGACGATAATATTACAATTTTGCTGGCAATTACTGATCGCCCAGCTGCAGTCATTCACGTATTTCATATGCAAGTTAACAGATTGAAAACATTATTATTTGCAGATCATATTTATGGTACTAGGACAACAACGCGCGCTGCCGCGCGCGTCCAGGTTAATTGGCGCTGCCGCGCTCACATAGAAATAATGAAATTATTAATTTAACATTCTAATAACCTACAAAATTGTCACAAAAATATTTTTATCTAGTTTAATTTGTTTACATGACATGTAAAATGATTACCGAATATTTCATTAAGATCGGAACCGTGGTAAAATACACTGTTCAATATATGTGCTTGGAGCTCTTCTAGGTCTCCGTTAGTGAGACTTGCCAGTTTTTGTTTGCCAGCCTCACATCAAATATAAGCGCCCCATTATGAATTGATGGGAAATAAACCACTGCTTCACAATCCCTCTTTAGAGAAAAGTGAAATATAGTTATGGGACGTAATATATATTTTTCTTCTGTGCTTTCATCTAATTTTGTCAATGAGTATAACATTTTTTTTCATAAGGTAAGCACTCAAATAGAGGCACGAAAATTCAAAAAAAAAGTTTCAAGGTCAGCGTTTCGGGAAGCTGTGGAACCTGTTCCATCTTTGGAATTCTTATCTATTGAAATAATTCCTTATAGACGAAATTTTTAACAATTCCATCGTGTCGAGATCCCAGATATACTTTCAAAGCTTCCCAAGAACGCACACGGGAGAAGGCTACATACAATTGGCCGTGATTGAAAACATCTCTGCGAAGATCAACACTAATTTTTTCAAACGTTTGCCCCTGTGATTTGTTAATGGTCATAGCAAAGGCGACTTTTACTGGGAACTGGCGCCGTTTAAAAGTGAAGGGATATTCGTTTTCACAGTAGAGAGTGATGCGATGTAAGAAAACAATTTCACCGGTTTTATCACCAGACAGAATCTCACATCGCAGAACTGTGTTGCCTAATTGTAAAATCAGTAGTCTCGTACCATTGCACAAACCTTCGTTGATGCTTAGGTTCCGAATAAGCATGATAATGCTGTATTTACGGAGACGTAGTTCGTAAGGCGGTAAACTCGGTGGCAATAGGGTATTCAGGTACTCGGGCAAGATTGTTTCGTTGATCTGATCATTGTCGCCACAATTATCTGTACTATCAACGCTCGTGTAGGGTCGTTCAGTATCTTTATCGAATAAATCCATGACCCTGGAGTTAATTTCTTGAACATCGACATTTCGAGCAGATAGAATGGCACACTTTGCCACGTGTCTAAATCGTATTGCTCTCACTAATTGTCCGTAGGTATCTTCGACTATATCTCGGTTCGCAGTTGCGAGACAACATGCTGGAACTTGAAGATTATCGTTCGGATCATTAAGAGTTCCATCACCAACATTGAGTAGGAACTGAGCGAATTCTGCCTCGTTTGGTAAAACTCTCATGTTTTGAGTTAATGCGTACTTGGAAAAGTGTTGCCACATTGCACTGTACTTGATTGATAGATTCACCGTTTCGCTACGAGTTCCTCTCACTTTAACCGGAAGGAGTTGGCGAAAGTCTCCTCCGGGGACGATAACTTTTCCACCAAAGGGTTTGTTATTGTTCATCATGTCCTGTAACGTTCGGTTTGCCACTTCGAGGGCATAACGTGGAGCCATAGGTGCTTCGTCCCAGATGAAAAGATCGACGTTCTTCAAATACTCCCCTTGTTTCGATTGCACCTTGATGCTCGATGTGGAATCTGCGTATAAAGGAACTGGCAGTCCAAACGTTTTGTGTACTGTCTTACCCTCAGGAAGTAATATCGCCGCGATTCCGGTGAAAGCCATGGCACTAACGCACTTACTTCTGCCTCGAACGAGATTCGAAAGGGTCGTATACGTGAAAGTCTTGCCGGATCCTCCAGGTCCATCGATGTAGAAGCAAGTTTGTTCGGCGTTGTCGTTGTCGATTGTATGTAGAACAGCATCGACGAAGGTCTTCTGGGTATCATTAAGTTGTCTATATTGTTGCATGCCAATTTCGGTAAATCCAGCAGGTAATATCTCAGGCTTGTCTTGATCCAAATTTTCCATTTGTTCCATTTGTTCCATACCTGGGAATTGCGATAAACTCGGACCTTCTCTGTTAAGCATGCGAGCGATTTGACAATACGCTTTTCTTTGCGCTTGTTGCATGCCTATGCGTCTCGCGTAATCCAACGATAAATTGTCTTTAATTAAATTGTTCCCACAGATCTTCTAGATGAATCGGTTGACAGTGAATCAAGATTCTGACAAATAGTCTTCGAAGCAGTCCAGGCATCATCCAGACGGCAGCTTCGTCCATTGCTCTTCGCCACTCGTCGTCGTCTTCGATAAGACCTAGAGCTAGACATGCCGCGATGAAAGTTTCACAGACTTAACCTTCCACAGTTCTCAAATGTACAAAACTTGTTGCTCCTTTGACTTTTAATAAAAGTAACCGAAGATGAAACAATTCAGTCCGTGCAGGGCTTATCGAGTACATTCGTCCGATTGCATGATGTCCACGCTGTCGCTTTTCCCATCTGGAAATGGTTCTTCCATCGACGTTTATTTTTTTGTACACATAATGCGATGGGATGTCTGGATATACAAATTGTCTTGCAGAATCATCACGAACGTTCAACGCGAAATAATCCATGAGCATGGTTGCGCGATTTATGGCATTTCGTAACCCATCTTCATTCATGTCCGCTGGAATCGTGATTCCATCGGAATCGTTCGTTCGGTAGATGTACTGGAAGACGTATCACAGGGTGGCTTTTTTCTTGCATCTTTTTGTCGAGAATTCGCCAAACCGCTTCATTCGGACCAACGTAGCGAGCTTCGATGTGGTCCTTTACTTCGTCGTGATCAATAACCCCTTGTTCCGACTCTCCGTTCTCACCGTTTGTTATCTGTATTGGGGCTGCATCGTGACCCTTGTAAATGTACTTATTCAAATACTTTGGAGCTGTAACACTCGTTACAACTTCTACATTCATGTGGCTATTGAAAATGAGCGATAACATAGGACAGTATGGGACAACCCATCGATTGTCGACGACGTGTCCTCCTTGACGTTCGTATAGAGCTCCGGTGTCACTTCTACGATAGTGTGGATAAGCATTTGCATCTATTGTCGTTTCATCACGGAATGGCTTCGGGAAATGTTTGGAGCATTTTCCATTCACTTCGCACCAAGCCCTGCAAGGTCCATGAATCATGTTGCCCATGACGATCTGATGCAATTTTGGATGCAATTGAGGATCAGGGATCTCTGCAGAGATAACTCTGTCAATCATTTCTGGTGTTAGAAGCTTGTGCTTCAAGGTCACCAGCAGGTGAATATGCAGTAAACCTCGTTTTTGTGACTCGGTCGTATAAACGTACGCTTCGGTTTCACCGAAGATATTTTCTCGCGTGAGTAAATCGAGTAAGTATTTTTTCTTTATGTCGAAAACACGCGCGGTAAGATCTGGTCGGTCGGCGGGCTGTTGACCAGGAAGTAAATTTTCCCTGATTTCACGCCAATTCGGATTGCAAGTCATTGTGATGAAAAGATCTGGCTTACCGAACTTTCGAACTATTCCCATTGCATCTTGATAGTGTTGCATCATATTTCGCGCCGAGCCAGTGAAGCTCGAAGGTAAGATAACAACTCTTCCGATTCGTGCATCCGCATCGTGTGCTGTGGTGTTCAAATAATCTATCAATCCAGTATACGTTTCCGCACGTATTTGCGTCTGATTAGCTCTTATAAATTCGATACGATCTTTTTCGACTTTCACATAGTGATCTACAACCCATTGTTGCAAGAGACGTCGTCCTAAAAGTATTACGTTTCCCCGGTTGTTTTCACGAATTGCCAGTCGATACCGTACATAAGCCTCTCTGGATACTCGTTTTGCATTATCGCCAGATTGTCTTAAATCCCGATGCCAGCCTCGAGTACCAAAGGGATAAAACAGTGGATATATCCATGGCTCAACATTGGGATCCATGGTACTTACAAATTGCAGTTTCCTCGTATTCTTGTTACGTATCGTGACATACGATTCGGGAATTTCGCCATCGGCAGTAGTGGATAACACGGCGGCAACTTCGTTACGTCGTTGAAAATTGAATCGACGGCGATCCATCCCTGGTTTCAATGTAAATAGTAATTGTAACTCACTCGGAGGTTGCTCGTCGTTGGATTGGTTTCCTTGTTGTCGTTGAATTTCCAACTCTTCACCCATCATCTGATATGATTGAGCAAAGACGGTATTATCACGCATAATGCGGTCAATTACTGTCAGTACACCGCGATCAAGATCCGTATTTCGACGCTGTAAAGAATCCACGGCTTCTTCCGAGTCAACTATAAAGAGCTGGCCGTAGGTTGGTAGTTCGTTGGGAGCTGAATACAACGATGTGTTTACCTGATAGTATATTTGCCCCTGTATCTTAAAGCAATACGGTCCGGGACGTCTTCCTTCAAAGTTCATCAAGTTGGCGTTAAAAGACGCAAACGAAAACGAAGCATTGTAGTTTCGAATACGTTCGAAAAAGATGTTTGATTTATGATGTGTGCCATCGAATAAAGAGCTCAATTCGTCCGGCATGGCCGGTAATGGGTCAAGACGGACTTTACCGTGGCTGCAGCAATCATGGAACGAATTTCGCATGTTGGATACTTTTTCAGACACAAAATGTGCAGCATTACAATGCATACAGAATTCGGTCATCTGACCTCCGTAGTGTTCCTAGAGAATGTTGGTCGGTCCTGCAGGATACCGATTTCTTTCTTCACTACGTATTTGTCGAAAACGATGCTGCCGTTCAGCATTAGCTAATCTGTCGTCCCGTTGTTCATGATCTCGAACACGTGATACTACAACTACATCTGATCTCATTACTTCTGGTTGGAAATCTATGACATGTTCATATTGTTGAACGGCTGGGAGTTCAATGATGCTCCCATCTGGTACTACATCTTCTCTGAGCACCTCTGTGGGCGCGTTACATACAACTTCTACATCTTCTGGTAATTCTTCCATCAACACAGATTCGCCCTGTCCTTGCGTTTCGGGATGGTTCAAAGATTCTTGAAACTCTGCGACAATTCTATTACGCTGTGTTATTAATGCTGGTATGTTTTCTGATTGTTCCTCGATTAGGTTCAAAGGTTGGTCGGTTTGTGCTTTTTGTGCGGCTAACACACTACGACGACGACGCTGAGCCTCCGAATTTTTTTCTCGCTTGATACGTTTGAATTCAATTTCTTCGTCGGGTGTTCGATTTTTCTTTCGTCGTCCCATGATGTGCTTTGATTGGATAGTTAACGTTCACTTTATTTCCATCAAAACAGATTTCAACTTTATTTATTCAAGTACTGCTTTGTACATCAATGAATGAAGTCAGTAAAAGATAAATATTGATTGACTTTATTGAAAGTATATTAACACAACGGTCTTTTGTACAATAGAAATATTATGACTAATACATGGAACTACCACCTGAACAAATATATGTTAGTATTTATTTAGCATACGGTGTGTCTATAAGAAATTAAATTATTCACATGTAACACTTGCAATCAATTCTTAATCATGTTACAGAATATAATTTTTGTTTAATCACTGCCTCTAACAACTGCCACTGCAAGTCCTCTATCATCACATAGTTTCAATTCAATTCGGTTCAATTCGGTTCAATTCGGTTCAATTCGGTTCAATTCGGTTCAATTCGGTTCAATTCGGTTCAATTCGGTTCAATTCGGTTCAATTCGGTTCAATTCGGTTCAATTCGGTTCAATTCGGTTCAATTCGGTTCAATTCGGTTCAATTCGGTTCAATTCGGTTCAATTCGGTTCAATTCGGTTCAATTCGGTTCAATTCGGTTCAATTCGGTTCAATTCGGTTCAATTCGGTTCAATTCGGTTCAATTCGGTTCAATTCGGTTCGATTCGGTTCGATTCGGTTCAATTCAATTCAATTCAATTCAATCCACGTTAATTCGCTCCATGATCATCATTATCATGATCATTATCATCAGCAAATTTCTGGTCACCTGAAATACAAAAAAATACTTTGTGAGAATTAAACGTTGAAAAAGAAATCAAATAATTTTATTTTCGATCTCCTGAATTATTGTTCAACTGATTCATTGGTAGCGTATATAAAAAAGTGAAATGAATTTTAAAAGCTTGATCATTAATAATATTGCGAAACTGTATAATCCATTTTGTAAAAAAAATGATTACCTTTTCTAAATGTTTTGTTTTGTCTCGTGGCAGTTCTTCCTTATTCTTTATGTAGGGTACGCGCAATATGATTGATGGGCGAATTCCCACAATCGCCAAAGAGACTGCTAGATGAGACTCTTTTACTTGGGTCCTTAAAGACTCAACAGAGCGGTTTGACAAGCTGCAATAATTAACAATACTCTCTCAACGATATTTTATATCTGTAAAAAAACTTTGCTGATAGAAAATCATGGAGCACTTGCAAGCATTTTTTTAAAAGTTCAGCAGTTACTAATATTGCAGAAAAAATATAGTATTATCGCGAAAATATCAGATGAGGAAGACGATATGTGGAATAGAGACCCATAAAAAAATCGATTTTTGCTTCGTCAATATCCCTGTCTAAAAAAATCAACAAGTACAAATGTCGAAATGTTTATGTGTTGTTGCTTGACTGTGGCACGAGCTTAAAGTTGTAATCTATTCAGGAAGAACTCCAATTGCGCGGATGGAAAAAACAAAACAGATGTAAATGAATTCGCGCATCGTTTCCTCATTGTTTGAGATTGCTAACAATGGACTCCGTGAGAAAGTGTGCTGGTTTATTTTTGGCTACTTCATAGAGGGAATTTTGCGAATGATGGAGTAAAGGGAGCAAACAACATGCTGATACATTTACGTGAAGTAATAAAAAGAAACAAGCCGCTTCGCGGCTCGTTGGGGGCCTCCGCCCCCCAAACCCCCCGAAAAATGTCCCTTCGGGACATTTTGAAGGCACTCACAGATTCGTACGCACGTCGCGCTTCGCGCGCCCCGCGAATTGTCCGTGGTTTGCACACTGTGGTTTGCACACTGCAAACCACAAAAGCGGGGCAAAATGAGACAGTAAGCAAAACGCAAGATTCCAATCATTTTTGGATGTCCCATTTTGCCCTGTTGATACATCCGGATTGTCTGTCCCGTTTTGCCCCATTCTCCCATCCAAAAATCATTGGAATATGGCGTTTCGCCCCACTGCCCCATTTTGCCTCGCTTTTCCCCACTGGTCGCGTGCGGCACTGGATGACTTCGGGGGACCGCTAGAGCACGTGTGAGACCGACGCCAGCGCCGCAACGTAGAAACAGTTTTCTATTTTGACAGATATAATTGCGAGTGTTTTTTGACATATAATAATTATTGTTCATGAGTGATACAAAAATGTACTTGTGAATTATCGTGGATATCTTTAAATGTGTAAAGTGGAATCTTTATAGATTTTTTTAAATGTGATGTATGTAATGTGCGCGATGATTTCAGTGAAAAAAAATAATTAACTAAAAAACTTTTAAAAAGTGATTAACAGTTAACATAGTGATAATCGTGTAATATAATTGGATAAGAGGATGTCGTCCATTTATTTTTTTCATTTGTATCAACCAGACTTTTATGTTATATATTTTTTTCACTTATTTTGTAGTCGAAAAAAATATCACACATAACCTCCCAAATAGACAACTGTAAACATTTTTTGAAAAAACTTATTTACAGATGTCTAAATGATTCTAAATTTGGTGGGCCACTTCTTAACGATATAGTGAATGAAGACTGCGAAGGATATCTTCATTGGTTCGTAAGTTTTTAAGTTTGAGCATGGTACGGACGTCCGATGCGCAAACTTTGAAACTAAAAAGGAGATATTTAGGTGATAATTTATACTTAATTGCTTTAAAAAAGTATTATTAGTTATTTAAATTGTTTTAAACTTTCAGGGCTTCATGTCTGTGATACAGCGAAAGTATTGCCACTAGGTATATTCAAATTCATCAATATGTATTGAAGCTGGAGCACGACACGGACGTCCGACCGACTAAAAGATTTATAAAAGGTTATTTTTTTATTTTTTTTAGCTATAATGTTAAAAACATAAACTTATATTCGTTTTATTGGTTTCAGATTCTCTAGGCTGTTTGTCAACGATACAACCAGACTACATAGCAAATTTTAGCTGCGTTGGTTGATTCGTTGCAAAGATATATTGTGACACGGACGTCCGACAGGATGAAGATTTAGAAAATAGTCATTGCAATAGGCACTTCTTACGTGTAAGGAGTGAGTGCCTAAAAACATAATCAAGTGTAACCCGTATAATTTCTTTGCGTCTGATAGAAATACCAATAAATATTCTAACCAATATGTTTTAACGTATTTTTCGCGCTGATACGAATAATCAAAAAGGTACAAAGTTATTTGTACATGGCTTCCGCATTTATTACAATTATACGCATAGCTTTCTCTATGAGAAGTTGGTTAATCGATATTGGTTTCCTCATAGGGGAAGGTATGGACAAAATTGTAATAAATGAGGATGCCATGTGCAAATAATTGTGCACAATGTTTCGTAGTATATGAAAAAGTTGACATCTGACAAAATTGTAATGGTTAAAATTTAGGGCAAATTGCTCATTGAAATTGAGGTACTTCGTCGTTTTGAGACTATGAATTATGTATTTTTCTCCACTGATGATGAATCTCCAAATTATGCTACTCCTAGAGCGACATTTAATGCATAAACTCGTATCGGAAAAAAAATTAAAAATGTTCACAAAATTGAAAATTTTCGAAACCTCAGAAAATTTAAACGATTAAATCAATTTTTGCCAAATATAATACCAAATATTATATAGTGTTAGTCTATTCCCGTGTCACGTTTACACTCGATATCTCCATCTTTACTCAAATTAAATCATTTTTAGTAATTTTTCAGAAAACTTAAAATCCGATAAAACCTAACCGCTCGGATCGATTTTGAACAAATTCAATACCAAAGATCTGTGATGAAAATATTATGTTTGTGTCAGGTTTTAGTACGATACCTCAAAGTTTACGCAAGGTAAAGCCGTCATAGAGCATATTGAAAAAATGCAAAATCGCGTAAAATCTCCAATCGGGCTTCAATCTTCATGAAAATAGCATTGAACGAAGCCACGTAACCACTTTACCATTGCACCAAATTTCAACTCGCGGTCTCAAACTGATTCCAAGTTATTGCTGTTTTGAACGATGCAAATCTGTCGCACACGCACACGCACACGCACACGCACACCCACACGCATATAGCTAAAAATCGTATTTTGCTACTTTTTAGACTAATCTCGATTTTTTTTTGTGCAAAAACAAAGCTTCCTCCACGAGGAAGCAACGTTTTTAACATTGCCCTGTACGGAGTCTACGGTCAAAAGAAAAGTCTCATCGAAAGCCGACATGATATCCGCTTTCGACGAGACCTTTTTTTACCATAAACATGTGAGGACCCATGAGAAAAGGTGATTACAGTTTTTGATACCGACCGAACCCGGGATGGATGGTGAGGGAGGTATTTCATATGATCTTAAGGACGTGTGAAATGACTTAGTCGGTAACCAAAATCTGTAATGAATGCGATTCAGAGACCGTATACCTTTCGGGAAAAAGCAAAGCATTAGCGGATGTATAATTTAATACCACGTCCTATGATTCTTCGCTTTTAACTCAAATGTCAACCATTTTCATATGGCATTGATTCGAAATAAAACAACTATCTTTCTCGCACTCACATGATATGTGCCACGTTTCACCTCGCCTTAAGACGTCTGGAACTCGTGAGAACTTAACAACTTATTTGCCGAAATTGTACTTACGCTTTCGGAAAAATAACGTCAAACTTTGCGAGCTCCGGCAAGTGATCTGGAGACGCAGATTGGCTTCTATATCCGATCACTTATTCACGAAACTGATTTTTTGCAGGTTTACTTTGGTTTAGTTAAGTAACTAAGCCGTATCGATTGTTCTCTGTTAATATAATTTTTTCGCCTATACGAAGCAGAGCGATACACAACCCGAAGATGTCACACCCGAAAGACATCCATCAATTTTTCTTGACAGATCGCGTCGATCGCGATTTGTTCACAGATAAAAATAATTTCAAAAGTATGTCGCATACATTATTTATATATAAAAAGAAAAGTCTTATCAGAAGCTGAGATGATGTTCGCTTCCGATGAGATTTTTCTTTTGACCGTACATGCGAAAACCCGTGAAAAAGGATAATTATAGTTTTTGATACCGACCGCGGTATTGTACATGTTCTTAACGTTTCGTTGAGGGTATATCTATATCCTCTCGGGGTGTAGTAGCAAAGCTTATCAATAATTAAAAATTGAACATAGACACAGCGATTTAAAAAAAACAAATTTATAAACAATCTTTTTACAATAAATTCGAGACAAAGAGATCCGTCGGCTGCACCGAGCGGAGATATTTACACTCTAAGGGGGGGGGGGGGGGGGGGCGAGCGGTCCTAGCAGTGACTCGTGTAGCGCCCAGAGCGCCGCTCGCAGCGCCATCGATCTCCTCCGCCGCGCCGCTACTACTTCTAGAGGTAATGATATAGTTTTCAGTGCTCCAGTCATCGTCATGCGAGAATGTGAAATACGGGATAAAAGGTCGAGCAGAGCCACGATGACGGGGACGCTTTACCTTCGTTGAAAATGTGCCCTCCGCGTAGTAAACGAAATTTTATTGACAATTTTATAGTTTTACATCCGTCATTTTATTCCAGTTTCGCTACATAAAAAGAAAATATATACTACACAACAATAAGTACTAACCTGGTAGAGAAACTGAAGAAATTTAACTTTTTTGTACTGATCAGTTTTATATAGCGAGTCGAAGATGAAAATAAACGAGATAAAATAATAATCGAAAGAATTGTCAAACGTTAGGATAATAATAATAATAATCAATAGTATGTAGTATCTATATACACGATAGGAGGCCGGGCGGATACAGTGAGCGTCGCGTTCGCGGTCCGTTGACTAATAGCGTAGGTATTATGAAACACCGGAGAACAACCGACTTTGAATTCGTGCTTAAACTAACAGGAAAAAAAGGATATCGTCCCATCGCGAATGATGCAAAAAAAAAAAAATATCTTATTTCGTCGGTCGGATTTCCCTGATCCGATTCTCGAGATTAAGAGGGATTGTTTCAAATTCTTTCCAAACTCTGGATCTGAGTAAAAAAATAAAAAAATAAAAAAAATTGTTCTCTGATTATTTCTTTTTTTTCAATCTGTGAGGAATCAATTTCGATTGGAGCTTGGAGCATACATCGACCGTTCGGAGTTTACGAAAAAAAAAAGTTGGGAAAAAACCTTCTTCAGTCTCTGCCCAATGTCTCTTCGCTCTTCGCTCGCATACCTCACTCTGTTTTTGCTTTCTGTAAATACAAAATAAAATTTCTTTAGTAAATTACCAAAAAAAAGAATTCTGAATTGAATTGTAATTATTCATACATACCTTCTTTGGCATGAACGCAGCGTCCATTAAATCGTCAGGATCCATAGCGTCTTTGTTTGACAATTTGACGTCCGCGCCTTTGCAAACTTTGATGTATGGACAGTTGCCGTCATATTGCAGAAATCCAACAACTTTAACGGCACATCCGAGAGATAACGATTTCGTCAAGTTGTCGCGGGTACTCATGACTCGAACCGCGAGTTTCAGTTCATCACCGTTCGATATTGCACCAACAGTGTAGACCGCGTCGCCAGTTTTGTGGTTCGCTTCACCGAACAGCAACTTTAGCCATCCCTCAATTTCTAGAAAAAAAAACAAAATATTTTTTATTAGAATTATTTACATTTCGAAAAAGGTATTTGTCTCGTCGTACGGACTTTTTATAGAAAATGTTATATATTAAATTCTTTTGAATATTTACCGATATATCGTCCTTCCATGTCTGCAACGTCCTCCCAGCTGACGACGACGGGTGTTTTCGACGCTCCCGCATTCTCGTTATACCATCCTTTATCCTCGACCACCGTGTGCTCGCGAATGATCAGTTCCACCGGCGTATTGCCAATATTGTACTGCGGCTTTTTGATCATGCTTGCGACAGCTCCTTTGAGATGTATCATCTGAAACAGATATTATGTATTAATTAATCGATCGAAGTTCAATATAAAATGTTGCAGCGAACGGTAGTCAAGCAAGAGAATAGTACCTTGTCCGACTTTATTATGTCTTTCGATCGCTCGACTTCATTTTGCCACGCTACACACTGGACTCGCTTCCCAGCGTTGTTGTTCAAAACGAACTTCAGAACAGTATATTTACCATCCGGTCCAACAGTTTTTGGGCTTTCCCGTGCGTCGACCCAACCGCATATATCTCTGGTCAAATAAAAAGATGTAAATCGTAAAAAATAATCGTTATTAAGTTTGTGAAGATTTTTTTTTGTATTTTACATTTACCCGGTACATAAATTTAATTTAAAAAAAGTAAATAAATGAATGGAAATTAAAACTTAACTTCGGTGGTCAAATCAAGAGCGCCGAAAAAAGTCCTCAGCAGTTGATTCCTGAACGTGGGTTCCCGAACCCTCAAAACAACGAACTCACTCTAATTGGATTAGCAATAGCTCAATGCCATTTTATTATCGGTGCGGGTGCATGCCTCGTGTTTGGGGGGGGGGGGGGGGGAGACAACACTCAGGTTCAAGGATCAACTGCTGAGGACTTTTTTCGGTGCTCTCAGTTTGTCGAGCAAAATTAGGTTTTAATTTTATTCATTTATTTACTTCATTTTTACAATTTTTTTATTATGCTCTCTATACTAATTAATTTTCTCTTACATGCGATGCGATTTGTCCACCAGCTGTCAAAGATTTTTTGGCGGATGGATCCTTGCTATCTCCGTACCATTCGGCTTTCCACGATACAATAAAAAAGTAAATAAATAAATAATCTTGACTTGTGGTTCAGATTATTGTACTCAAGATATATATATTTTTTTGCGGTTCGCTACAGGCTTTCAAATGTTTTGTGCGGAGAAGACATCCATGGTTACCAATGCGGATACATCTTCGTAACACACAATCTCAATCCGCATAAATAAAATGCATAACTCTGGGTGAGCGTGTGTCAAAATATAAACAGATAATATAATAAGGTCTCAATAGAAAAAAAAGAAAAAAGAATAAAGTATATGAGGTATGAACGTCGCTTTGAGGCCTCGAGTCTTTCTGGGTAGTGTGATCGAATGGTAGCGAAGAGAAAAAGAGTTCCGAACTGATGGAGAGACTCACAAGTTCATGCATGTCATCGACCCATAGTCGATAGCAACTATGATAGCGACAAAAAAAATTTCAGCAGAATTGGTAGATTTCTTCAGCATAATCTCAGAAAATTTCAGCCAATTCTGCTGAATTTTTTTTTTGTCGCTATCATAGTTGCTATCGACTATGGGTCGATGACATGCATGAACTTGTGAGTCTTTCCATCAGTACGGAACTCTTTTTATCTTCGCTACCATTCGATCAGACTACCCAGAAAGACTCCAGGACTGATGCCTCAAAGCGACCTTCGTAACTCATGTACTTAATTCTTTTTCTTTTTTTTTATTGAGACCTTATTATATTATCTGTTTATATTTTTACACACGCTCACTCAGAGTCATGCATTTTATTTATCCGGATTGAAATTATGTGTTACGAAAATGTATTCGCATTGGTAACCATGGATGTCTTCTCCGCACAAAACATTTGAAAGCTTGTGGCGAAGCGCAAAAAAAAATATATATATATATATATATCTTGAGTACAATAATCTGAACCACAAGTCAAGAATATTTATTTATTTACTTTATTTTATATATATATTTATTATTTATTTATTTATTTTATCATGGAAAACTGAATGGTACGGAGATAGCAATGATCCATCCGCCAAAAAACCTTTGACAGCCCGTTGATAAATTCTAATTTTCCTCGACAAACCAAGGGCACCGATATATTTTTTTTTTTTTGCGTTTCGCCACGAGCTGTCCAATGTTTTGTGCTGAGAAGATATTCGTGGTTACCGATGCGGATACATTTTCGTAATACTTCATCTCAATTTGGATAAACAAAATACATAGCTCTGGGTGAGCATCTGTAAAAATATAAACAGATAAAATAATGAGGTCTCAATAGAAAAGAAAGAAAAAAGTAAATAAGTTACGAAAGTCGCTTCGGGGTAAAAGTCGTGGAATCTTTCTGGGTAGTGTGATCGAATGGTAGCATCGTGAAAGAGAGTGCGGTACCGACTAAAAGACTTGCAATTTCATGCATGTCATCGACCCATAGCCGATAGCAACTATGATAGCGACAAACAAAATTTCAGCAGATTCAGCATAATTTCAGAATTTCAGCATAATTATGCTGAAATTTTTTAGTCGCTATCTTAGTCGCTATCGATTATGGGTCAATCACTCGCATGAACTTGCCAGTCTTTTGGTCGGTACTGCACTCTCTCTCTCTCTCTTCGTTACCATTCGATCGTACGACCCAGAAAGACTCCATGACTGATACCTTAATGTGATGTTCATAACTCATCTTTGTTTCTCTTTTTCTTTTTCTATTGAGGCCTCATTACTTTATCTGATTATATATTTTTACACACACGCACCCAGAGCTATGCATTTCGTTTATCTGAATTGAGATTATGCATAACAAAGGAGCATCCGCATCGGTAACCACAGATGTCTTCTCAGCACAAAAGATTTAAAAGCTCACGGCAAACTGCAAAAAAAATATATATTGTATCCCGTTTATGATTTAAACAACCCGTAAAACAATACCGGTTTACCGTTTTGATGCAAAGTTTGGCCCGTATTTTCAGCGAGACTAATAAAAAGCCGAGATATATTGCAAAAAATAAAAATAAAAAAAGTGATAAAAAGGAAAAACTCACATGGTGTTGTCCGGCGGTGTAAATGCGTCGATTGTCTTGCTTTTCGTGAATTTAACCGGCTTGACCGACTTGACGGAATCTAGAGCACCACTTGGTGCGGTCTCCTTCGTCGTCCGATGGCTCTCGGTGATTTTTGAAGACCCGTTCGCAGATTTGTGAGGTGCCATCGTCTGATGAAACTCGAAAAATCCGGGAAGAATGGAAAAAAACACGTCTCGTCCTTTCACCGAACGCTGTTGATATGACGGTGTCGTTATGTTTGTTCCCGTTCCCATGATGACTCCAAACAAACAATTGCCGGTGAGGACGCGAAAGAACCCGATTCCCATTGGTCGACGGAAAAAAAATCTGTTTATGATTAAGAAAAAAAATCTGTTTATGATAAAAAAAAATCAACCGAGATGACACTTCGGTCCCGAAACGCACACCTTCATGTTGACGCCATGTGAAAATCACGTGACCGCGCCACGAGAGCGAGAGAGACACCATTATTGGCGCTCGCGGTGGTGTCTCTCTCACTCCACTGCAAGCGCTAATAATGGTATCTCTCTCGCTCTCCCGGCGTGATCACATGAATTTCATACTCTCGTAAAAGCATGAGAAATACCACCATTCACAATGAAAAGTGTCATAAACTTTTCTAACTCGGGCGGGTGTTCACAGTAAAAAGAAAAGTCTCATCAAAGGCTGACGTGATATTCGCTGCCGATGAGACTTTTATTTTGACCGTCACTGCCGGAACCTGTGAATAAATTTGATTATAGTTTCTGATACCGAGCGAGCTCGAGTAAGCTGGGCAGGAGGGTGTTTCACATAACGTTAAGGCGAGGTGAAACGGACTCAGCCGGTAACAAAAACTGTAATAAATGGCATTCAGAGATGGTAGACATTTCACAAAAAAGCAAAGTATTAGCGGATGTAGAATTCAATGCTTTGCTTTTGCCCCAAATTTCAAACATTTTTACATGGCATTGATTCGAAAAATGTAACTATCTCTATTGCATTCATATGTCACGTGGTACATATTTCACCTCGCCTTAAGAGCATGTGCAATACTGCGGTCGGTAATAAAAACTGTAATCAACTTTTCTCATGGATTGTGGCATATACGGTCAAAAGAAAAGTCTCATCGGAAACGGATATAATTTCGGCTTCCCATGAGACTTTTCTTTTGACCGTATATGCGAGATCCAGTGAGAAAAGTTGATTACTGTTTTTGATACCGACGGAGCCCGTGATGGACGGGGAGGGGGTTGTTTCATATGGTCTTAAGGCGATTTGATGTCCTCTCTTTCTCGCTCCGAATTGGCTCGGTCGGTAACAAAAACTGTAATTATTTTCTAATGGGTGTTATAATTTTCAGCTTTAAGAAAATTCTTACATTAAGCCGATATATCCATTTGGGCTCATGTAAGAATTAGAAAAAAAATAATAAGAAAAAACTGAAATTAATATATATATATAATGTTAAATATTCGATGACTCGATGCTGTGACAATGTTATATTGTCACAGCATCGAATGTGATATATATCCCGAATAATGTTATACCCACTCGAGGGCCTTGGTTGAAAAAGAAAACGTTGACAATACAAGCAATTAACGAAAACTAAAGTTATTTTTGTTGCGTACAAGTGCTAACTTTGTGATTTACATCTTACCTCGTACACGTATAGTTGCAGGAGCTTCGTCATTTAGAGCTAAATGACACCAAAAAGTACCCTCCAATATGGCCGCCCGGGGCCTCGTGCTCGAACTCACAATAATCACTTATCTCACCTGCTATCGATCACGCACCGACACTTTCGCTTTTATCTCGCGACTGCTTTCTCTCGCGTTCGCCTGTCGTTCCTCGTCGCCACACTAATCCATCGTACTACGAGGGTCGAGGTGGATCCTATTTACGCGAAAACTACGCGAAGCTATACCTCATCTAATATATGCGCGCGCTCGTTCCAAATTCAAGTTGGGGCAGTGATGAGTATAGTCAGGGACAAAACTCTAAGTTTATTTTATGTCAATAAGAACGGTAAGTGTCGAGCACGTGGGTCGAAACATCTTCCCGGTGTGCGATCGATTATTATTTTTTTTATCGAGGATACATTTTTTTTCGAGTCTTGTTACTCAAATACTCTGTGCTTCAAAGGTTTGAACATGGTGAAACAAAAAAAATTGCAAATTTAATGTACCGGTCTGGAAGTTTTTATGCAAAAACTGGTACATTAAAATTAATATACAATTGTGATGAAAAATGAATATATTTTTTCATTGAAATTAAAGTAGATTATTAAAACTACTTTAATTCAGTAAAATTAAAGTATTTCCAATGTTTTTAATACACTGAACATTAATTCTTTATCACAATGGTATATGAAATTTAATATACCAGTTTTTGCATAAAAACTTCCAGTCCAGTACATTAATAAATTTCACAACAATTTTTTTTTTTACAGCAAACTTTGGGTGGTTCTAATTATTGTTAAGGCTACGTTATCCATTCCATTAACCGTAGTTGTAAGTTATAGTTTTAATCCTCAATATACATTCCATTGAATATATATAATTCATCACTGTACACACCCTGTCATACACACAATAGGGCACTATATCACATTGTATAATAAATATAACAACGTTGAAGAAAAAAAAAATTAGAATAAAAATGCCACCAGCACATTATTCCGACACTTCGGGATCAAGATTTGCAACGACCTGGTCCAACAGCATTTTTAAGCTAGAATCCTTGTTAAGCGGATCTGCACACCGTGAACCCACCGTGAAACCCACCAGTGGGATTCTGCCGCGAGACCCACCGTTGATTTTGGCAGACCCACCGTGAAACCCATGGGGGTATGGTTGACAGTGGGTGGCAATGAATGAGCCATACCGCGGTGGGTTTCACGGTGGCTCCACGAAAATCGACGGTGGGTCACGCGGCAGAATCCCACTGGCGGGTTTTACGGTGGGTTCACAGTGTTCACGGTGGGATTTATGGTGGGCGGATCTGCTAGGGACTCTGCAACGGATCCAACAATGCGTCCATAATTTTTTTGCCATTGACGACGAAAGCCGAAACACCACCAAAGCAACAAACTGTGCATCCCTCGTTGGCTCTGTTGTAGCGTTGCCTGGATGCCGCAGTATCATATACCCGCAGACTCGTCCATGAAAATAATAATCCATGAAAATAATAATATGTTGAAGAAAACAAAATTAGAATAAAAATGGTCATTCCAACACTTTCGGGATAAAGATTTTGCAACGAACCTGGTCCAACAGCATGTAAGCTAGATGCTTGTTGAGCGGTGCCCTTTGTAACGGACAGGCAACGGATCCAACAGTGCGTCCATAATTTTTTTGCCATTTTCGACGAAAGCCGAAACACCACCAGGGCAACAAGCTGTGCAATCCCTCGTTGGCTCTGTTCTAACGTTGCCTGGATGCTGCACTACTGTACGCCCTCAGACTCGGATTTGGTTTTAGTCGGCAATTGACTAACTGTCAACCTCCAATGCACTCGCCACAGATCGACCGAACTTGCGCGCACGATCTCGTCACCATCGTCATAGCCGACCAATCACGCGACGAATTAAAGGACAACAATGGTCAAGCTCGCAATGCGATATAAAACTCGAAACTTCGATATTTCGATGAAAAATATCGTTACTCACCAACTTTTTAGGAGGGGACCATGACGCGCGCTATCGCGCGCGAGCGGAAGTTTGTTCGCGCTGCAGCGCTCCAATCGATTGCGATTTGTTAATTGGTCATGTGTTAAGGTGAAGTGCAACAAGCTACTAAAACCAAAGCCGTTTACCATTTTTCTCAGAGGATTGATCTTTTGGGAGAAAATTGAGAAGGGCCAACTGCGGTATCGTCAGGCCCAGGTGGCTCGTTTCAATTAACCCTTTTTGAGAAAAATGGGAAACGGTTTTGGTTTTATTAGCATGTTGCATTTCACCTTAAGGTAACTCTAAAAAAGCATTAAATAATTTACTGAAATTTTACAAAAAATATTTATGTTTATTTGATTTTTAAATTTTTTTGTTCCATTAACTTAGTCATTAAGAGTGAAACTTCGGTTAAATATACATTTTTAAAAATAGGATGGGGACCCCCTCCCGCGCCCCCACCAGTGGGACTCGCCTGTTCCGCACCAGATTTAGGCTCGATATTATGAACTGATGGCAAGCGAACCTCTGGCGTGTAGTCCCTCCTTGAAAGAATATGAAATTTATTTACAAATTTTATTGGGTAACAATTTTTTGGTAGTATTATTTGATTTTATCATATTTTTTTAACATATTTTTTTAACAGATTCAGTATTTCATATGTAGTTACGTATAGAAAACAATTTAAACTTAGAAACAGTTCATATATCGATGGGACTAAAATTCTCTTACGTCGTTGGATAAAACGTTTCCTTATCGATATAACTCTTTGTACACGAAATTCTTTACAATTCCATCGTGTTGCGGTCCGAGGTAAACTTTCAGAGATTCCCAAGAGCGCACACGAGAGAAGGCCACGTACGATTGACCATGATTGAAAACATCTCTGCGAAGATCAACACTAATCCTTTCGAACGTTTGTCCCTGCGACTTATTGATGGTCATAGCGAAAGCCACTTTCACTGGAAACTGACGGCGTTTGAACGTGAAGGGATATTCATTTTAACAATAAAGAGTGATGCGATGCAAGAAAACTATCTCTCCGGTTTTATCACCGGACAGAATTTCACATCGCAAAACCGTGTTACCTAAATCCAAAACCAGCAATCTCGTGCCGTAGCACAAACCTTCGTTGATGATTAAATTTCGGATAAGCATGATGATACAGTACTTACGGAGACGCAGTTCGTGAGGAGGTAAACTTGGAGGTGACAGTGTATTCAAGTACTCGGGCAAGATCGTTTCGTTGATTTGGTCGTTGTCACCACAATTTTCTGTACTGTCAACGCTAGTGTAGAGGCGTTCCGTAGCACTATCGAATAAGTTCATGACTCTCGAGTTGATTTCTTCGACGTCGACGTTTCGAGCGGAGAGTATGGCACATTTTGCCACATGTTTGAATTTTCTTGCCCTCACCAATTGTCCGCAAGTATCTTCAACTATATCTCGATCTGCGGGAGCCAAGCAACGCGCTGGGATTTAAAGATTGTCGTCTGGATCGTTAAGGAGTCCATCGCCAACGTTTAATAAAAATTGCGCGAATTCCACTTCGTTGGGTAAAACTCTCATGTTTTCGGTCAATGCGTACTTGGAAAAATGTTGCCACAATGCACTGTACTTGATTGACAGATTCACAGTTTCGCTACGAGTGCCTCGCACCTTGACTGGAAGGAGTTGGCGAAAGTCTCCACCGAGAACGATAACTTTCCCACCAAAAGGTTTGTTATTGTTCATTATGTCTCGTAACGTTCGGTCCGCCACCTCGAGTGCGTAACGTGGAGCCATAGGTGCTTCGTCCCAGATGAAAAGATCGACGTTTTTCAAATACTCACCTTGTTTTGATTGTACCTTAATGCTCGATGTGGAATCAGAGTACAAAGGTACTGGAAGTCCGAACGTTTTGTGTACCGTTTTACCCTCTGGAAGCAATATCGCTGCGATTCCGGTAAAAGCCATTGCACTGACGCGTTTTCCTCGACCTCGAACGAGATTCGAAAGTGTCGTATATGTAAAGGTCTTGCCGGATCCTCCGGGCCCATCGATATAGAAGCAAGTTTCCTCGGCGTTGTCGTCATCGAGCGCATTTAGGACGGCATCGACGAATATCTTTTGAGTATTGTTGAGCTTTCCATATTGTTGCGTGCCAATTTCGATAAATTCGACAGGCAACGTCTCAGGCTCGTCCTGATCCAAGATTTCTACTTGTTCCATCGATGGGAATCGAGACAGATTTGAACCTTCCCTGTTGAGCATGCGAGCGATTTGCATATACGCTTTTCTTTGCGCTTGCTGCATGCCAATGCGTCTCGCGTAATCCTCCGATAGTTTGTCTTTAAATTCTTCCCACAATGTTTCCGGATGAATCGGTTGACAATGAACCAGAATTCTAACGCATAGTCTTCGAAGGAGCCCTGGCATCATCGTAACAGCAGCTTCGTCTATTGCTCTTCGCCACTCGTCGTCGTCTTCGATTAGACCTAGAGCTAAGCACGTCGCGATAAAACTCTCACAAATTTGGCCATCCACGGTCCTCAAATCTTCGAAGCTTTTGGCTCCTTTAACCTTTAACAAAAGTAAGCGAAGATGAAACAGTTCGGTCTGAGCTGGACTTACCGAGTACATTCGTCCGATTGCATGATGTCCACGCTGTCGTTTTTCCCATCTGGAAACGCTTCTCCCGTCAACATTTATTTTTTTGTAGACGTAATGCGATGGGATATCGGGATATGCGAGTTGTCTTGCAGACTCGTCCAGAGTGTTTAACTCGAAGTAATCCATGAGCATTGTTACGCGACTTATGGCATTCCTTATCCCGTCTTCATTCATGTCCGCCGGAATCATGACGCTGTGCTCGTTTGGCAGATGTACCGGAAGACGTATGACTGGATGACTCTTTTCTTGCATTTTTTTGTCGAGAATTCGCCAAACTGCCTCGTTTGGACCAACATAGCGAGCTTCAATGTGATCTTTCACTTCGTCGTGATCTAGGACACGTTCTTCACCATCCCCATTTTCATTGTTCGTCACTTGAATGGCGGCTGCGTCATGTCCCTTATAAACGTATATGTACAAGTACTTCGGGGCAGTCACACTCGTTACAACCTCCACATTAATGTGAGAGTTGAATAATAGGGATAATGTCGGACAATATGGCACAACCCAGCGATTATCGACGGCGTATCCTCCTCGACGTTCGTATAAAGTTCCGGTGTCTCTTCTACGATAATGCGGGTAAGCATCTGCATCCATGGTCGTTTCTTCGCGAAATGATTTCGGAAAGCGTTTCGAACATTTTCCATTCACCTCGCACCATGCCCCGCAAGGTCCATGGATCATGTTGCTCATAACGATTTGATGCAATTTAGGATTCGATTGGGGGTCGGGGATCTCTGCACAGATGAATCTGTCAACCATTTCTGGTGTTGTCCGCTTCTGTTTTAATGTAACCAGTAAGTGAATGTGCAGCAGCCCACGTTTTTGCGACTCGATTGTATAAACGAACGCTTCTGTTTCGCCAAAGAAATTCTGTCGAGTGATGAAATCGAGTAAGTGTTTTTTCTTCATATCGAAGACACGTGTAGTGAGATCTGGTCGGTCTGAAGGTTGTTGATCAGGAAGCAAATTTTCCCTGATTTCTCGCCAGTTCGGATTGCAAGTCATCGTGATGAAAAGATCGGGCTTGCCAAATTTTCGAACTATTCCCATTGCGTCTTGGTAGTGCTGCATCATATTTCGCGGTGAGCCAGTGAAGGTCGAGGGTAAGATGACAATTCTTCCGACTCTTGCGTCCGCGTGATGCGCGGTAGTGTTTAAATAATCAACCAATCCAGTGTAGGTTTCCGCACGTATCTTTGCTTGATTGGATCTTATAAATTCTATGCGATCCTTCTCGACTTTTACATAATGGTCCACAACCCATTGTTGAAATAGACGGCGTCCTAAAAGAATAGCATTGCCTTCATCGTTTTCACGGATTGCCATTCGATGTCTTACATAGGATTCTCTGGAAACACGTTTTAGATTGTCACCCGTTTGGCGTAGATCCCGATGCCAGCCACGAGTTCCAAATGGATAAAATAATGGGTAAACCCAAGGCTCAATATTGGGATCCATCGTACTGACAAACTGTAGTTCCCTTGTGTTTTTGTTACATATGGTGATATATGATTCGGGAATTTCGCCATCCGCCGTAGTGGAGAACACAGCAGCAACTTCGTTACTTCGTTGGAAGTTAAATCGGCGGCGATCCATCCCTGGCTTCAATGTAAATAATAACTGTAACTCACTTGGAGGTTGCATGTCGGTGGATCCATTCCCTCGTTGTCGTTGAGCTTCTAACTCTTCACCCATCATCCGATAAGATTGCGCGAAAACATTATTGTCACGCATAATGCGATCGATTGATCCCAGTAGACCGCGATCAAGAGCTGCGTTTCGACGCTGCAAAGAGTCTACTGCTTCATCGGAATCAACTATAAAGAGCTGACCGTAACTTGGTAGTTCGTTAGGAGCTGGATACAATGCTGTGTTTACTTGATAGTAAATTTGGCCTTGTATCTTGAAGCAATACGGACCGGGACGTCTTCCCTCGAAAATGATCAAATTGGCGTTAAAGGACGCAAATGAAAACGAAGCGTTGTAGTTTCGAATACGCCCGAAAAATGCGTTCGTCTTTTCATGTGTTCCATTGAATAAAGAATCCAATTCTTCCGGCATGTCTGGTAGGCGTTCAAGATTGACTTTCCCATGACTGCAGCAATCATGGAACGAATTTCGCATGTTGGATACTTTTTCACATGCGAAATGTGCGGCGTTACAATGTGTACAACGTTCAGTCATGCCACCGCCGTAGTGTTCCTGTACATTACCAATGGGTACTGCTACAGGCAATTGGTTTCTTTGTTCGATAAGTATTTGTCGATGGCGGCGCTGCCGTTCAGCATCACATAGTGCTGTTTCTCGTTGTAGATCTGTGGCATGTGTATCATCTTAAGTGACTGGTAATTCGATGATGCGTACCGGTACGACAACTTTTCTTATGATTTCTGTGGGAAGATCTATTCTGTGTGTTTGTAATTCTTCACTTCGATTGTTTTCTATTACCAAGACCGGATCATCTTGTGCTCGTGTTTCTAGACGTTTCTTTGATTTTTGACGTCGAAGTCTCTGGTTTTTAGCATTTCTTTCCAATTTGGCACGCTTAAATGCTTCTTCTTCTTCAGGTGTTCGATTAGCCTTTCGTCGTCCCATGATGTGCCCTTTGATTGAGTATTTGAAGTTCACTTCATTTGCATTGAATGAAAATGGAACATGATTTATTTTACGTTATTCTCATATCAATAAACAAAGGTCGTGAAAATAAATAATGGTTTTATTGAAAAATATTATAAACAAATGTAACTATAACTTAAACAATTATATGTTAAGAATTATTTACACCATGTTGTGTTTAGGAAAAACGCAAATATTGATTTATAATATTTTGTGTACTTATTTCACTGATTAATTATAGAATAAATTTATTACCAAAAAAAGTATTAAGTTTTGATTGATTGCTTAACAGCAATAAATTTACATCGTCATCACCACCATTATTGCCATCATCATCGTTTTCATTATCATATTGGTTATCAATTCAAATCATCAAATCGAAATCATTCATTGCATCAAGATCAAATTCACAATTGGTTACATCGAAAACAAAATTTAACTCTTTCCCCTCATCACCATCGACATCATCAAGTAATTCTTCGTTACCTCTCTGAATCCTGAAAAATATAAAAAAACAATTTTGATTATGACCACTTTCACTCATAATTATGCGATTATAGGTTTGACCATAAAATCTGTTACTTTCATTGTTCACAAATTTAAAAAATATACATTTCGTATTCAAATTTTAAAGGTAATTCATTTTCACAGTAAAGAATCCGGAAAGAATCTCATGTCGTAAAGCCATGTTGCCCCATTCTAAAATCAGGAGTCTCGTACTTTTGCACAGCGTTCAATAATACTTAAATTTTGGATAGCATGTAGGGGTGAAGGGCTGAAGACCAAAACAGTAGGTAATATCGGCACCGGTGGTATAGTGGATACCGTACAATTCCAGTATAGCCGGTGACGGAAGGCTTGAGTTTGATTCCCATCCAGAGTGAAATTTTTTGTTATGAGCAGCAGCGTGCTAGTTGTAAGTCACGCCGGGTTGTTCATGTAATCCGTGAATTTTGGCAAGTAAACCGTCTAGCTGGCAATATTCGGTGTAGGTTTTCAGTGGTATCCTTATGGTTTAGGGGGAATGTTAGTCTTTCTATCTTTCATTACCAGTTAATTTTGCACCCGTTCCGAAATTGCGATTTGTTTCGTATATAATGTAATAATAAGGACTACTTGTTAATGATGTATCACACGTTTGATTTTGCATGATAATAATGCCGAAAAGTTATCAACAAATTATTTAAAAAATAATACCTTTTATTTTCTCATTTTAAATGAAATGAATTCCTTTTTTCTTGAAAATTTGAAAAATCGATGTAGAAGCACGAATTTTGGATAAATGTTTCCATATCACGATTCCACAGTACACACAAAAAGTTTCGAGGCGATTATGCCAACAGTTCCGTAGTTATGGCGTTAAAACAAATTTTAAAACGTAACATTCAAAAATGTAAGAAAATTGTGAAAAATTCATGTCTTCTAGAAAATCAACGAATTCATTTGAAAAGAAAAAAAACGGTTACTGATTATTTGTTAAACAATTTGTTAATAACTTTTTGACGTTATATTATTATGCAAAATTAATGTTTTTGGCGCCTTTAATAAACTTGATTTTTTAAAAGATTTTTATACCTTTGGGAAGTGTTCAATTTCTCACTGAATTTCCCGTTTGGTTGGAAATGTACGTGTGATGCATCCTTAAACTTAAGAGGCTGCGGGACCTTCCTGTTTTACCGTCGAAAATAGACGATTTCTTAGTTTTCACTATTCATCGTTACTATGCGACGCGTATGCTTCAAATCTTGCAGGACTGTGTTAATAACATAAACGATTCGGCGTGCACTCGAATTTCGATTGAAATCATCCGAAAAATAAAGAAAATCGAATATTATAAACTGTCGCGGAAACCAATATGGCCGCTGAAATATGTTTACAGCATCCGTTCTGTTGGATATAAAAAATTCCAGATCTTGCATACGTCAAAAGGGCGTGCATGCTGATTCTGTGAAGTTTTCCGAATATTCCAAAACCGTCGGAAAGTTGTTCACTCAAAAGATAATCACGCATAGTGAAACTGTGATTATTTAGTCTATCGACTTGTGACGGGTGATCAGAGCCGATGAACACCGGACGAATGTAGTGTAAGGCACGATGCAGAGCCACCTGTACGTCAATCGTGATACTACGTTCACGCACTTTCGCAAACTATAATATTGGGCTTTCTTAATTAATTCCTTGTATGTTTTCAATCAAAATTCGACTGCACACCAAAGCGTTTATGTCAATATCATAATCCTGCATGATTAGACGCATATGCGTAGCATATTAACAACGCTAAGACGGAACTGAAAAATTGTTTAGGTTTGTCGGTAAAGCAGGTAAAGCGAGTTAAAAAAGGAAAAGAAAACAGCTCCAGCAATCCTTAAAAAGGTTTTGAATTTTTTTTAAATTCGTACCTCACAATATTGCTGTAGAAACAAAATAAGTAGCAGATTCATGATCAGTAGGAAAAATATATAAGACGTAGTACCGAAATTACGAATAACGAACATTGTTTTTATAGGGACTATTTTTTAATCAACAATGTAGGGTAGAGCGGGGCAAAATGGGGCAACGGGGCAAAACGGGGTTTTTGGGCAAAACGTCATTTTGCAATAATTTTTGGACGCCCAAATTCGCCCTATCGGATACATCAGGCTTTTCTGCCCAGTTTTGCCACCTTGTCCGATCCAAAAATGATCGGAAAAATTTATTTTTGTCCAAAAACCCGTTTTGCCCCGTTGCTCCATTTTGCCCCGCTCTCCCCTATAATCACGAGTCTCAGAATATTCCGGGCCGCAACTACATTTTATGTTCTTATTTACATGATAATTAAAAATATATTTATAGTATTCATGGTTTAAAAAAATATTTTTTGTTTGTTTCATGGATTTATAAATATGAAAAAAAGGTGCAAAGTTTTTTACTGAGGGCTTCCTTATTAATCACAAATTTGCGCATAGCTTCCGCTAAGAGGAAGCCACAAATCGATCAACAAACTTTGTCATAAGAAAGCTATGCGTAAAATTGCAATCAATGACGAAGCCCTGGGTAAAATACTTTACACTTCATTCTTCTCAGCAAATATCTGTTTTGAAGGAAGCCAAATAATTTTGAAATACGTTTTCTCACAGAAGAAACTGTGTGAATAAAGAGAAATAATGAGGAAGTAATGGATAAATTTCCAACTTAAAATATAATTTTTGGAAATGTAATTAGAGTAACGTGATTTTGATTTTAAACTTACTTTTTTGAAAACGAATTATAGTTCTATGGAGTCCGTTTGGTTTGCAAAGGTTAAAGATGTGTGTCGTATTATTTCGACCACGAATTATGTGCTGCGATCTTGGAGTCACAATGCTGCCGCAAAAATTATCTGTCAGCTTGATTGGCGCGTGATTGACCAAGTAGGAATTTTTCCCTTGTCTTAATTTTTGCACACACTATTCTCACAACACTATATTTTTTCGTCGTTGTATCATACGATCTCATACGATTTTCTTTCCGTCAATAAAATATATTAGTTTCTGATGTCCCGAATATGACGTTTGGATTATAAGGCATTTGTTTTATTTCCTCGTAGAGTAAGATACGTTTTCATGAAAAAAAAATCACGATCTTGTACGTGTCCATAAAGTTGATCAATATAATGCAGTACGAATGGTAAATTATTCCTAGAAGTTCATCTTGCGTTTGTCTTCAAATGAGAACAATAAGTTTCGTTACAATTTGTGTATTCATAAAACAGCGTAATACAACGGTACAAGGTCATTTAACCAGACGTACGGTAATTTTTGCCAATTTGTATAATTGAGCCCATGCAAAACAAACTGGATAAAGTTAGTCATATGACTTTTACTACAAAAATTTGGAATGTATACCAATCGATTGGTCGTCAATGATAGTATAATTAAAATGTTTGATTAAATGGTCAATGGATTTTTCAGATAGGAAGTGATGTGTTTCAGGTATGACGGCACTTCCGGTGGAAAAATGAGATTTTCAAAACGGAAGTGACGTACTTCAGGTATACCGTCACTTCCGTTTTGAAAATCTTATGAAGAAAAGGTCTGTGTGGCCTCCAGATTCTAGAGCATATCGGGGACGATATGCTCTGGGATCTGGGGATCACAGAGACCTTTTTTTTGGAGTTACAATCCACGGTTTTTTAACTCTGAGAGGGCATTATTACGAATGAAAAAGAAATCATGTAGCTTCTTTATTTTCGGTATTTATTATATACATTATTATTTTATGCAACGGTATTATATACATTAGATAATTATCATTAATGAGGATAATCTCAAACTTGATCACATGATCACTTGATGACAATTTTTTTTAATCGAGATCCTCGAAGTATGGAAGATTTAGTGCGGTGCACTCCGATATTCTTATCTTCGGATTGAGAACGGCACAGCTCTAATGATCTGGAAATGGAAAAATGAGAGATGTAGTTATGTAACAGAATCAATGATGGACGAAAATACGTTGTTGAAGCAGTTTTTCTTTAATTTGATTGACGGTTCATTTGAATACAAAAATTTGGAATTTAAAAATCATTATAAAATTTAAAAATCTTCAAATTAAAAAAAAAGAAAAACATTTTTTTCGAACTCGCGAGTGTACCAGTTTTGCCAAACGAATCTGTGCTATGGAGATGTTCTGCAACTGGATATGGGCAGTGCTCACCAAAACTATGCGAGGCTCGTCGAATTATGTCCAGTTCTCTTGTATTGTTTTGCTCATCCTTCGTTATGTCAGTGTATCTGTTGTGCTTGCCGTACGAGGACTTAATTTGTTTGTAGCCCCACTTCGATATTTGTAGAGTACTCAACAGATCGGTTAATTTCTTGATTCTACCCTTGAACTCGAGATTGCTCTCCTGTATTGATTCGTCTTGGATCTGTAGAATGCCAAACTTTCATTTATATGTAATTATCTTTGGCATTTTTAAATTTTATTCAAAGAAAAAGGACAAACCTTCAGACTGGTCAGATGATTATAGTGAACTTATCCGTTGCCTGCCCCGTCATCCTCGTACAGCCAATTTTCTATATCGTTAAGAATACGACTGAGGGTTTCTCTTTCCGACTCGATGATAGATGTTGCGAGCTGAACATGGTCCGATATCTTTCCATGAGAAAAGTAGATGGAAGAGAATCAATAATAGGAATGGGGCTCTCAAGATTCCGCTGGACAAAGCCTCTGGCGTGGGTCTCGATGGGAAGGTCGATCAGCCAGATAGGGACCTTCTTATTGCCTTTCCCATATCGTCGTTCTGGAAATAATGGAAAAAGACATAAATTCACGTTAAAAACAGTATTAAAAATATATAGATTCAAATTTTTTAAAAATCTTTGAAAACTTACTCCAGTACCTAGTTGCACAAACTCACGGTGGTTAGGAAGATCGAAACACTCATACCCGTGCCACAGCGCATTGTTTTTTGCTCGTTGATATATAGAAAAAAAAAAAAAATTGCACGAAACACCAAAAAAAAAAAAATATATTTGTCAATCTACACCGCGCGGCTAGTCGTGGATATATTATATACAATAATAATAATAAGCTGTCAAAAAAAAAACTGGTGGATTATAATTGCGTCATCAGTGAGAGGATCGTGTGAATTTGCGCGCAAACGACGACATACCTCGTTCTGGCCTGTGCTGTCGACCAATCACGACACGAATAAAACGCCATCATAGGCGTGATTTTGGAAGCGGAACAAATCCCAGTCGATAATTGTGGAATAGATAATCGAAGAATTTTACAGCGTGCGGAAGGCGCTGTAGTCGGAAGTGGTTCCTTTTCTTCTTAATTTCTCGTGTTTGTGATATTTCTTGATCGTGATTATGACGCCATTTTCTTCATCGCCGTTACAGGAATTTTATCAACTAATATCGGAATGGAAAATTGTTTCTGTTCGACCTGAAGTTTTTTTTTTGCAAAAGCGTGATCAACCCGAATTATTTTAAAAAACAAAGTGAAAATGTCGGTGGTACGATTCACAACCAATGAAGAGATCGAGGCTTTCCGACCGGGAGAATATGTGTAAGTTAAATTTTTTTTATGTCTTTATATTATAAATATTACAATCGGCTTTTAATAATAAAAATGTGGAGCCGGCTTTTCAGGCTGTCTATATATGTTTGTTAATTTTTTTTTTATTAGCTGTTTCAATAACTATATTTTTGGTATATTCATTATATTATTTTTCTTTAAAAAATGTCATTTTTTTTAATTTTAGACTCATCACAGGATATATCAGCACGATTACAAGCGCAACTTATAAAGACAACAAACCTTCAATTACATTTGCCCTGAGCAATGGTACGGGCAAGACGGTCATGTGCGTCGCATCGATCAATAAAGTTTCAAAAATTGCAGAGATACTTCAATTGGGTCGGGTTATTTTGTTATTTTGACATAAATGTTACATACGCACAAATAGATACTCACATTTTTTTTTAATGTCATTTTGTTATATTTTGTGACGTGGTACGTCACAAGCCCTTCCCCAAAATCGGCTCGAGTCCGCCGCTCACCTAACGTTAGACCCGGATATTTTTACGCTTTTTTTCTCCTACTTATTTTGTGTAAGTTAGCTATTAGTGAAACAGTTTTTTCCCATCGATCCCATTAAGATTTTGAGACACTTTTTTTGTTAATGATTAAGACCGAGGTAATATTGTAAGAAGCCGTCGATTCGTGTACCCTCCCCCTGAGCCCTCTCCCCTCTCCCGAGCTAGCTGGACTGTCCATTGCGACAGAGATATTCTTTCAAGTTTTGACTTTTTTGTTTTGAGTAAAGTCTTTTGAGAAGAGATCTGTGCCGTTTGCACGAGCTGTTACGGTGCTACACCGTGAAAGTAGCTGGCGCCCATTCGAATCATAGTTAGTGTATTAATTGGATTTTGTGCAACATTTGTCTGACCAGCTCTCCCGTTAGTCCCCCTTAAAATCCCCCTAACTCCGCCAAATTCATTCCGAATATTTTCCCCCTTTTGTGTCCCCCTTTAGTATTGTTTTTTGAATAATTTGAACCAATTGCATTTTTGTTTTTCTCCGAGATTATTGTTCAGAATTAAGTATTTGTTATCTGGCCCCCCTTTTTTGCGATTATATTCAGTTTATCCGTTACCGTTTTTTCACTATTATTTAAAACCCGATTTAGTATTATTATTATCTAACCTTCCCGCGACCTTGTTATTATTTCTTCGCCCTCCAAGTCATTATTATCGCTAGTCCCATACTATCTGTAATCTCTCCCCAGTATTATTTTCATTTTTGGTTTTCTTTCTTCAACGTACCCGTGACGGCGTTGAAGCGACTGTTATTTTCTTTTGTTTTCATTTCTTCAACGTACCCGTACCGGCGTTGAAGCGACTGTTATTCTCGACCTTCGTTATTTACCTTTTTTTTTTGTATTCCATTACCGGCCGACCATTATTGTTATGTTGCAACTTATTTTTATTTCTGATTTTTGCTTTTTCTCATTTTCTACTGTTTAACTTTTCTTTTTCGATCATTATTAAACGACTGTTATTATTGTCCCCGACGAGTACCATCATTTTGCTTGACCCTCCCCCTCCCCACCCGTTGCACGATTTTAGTATCATTTTTAGTTGGAATTTACAAGTGATTTTTTTCCTCCCCACGGGGGAAAATAGTAACATCACAATTTATATAAATAATTTCAAGGTTATTCGCATCGATGGTGCCTTCTGTACCGCAAGTGAAGTTGCGAATTCGGACATCAATTCGTTCGATTGGAGGATCGAGAATGACACCGTGGTGGATGTTAGTCCAAATTTGGGAAATGTCCCGTTTCGCTTGATGATTGAGGATCGTACCGCTGTGTACATTGAATGGTAAAACTACTAAATATAGAGTAAAGTAAAAATAATACATATTGATTTATTGAAGTTAATTATAAAAATTGAGTTGATACGTTACTAATTGATTAATTGATTATATTTGTGTTGCAGGGATACAAGAGAGCGAGTCTGCAAGTGTGATTTTATCAGAGGCAAGGATATCGATGATAATACGAAGACTGAGACGTCGTGCCAGTAGTTTATAATATGACAGTACTTGGCCATGTCACTGTAATATCATATATCTCGTCAATCTGCTTCGGTTCAACGTAACAATAGTTGTATTATTCTTAATAAACCGCTGTGTCAACAAATTGAATAAATCGCATTATAAAAAATATTGTTTTCGATATTTCCTCAAATCGGCTCAAAATAATCTGTCCGTTTCTGTTTGTATTCGGAGGCATTTTTTTTTCATCCGAAGGATCAGAAATTATTTCCTCGTCCCTCGGTACGATAGCAGTCGAGATGAGACTCCAGTCGTCTCGTTGACTCTAGACTACTTATTGGTTTGGAATGAATTTTTATTATTATAGCGTTGAGGTTGCTGATCGATTAAAATTTTTTAAGTTGAAAATTGACATTTTCATATCGCTTACTCATAAAAGTTGAAAATTGAAATTTTAGGAAAGTATTTTCTGTATTTCTGTATTTTTGGTTCCACGTTAAATTTCATCACGTTATATAGAACTTGATGAAATTTAGTATCAGTCCAGATATATTTTCAAGATCATCTTTTGTAAACGAACGCCAGTATATGCGAAATACGGTGTTAACATTTTCCTGCAAAATTTTTCGATATAAAAAAAAGATAGCCAATATTATTATTATTATTATTCTCAAACTATTGACGTTCCTATGTTTTTGTACTGCCAATGAAAACTGTGCATCCTCCGCGTTCTGTCTAGCAATTGTTTTTCCGGTGCTATGACAATAAATACATTGAGACACATCACCAACCGTTTTCGAAAGAAACAGACGCGTTGTCCTTGTATTTTTTTTGTTGTTAAAATAATCAGTGGTTTGCGTACGATGGCACCTGCGAATAATAAGCCGAAATCCAAAATTGGACAGTCTTCATCGGTGACGCTTGAACAAACCGGTAAATGCGAGACACAAAAAGTCAGCGTTCCGCAGCGTGGAGTTAAATTAACAGGAAATAAAGTTTTTGACGCGATTGAGCCACCTGATAATACGGTGTAAGTATTTATAAATTTTTATTTTTTTTAATTTAAAGCAAAATATTGAATTAGTAAATTACGATACGAGTGCGAAATAGTACATTTCGATACGAGTGCGAAAAAACTTTTTCTGACGAGTGTGAGTTTGCAGCACGAGCCGAAGGCGAGTGTTGCAATCACACGAGTTCAGAAAACGTTTTTCGCACGAGTATCGAACAAAATTTTATTTCACAAGGTGTGAAAATGGGGGTTTTCGCACGCGAAGCGGGCGAAAAAACCGCCATTTTCCCACCGAGTGACATAAAAACTTTTTCTGACGAGTGTGAGTTTGCAGCACGCGCCGAAGGCGAGTGTTGCAATGACCCGAGTTCGTATAATGTTTTCCGCACGAGTATCGTACAAAAGTTTATTTCACAACGTGTGAAAATAAGAGTTTTCGCACACGAAACGTACGCAAAACCGCCGTTTTCCCACCAAGTGATATAAAATTAATTATTGGTGATCTGTGAGATTTTTTTTTTCGAGAAGATATCATTTATATTAAAAATTTTATTGATCGCCATTATATTTGTTAATTAAAAGCGAATTAAAAAAACAATTCAAGTAAAATTCTTATTCGTATACAAAAATCCTTTCAAACATAGGCAAGCGCCACGAAACGGAGCAATTGGCGCAATATTTGCGACATGTTGAAAATATTGCACCAATTGCTCCGTTTCGCGGCGCTTGTTTGCCTGGGGAGCGAGTGAGTGACACGTGTTATTTCGTATGTGATTACTTGTAATTATACATAAAATAATCGGATAACCTTAAAATGATTGGAGGTTTCATAAATGTCCCCGTCATCGTAAGGTATTTTTAAATAAATAGAAAAATACGAGTCATTTCAAATAAAATAAAAAAAATTAATGTCGTTCATAACCTCCAATTTGACGAATCACAGAATTTCATTAAAAAAAATAAAAATTTCAATAAATAAATGATTGCCAAATTTTCATGTACATTCTGGTGGTGAATTATTGTTTCTCGAACAATCTTTTCAAGTGTATTATTTTATATAGAATTTCTGTTTCTCTTCTTTTTTAGTGAGATTTGCGCTTACATCGACGTGGCAGAGAGAGCGAAAGTGGTAGGGAAAGAGAGAAAGTACAATCTTTTAAAGTTTGTACTAAACAACAACTGCGGGAAAAGGGTACAATGTATCGCTTGGCAAGACCAAGTTGAACGTATGAAATCGATCGTGGAACTGAATAAGGTTTGTTGTAAATAAGCAATTGTTGTTATTTTTTCCTTTCGTCAGCAATTTTTTATAGATAGAAAAAAAAACTTGTTTCAGATTCTGCACTTAAATGGAGCGGTTGCCAAAAAAATTGATAACCCCACTTACAACATCGGAAACGTTCCATTTGAACTGATAATACGTGAACACACAGAGGTTGAGTCGAAAGGATTTTATGAAGACGTTGGTAACGGTTTAAAATCCGAACCCGAACTGGGCAACTGGGAGAATGTCGCAGAAATGGAAGGACGTCTAATCAGTAAGTATACTGTTTTATTAAGCCTAAAAATATATTTTCAAAACATGTAAATTTATTATTATTACTTATAAATAATAAAAATACATAATATATTTCTTTACAGAAATCAACGGATGGTTGAAATTGAAGTTCAATCAGACAACGCACAAAACTGGTGATGCCTCGTATGCGATCGGTGCCATAACGGATGGTGAATTCAAACTGGCAGTTCGAATTACCAGCTGGACTGACTTGCCGAAGAACTTATCCAAAGGGTGTCCAATAACGGTGGTTGGCATCTTACAATATGACGGTAATAATCCGTATCTGAAAGTTGCTCGAGGAACAGATGTTCAAGAAGTAGAAGGGACGAAGATGGAAGAGGAGGATCTAATGGAAGTCGCGAGTATGCCACGTAAGGTAATTCATTTTTAGAAGTTTCTCCAGTTTATTCCGTCTTTAGAGTTAAAAAAAAAAAATAATTTTATTTACAATTTTATTTTATTTACAATTTTATTTTATTTACAATTTTATTTTATTTACAATTTTATTTTATTTACAATTTTATTTTATTTACAATTTTATTTTATTTACAATTTTATTTTATTTACAATTTTATTTTATTTACAATTTTATTTTATTTACAATTTTATTTTATTTACAATTTTATTTTATTTTAATTATTTACAGAAGGCAAAGACGCAGTAACCAACGTCAATTTACCAAAGGAAATCGGCGCTAGCGAATTTTCTGAATTTCGATTCTCTCTCGCGTCGACTCGCGCAGCCCTCGTCCGTTCTCTCCTTGTATACATAGTATACGAATGTTTCTGTGTCAATCTCGTCGATGAACCCACGCAGTCGTGCGACATAAAAATAACGCCCGACTCATCATATTCGTCCGACTTATTAGCGGAGAAAAAGCACACTCAAAGTTCTCAACGTTTGCACCTATTCTGGATAAGATTGATTTTTTTTTTTGGGATTATAGCGTCTTTTTTTTTAGTTGACCTGAGCAGCTTGACACACTGGACCTTACGACGTAACCGAGGCTCGAACTAAAAAAATTAAAATGGCTGGAACTTTCGACATTTTTTTTAGACGCAGTTAAAGTCCGTCCCTCGTGTGTGTTGTGACGTATTTTCCGGGAGCTGAACGCGAAACGGTAGCTTTATTCGAAAACAGAAAAAAAAAACCAAAAAAAACCAACTAAACGCGAAATCGGGAACTTCAAAAACGTCACCTTCGGCCGCCACCTCCGCGAGGGCATCGGCGTCCCGGTGGGCACCAGCTAATTTTTATTTCGCCGGTATTAACGAACCGGGCTCAACCGAAAGTGAGCTGGGCGGGCTCACTCCACCAAACCGATTTTTATTCGCCGGAAATCGAGAAACCGGCCCAAAGAACGGGAGGTCGATTGGGCGAATCGACCTCCGCAAGGACAAACGAAACGGCACAAACGAAACGCGAACTGTATCGGGATCCACGAACGCGAAAGCTCGGTAGCGATAACGCCGGATGCACCCGCGAAAGTAACGGTGCCGGAAATGCACAGCTGCTCAGGATGCGGATGTGATAGAGGGGTCGCGATCCTTCTCCAATAAAATAACGCGGGATTCCTTACGAGATCTCAACAGGATCGGTAACGTGAGGAACACCTGTCGTTGGCCATAAGCCACGAGATCGCACTTGCGTGCATCGGAAGCGCCCAGCCGATCGAACGATCGAAGCGAGCGGGGCGGGAACGAGCGCTATACGCGATCGATAATTTATCAAACGACAAAACTCACCGACACAGCGTAATTTTTAATCCGTAGTGGTGCGGGAGCGGCATCTCAGGATGCATCGAGAACTTCTGCACAATCACTGCACCTCAGGAGCGTTATTCACAACGCATCCCGATCACAGAAAATCGGCAACGAATTCAGACGGAATTCGCGTAACACACACCGTGCACAAGTCCACTTGCGGCCGCGCGAAGTGACAGGTAACACGAGCGAGACGCACGAACCCGAGCGAGAGCGACAGCTGGAGTCTACAGCGGCGCGAGCGAGACACGCAACGCGAGCGCGAGACAATACCCGAAAAACTGTAAACACGGGAGCGCGAGAGAGGTCCGAGCTGCCTCGAGGACGACTCTCGGTAGACTGATTAGCCTACGACAATACATCCAACGGGACTTTATGATTATCGCGGGATCCTTACTCGATAGCTACTGCCCTCTCAAGCTTTTACAGAGCGTCAATTCAAACGAGACCTGTACTATACGCGGTAACTTCGGAATTCGTCGCGATCGTTGCTCCAAATTCAGGGCATGAAAACAAGGCTCTCTTCTGAGTCTCTTCTCTCAACAAAACGCAGCACAAGGCGCCCATCCTTGCCTGGACCAAAACGCAACTCCGCCTGTTCTCCAACACCCTGGATTATCACCCGAACGGAGTGCCGGGTTTGCACCGGACTTTTACGTATTCGCGACAAAATCTCGTCGGGCTCTCCTCTATTCGTGTTTCTCTGTACGTCGAGATTCCCTCCACCGAATAGATTCGAGGTCCCGACCTTAACCCAGACCTCCAAACGAACCTTTAAGCTTATTTTAAGCTCCTCTTCACACTGAACTCGACAGGCTCGGAAACTCACAAACCTTATCGTACGGGAGCTGGACGGTATCGCAAACAGCGAAAGGAGCAGTAATTCGGGAGCTATAATATCCTAAACGGTAGCTGTATGCGAAAAATACTAGGTTTTTGCATTTTTGTGACAGTGATCGAAAAATCACGTCACAGTGTAAAAGGACAAATTTATTGCTTGTACGATAATTCGATAATTACGATAATGGAAATAAAAAATTGAATTGGGGGAACCATCGATTTTGGATAAAAAGCTCCTCCCTCGATGTGTGCCAAAGGCTAAATTTATTGATGGGAACAATAATGAAAATAAAAAATTGAATTTGAGAGACCGTAGATAGTTGACGCGTATTACCTCGCGACGTTTCAGTGAGAATTCAATTTTCGTCGGTTGAATATATTGTATTAAATTCATATTTCATTACACATTAAATAAATAAAGTATTGTTATTATCAAATTTGACTAATTATTATTAAATTGATATATATTATTTATTTACGTTACACGAGATACAAAATGACCGGGCGGTGATCGTAAACGATAGAATGAAGTTTACCTTTCTGTGACTTTTTAATGGCAAACATACACATTCATGCTCTCGGAATTGATTTTAATAACGTTCTCCGGGATCTGTGGTTTCTCCTCATCGTCTTAATGGATTTTTCTGCTGCATTGCTGCTGTCGGTGCTAGTATTCGGGAACGCGTAACTCCCGGTTTATTTGCAAAAAATAATCTAATTAAAGACAGATTTCGTGAAATTTTCGCGATAATAATCGTTATTGTTGCTCTATATGAACGCTTGAAATAAAAACGCTTGTTGTTATGTATGAGCTTTGGGACCACAGAGATCCAAGGATAAAGAACGTCGTCGTTTGCTGCTTCCGCCAATGCCGTGATGAAATAATATTATTGTTCCTCAAATGTTTGCGGGCTCAAAACGGTATCCATTACAGTTTCCATTACCGACGGTGGTATTTCAAATACTTTGGAGACACTGAGGAACTGAAGAAATTGAAGTTAATAACGCTCTCACCTTCGGGAAGATGAGTAACGTTGTCGACGATAGGATATTCAGCGGCACCAGCGATATTATAGTTGTGCAGGCCTTCGCTAACCCGCACAGTTGAAGAAAAAAAAATAACAAACAGTCGAGAATTGCTTGCTCCACGAGATACTCGTGGGCGAAGGATGGGTTCGCATCACTCTGAGAACGTAGAAAAAACACGGTTATCGAAAGCAGTAATTCTTTTATTATTTTTCGCGATCCGGCTCGAGAGAGTGCCGTACACTTGGTTTTTTCGACGCACGAACACCGCGAGGCGTAAATTCACGATGTTCGATTCCCGATAACTCACACCGCGATGGATTGACCAAAGGCACACTTTGCCCGTCTGATTCGCGTGAGAGAGAGAGAGAGCCGACACTCCGTTTGCGTGCGACGGTAGTAACGGCGCTCCCAATTCAAAACAATAACACGTCCGTTCGTGAGGACTAACTCCGGCGTAATAAGAGCGAGAATTGTCTCGCAGTTTGTGAGCTCGGCACTTTTCGGGGATTCCACGCTCTCAGTGGGGGGGTTCGACTCATCGTGCTATACTTGTTCTCTACAGGTAATTCGTTGTACAGGATTCACGGTTCTGTTTGACCATCCCCCCGCTGAGGCGTGAACAATAGTCTTCAAGGAAGAAATATATATAAGAACCGTTGAATAAATTGGACCGTAGATGAAATTCGTGATGGTATTTTTTTCTTTTTTGTTTAAATTAATTTTTAGGGTGAAATTCGCACCGAGGAGGACGTTTATGCTGAACACTCGGGCCCCGTGATCGGCGAATGGACCGCGAAATATACGACAGAGTTCGGGAACTTTGATACTGTCGTCGCTGTCTGTAATCAACCGGGGGTTAAAAATATTTGCCGAAGTTGAAGAAATGAAGAAATATGAACGCTTGTTGTTATGTATGAGAGATACAAATATCGTTTTTTCTTCGAGTAATTTACAAAGCCTCAAAAACTGAATAAATTGATACTTCCGCCGAGGATGTGGAATCAAAGATATATTGGGTACGACGCAACGTCTGTCCCTGTTTACTGTATTTTCTTTATCTATATACTCCGTAAATAAAAACACATAAAAGACGGTACGTCCGCTGAATCATCTTGCGATACGCATGCTTGTTCTTTTCATACCAGTCACATTCCGGAGAAGATTATTATAAACAAATGTTGATCAATTGCAACGTATTCATACCATAAGCTTCTCAACGGTAATAGTAACGGAAAAGTACCGGTAACTAATGACGGACTATACTTGTGTATGCAAATAAGTGATGCAGCAATGTTGGTCAACAAATGTTTGTTTACATCTGCGAGTAAATGTGATGAATGACGATTGACCAAATTATATTATAATAAGCTGTAACTTGCCAGCAAACCGGCCGGTTGTTGCATGATCCATCTTGAACGTTTTAGCTAGGAATGTACATAAGTGAAGCTCCAATTGATTACTAATGATATACGTTAAGTGCATAATACTATTTCCTCAAGACATTTTTCGCTGTGGAACGTGTGTTGGGCGCAGTTCCTGGTTACTCACATCTCGTACGGTTATGCTGCATCTATGATATCATGAATTTCTAATATAGGGGAGAGCGGGGCAAAATGGAGCAACGGGGCAAAACGGGGTTTTTGGGCAAAACTAAATTTTCCAATCATTTTTGGATCGGAAAAGGTGGTAAAACTGGGTAGAAAAGCCTGATGTATCCGATAGGGCGAATTCGGGCATCCAAAAATTATTGGAAAATGACGTTTTGCCCAAAACCCCGTTTTGCCCCGTTGCCCCATTTTGCCCCGCTCTACTTATGTATTGAATAACCAATCATCATTAAAGAAAGACGACAAAACAACGTTGTCCCTCTTACAACAGGAATATTTCCGAAAGCGATACCGCGATAAGGGATAATTCATTTATTGGGCTATAATTGCCTATAAAGCTGCGTTTCTTCTAAAAGAAATCTTTCGGGGCTCGGTTTTTTTTTATTATATAAAATGATTTATTATTATTTCGATATAAAAAGCAGGAACACGAGTTCGCCAATCAAAGTAATTTTATTATTAATTTAATTCGATCGAACAGTGGGGCTGGCACGACGTAACCCAACCAGCTGTGAAAAAAAAAAAAAAAAACTAGTGGGTTATAATCGCGTCGGTGTGAGAGGATCGAGCGAACTTGCGTGAAAACGACTCGGCGCGGGCGTGTCGTCATCGCCGACCAATCAGGGCACGAATAAAACGACAACAATGCGTGCGATATAAATTAATCGAATCGGCGATATATATCGTGACACACCAACTTTTTAGGGGTGGACTAGGGACCATGACGCGCGCTATCGCGCGCGAGCGGAAGTTTGTTCGCGTTGCAGCGCTCCAATCGATTGAGAATTGTCAATTGGTCATGTGTTAAGGTGAAGTGCAACATGCTACTAAAACCGAAACCGTTTACCATTTTTCTCAAAGAGGATTGATCTTTTGGGAGAAAATTGAGAAGGGCCACCTACGGTATCGTCAGGCCGAGGTGGCTCGTTTCAATTAACCCTTTTTGAGAAAAATGGGAAACGGTTTTGGTTTTATTAGCATGTTGCATTTCACCTTAAGGTAACTCTAAAAAAGCATTAAATAATTTACTGAAATTTTACAAAAAATATTTATGTTTATTTGATTGTTTAATTTTTTTATTCCATTAACTTAGTCATTAAGAGCGAATCTTCGGTTAAATATACATTTTTAAAAATAGGATGGGGGCCCCCTCCCGCGCCCCCACCAGTGGGACTCGCCTGTTCCGCACCAGATTTAGGCTCGCTATCATGAACTGATGGCAAGCGAACCTCTGGCGTGTAGTCCCTCCTTGAAAGAATATGAAATTTATTTACAAATTTTATTGGGTAACAATTTTTTGGTAGTATTATTTGATTTTATCAGATTTTTTTAACATATTTTTTTAACAGAATCAGTATTTCATATGTAGTTACGTATAGAAAACAATTTAAACTTAGAAACAGTTCATATATCAATGGGTCTAAAATTCTCTTACGTCGTTGGATAAAACGTTTCTTTATCGATATAACTCTTTGTACACGAAATTCTTTACAATTCCATCGTGTTGCGGTCCGAGGTAAACTTTCAGAGATTCCCAAGAGCGCACACGAGAGAAGGCCACGTACAATTGACCATGATTGAAGACATCTCTGCGAAGATCAACACTAATCCTTTCGAACGTTTGTCCCTGCGACTTATTGATGGTCATAGCGAAAGCCACTTTCACTGGAAACTGACGGCGTTTGAACGTGAAGGGATATTCATTTTCACAATAAAGAGTGATGTGATGCAAGAAAACTATCTCTCCGGTTTTATCACCGGACAGAATTTCACATCGCAAAACCGTGTTACCTAAATCCAAAACCAGCAATCTCGTACCGTTGCACAAACCTTCGTTGATGCTTAAATTTCGGATAAGCATGATGATACAGTACTTACGGAGACGCAGTTCGTGAGGAGGTAAACTTGGAGGTGACAGTGTATTCAAGTACTCGGGCAAGATCGTTTCGTTGATTTGGTCGTTGTCACCACAATTTTCTGTACTGTCAACGCTAGTGTAGAGGCGTTCCGTAGCACTATCGAATAAATTCATGACTCTCGAGTTGATTTCTTCGACGTCGACGTTTCGAGCGGAGAGTATGGCACATTTTGCCACATGTTTGAATTTTCTTGCCCTCACCAATTGTCCGCAAGTATCTTCAACTATATCTCGATCTGCGGGAGCCAAGCAACTCGCTGGGATTTGAAGATTGTCGTCTGGATCGTTAAGGAGTCCATCGCCAACGTTTAATAAGAATTGCGCGAATTCCACTTCGTTGGGTAAAACTCTCATGTTTTCGGTCAATGCGTACTTGGAAAAATGTTGCCACAATGCACTGTACTTGATTGACAGATTCACAGTTTCGCTACGAGTGCCTCGCACCTTGACTGGAAGGAGTTGGCGAAAGTCTCCACCGAGAACGATAACTTTCCCACCAAAAGGTTTGTTATTGTTCATTATGTCTCGTAACGTTCGGTCCGCCACCTCGAGTGCGTAACGTGGAGCCATAGGTGCTTCGTCCCAGATGAAAAGATCGACGTTTTTCAAATACTCACCTTGTTTTGATTGTACCTTAATGCTCGATGTGGAATCAGAGTACAAAGGTACTGGAAGGCCGAACGTTTTGTGTACCGTTTTACCCTCTGGAAGCAATATCGCTGCGATTCCGGTAAAAGCGATTGCACTGACGCGTTTTCCTCGACCTCGAACGAGATTCGAAAGTGTCGTATATGTAAAGGTCTTGCCGGATCCTCCGGGCCCATCGATATAGAAGCAAGTTTGCTCGGCGTTGTCGTCATCGAGCGCATTTAGGACGGCATCGACGAAGATCTTTTGAGTATTGTTGAGCTTTCCATATTGTTGCGTGCGAATTTCGATAAATTCAACAGGCAACGTCTCAGGCTCGTCCTGATCCAAGATTTCTACCTGTTCCATCGATGGGAATCGAGACAGATTTGAACCTTTCCTGTTGAGCATGCGAGCGATTTGCATATACGCTTTTCTTTGCGCTTGCTGCATGCCAATGCGTCTCGCGTAATCCTCCGATAGTTTGTCTTTAAATTCTTCCCATAATGTTTCCGGATGAATCGGTTGACAATGAACCAGAATTCTGACGAATAGTCTTCGAAGGAGCCCTGGCATCATCCAAACACCAGCTTCGTCTATTGCTCTTCGCCACTCGTCGTCATCTTCGATTAGATCTAGAGCTAAGCACGTTGCGATAAAACTCTCACAAATTTGGCCATCCACGGTCCTCAAATCTTCGAAGCTTTTGGCTCCTTTAATCTTTAACAAAAGTAAGCGAAGATGAAACAGTTCGGTCTGAGCTGGACTTACCGAGTACATTCGTCCGATTGCATGATGTCCACGCTGTCGTTTTTCCCATCTGGAAACGGTTCTCCCGTCAACATTTATTTTTTTGTAGACGTAATGCGATGGGATATCGGGATATGCGAGTTCTCTTGCAGACTCGTCCCGAGCGTTTAACTCGATGTAATCCATGAGCATTGTTACGCGACTTATGGCATTCCTTATCCCGTCTTCATTCATGTCCGCCGGAATCATGACGCTGTGCTCGTTTGGCAGATGTACCGGAAGACGTATGACTGGATGACTCTTTTCTTGCATTTGTTTGTCGAGAATTCGCCAAACTGCCCCGTTTGGGCCAACATAGAGAGCTTCAATGTGATCTTTCACTTCGTCGTGATCTAGGACACGTTCTTCACCATCCCCATTTTCATTGTTCGTCACTTGAATGGCGGCTGCGTCATGTCCCTTATAAATGTATTTGTACAAGTACTTCGGGGCAGTCACACTCGTTACAACCTCCACATTAATGTGCGAGTTGAATAATAGGGATAATGTCGGACAATATGGCACAACCCAGCGATTATCGACGGCGTATCCTCCTCGACGTTCGTACAGAGCTCCGGTGTCTCTTCTACGATAATGCGGATAAGCGTCTGCATCCATGGTCGTTTCTTCGCGAAATGATTTCGGAAAGCGTTTCGAGCATTTTCCATTCACCTCGCACCATGCCCCGCAAGGTCCATGGATCATGTTACTCATAACGATTTGATGCAATTTAGGATTCAATTGGGGATCGGGGATCTCTGCACAGATGAATCTGTCAACCATTTCTGGTGTTGTCAGCTTCTGTTTTAGTGTCACCAGTAAGTGAATGTGCAGCAGCCCACGTTTTTGCGACTCGATCATATAAACGAACGCTTCTGTTTCGCCAAAGAAATTCTGTCGGGTGATGAAATCGAGTAAGTGTTTTTTCTTCTGTGAGGCGAATTTCCGGGTGGAGGAAACTTCAAACTCCGCTACCGGTATCCGTCCACAAAACCCCGGTCTCTCGATCGTTTAGTATTTTGATTGGGGGCGCCAGTCACACTCCATGTGCGACACGATCGGACTCGATGTTGGGGAGAAAACCTAGGTTGCGCTCCGACTAGCTGCAGCATTGGGGGAGGGGTAGAGGGGCGGTTCGGGGTAATCTTGCCTTGGGTCGTTATGCGGCAGTTCAAACTCTCAACAAGAAAGCAGGAGAGACGAGTAACCATTTATTAAAAGCAAGTTGATGTTTTAAATTCCAAATTGCAATTACTTCAATGACTCAACATAGGCAACAACTCTCGCCCTCTTCTCCAATCGTCTAGAACTTAAATCTACCCGGTACATAAATGTCCTACTAAACTCCCGGCGGCTACTCAGTTCACCGTCGGAAGGTATAGCCTAGTGCCCGATGAAATTATTAATCGAAATTACGATACAAAATTCTTCCAAATAATTGGCTACAACATATTCTTCAAATAATATATCAAAGCCCTGGGTCCCTGCTATATTCGGCTTAACGTACGCGAAACGAAAATAATAGGCTCGGTAGGCTATCGAGCGGCACGGCTCGGCTAACGCGGCAGCGGTCACGCGACAAGGTCAGAAGGACCCGCCGTGAAACGCTCGACGACGCGCGAATCTCCGTGCGCTGAGGAAGATGACAATCCTCTTAGCTTACCGGTAAATTAAACACAAAATAAGCGTGCACACAACCACGTAACTCGAAGGCGCAGCCCGGAGAAGCCGGGGCGATACGGACACGGGCCGTTTTCGCTTTATTTTCGCCGGTTTGCCTGTCGAGAAGCTGACGCCGTTGACGAAGGCTACGAAACTTTAATTCGCGAAAACGGCACGGAGACCCGCACGACGCGCACCCGCAAACAATTCTTTATGAGATGACAAGAACAGAGACAAAACAAATTCTTCCAGAATTCCCGGCCAGATCCGCGCGCGGGCTCAGTACCGGTATCGCGCGCGTGTCACTTTCCGACACCCCAAAACGCTACTCTACAACGCGATCTTGGCACTATCCGCACTCTCTAAATTAACTCAGATTCTATTCCCGATATGGCGGATTTAGTTTCCGAATTGCCGATGAGCGAGTTGTATCTTGGCACGGCCGGAACAGCGGTCGACGTCTCGACCGAGAGTACCCCGTGTGCAGTTCACCGGCAACGCCGGTGCGTCGGCAACGACAAATAAATTTGCCATAAACGAGTTGCGAGAAGCTTACCGGTATATTCGATGCGACAAAGGCCCCAATTAAATCGTCCGTGACGTCTCGTGATTCGGTCGTACAGAACAAGAACGCTTCCTTCCTTCTAAACCTCTCGGGCGTTCCAGAATCGCAAGGGTCGAGATAATGAGAGAGAATCTGACAGCGCTCCGTCACAGTCGCCGGTCACCGGAAGAATCCTTTATCTCCCGCTTCTCTCTCCGATCGCGACCGTTCGGGTACCCCGCTCACCCGCTTACCCCCCGTGCCTACTCTTGTTCCCCCGGGCTAGCCTAACGCTAAACGGCGCCTCGCAGGGCGGCCTCGCAATTAATCGCTCGCCGAGCGCTCGCGCGCGCGAATATTTAAACAGGCCCTGACTCAAGGCCATGCTCGCCACGGCGAGGATCTTCGGCTGTAGGCGAACAGATGCAACGGCGGGCCTAGGTGTGACATCCCGATGCAGGTGAGGCATCACCGGGGAACCGGCGGTCCACAGGTCGTCGTCGGAAGGTACAGGCGAAGGCAATCCTTTCCGCCTCGTTCGGAATCGGTCAAGACGGTCTCCCCTCGATGTTCGTGGCGCTGACGCTCTCGGCTACCGGTACGCATTCCTCCTTCGGTCGCTCGACGCTCGCCAGGCGCGGATAGTACATGAAAACCGTTCGACGTAATTAATAATTTACCGGATTAAACGCTACTGAGCCCCTCGGATCTGCCCGAGAAATGTGATCTGCGCTCGGTGAGGGCGCGCGCCGACTCTCTCTCTTGGAAACTTTAAATTTTTGGGACGTGCCCAAAATACGGCGTCACACTTCATATCGAAGACACGCGTAGTGAGATCTGGTCGGTCTGAAGGTTGTTGACCAGGAAGCAAATTTTCCCTGATTTCACGCCAATTCGGATTGCAAGTCATCGTGATGAAAAGATCTGGCTTGCCGAACTTTCGAACTATTCCCATTGCGTCTTGGTAGTGCTGCATCATATTTCGCGGTGAGCCAGTGAAGGTTGAGGGTAAGATGACAATTCTTCCGACTCTTGCGTCCGCGTCATGCGCGGTAGTGTTTAAATAATCAACCAATCCAGTGTAGGTTTCCGCACGTATCTTTGCTTGATTGGACATTATAAATTCTATGCGATCCTTCTCGACTTTTACATAATGGTCCACAACCCATTGTTGAAATAGACGGCATCCTAAAAGAATAGCATTGCCTTCATCGTTTTCACGGATTGCCATTCGATGTCTTACATAGGATTCTCTGGAAACACGTTTTAGATTGTTACCCGTTTGGCGTAGATCCCGGTGCCAGCCTCGAGTTCCAAATGGATAAAATAATGGGTAAATCCAAGGCTCAACATTGGGATCCATCGTACTGACAAACTGTAGTTCCCTTGTGTTTTTGTCACATATGGTGATATATGATTCGGGAATTTCGCCATCCGCCGTAGTGGAGAACACAGCAGCAACTTCGTTACTTCGTTGGAAGTTAAATCGGCGGCGATCCATCCCTGGCTTCAATGTAAATAATAACTGTAACTCACTTGGAGGTTGCATGTCGGTGGATCTATTCCTTTGTTGTCGTTGAGCTTCCAACTCTTCGCCCATCATCCGATAAGATTGAGCGAAAACATTGTCACGCATAATGCGATCAATTGATCCCAGTAGACCCCGATCAAGCGCTGAGTTTCGACGCCGCAAAGAATCTACTGCTTCATCGGAATCAACGATAAAGAGTTGACCGTAGCTTGGTAGTTCGTTCGGAGCCGGATATAATGCTGTGTTTACTTGGTAGTAAATCTGGCGTTGTATCTTGAAGCAATACGGTCCGGGGCGCCTTCCCTCGAAATTGATAAAGTTGGCGTTAAAGGACGCAAATGAAAACGACGCATTGTAGTTTCGAATACGCTCAAAAAATGCGTTCGACTTTTCATGTGTCCCACGGAACAAAGAACCCATTTCTTCTGGCATGTCTGGTAGGCGTTCAAGATCGACTTTACTATGACTGCAACAATCATGGAACGAATTTCCCATGTTGGATACTTTTTCGCATGCGAAATGTGCAGCGGTACAATGTATACAACGTTCAGTCATGCCACCGCCGTAGTGTTCCTGTACATTATCAATCGGTATTGCTGGAGGGAATCGGTTTCTTTGTTCGATAAGTAATTGCCGATGGCGGCGTTGCCGTTCGGCATCAACTAATCTGTTGGCACGTTGTTCATTACCCCCATGGAAATGAAGTATATGTCAGATATATAGAAAGATATATAATTTATATGCGTCATATATAACGGCAAAAAGTTCTATATCCCGTATATATTAGGGTGATTCAAAAAAAATTTTTTTTTTTTTTTTCCTTTACCCACCGTGTAAATGTATCGTTTTCGATCTGAAAATGAACCTCACGAAAGGGGTACACTGTAAAAAAATGCTAAGCAGTGCCGCATTCTACGTTTATACCCAAATATGCGGCACCTCTTAAACTTAATTGTTAAAGCCCCCCTTTCGCGAGGTGTTTTATTAAATTGAAAACAGTACTTCTAGAGCATGGAGCTTAAGATTGGTCATTTTTTGTACGTGAACAAAAAAATTGGTCCTCAATTTAGTCAGCATTTTTTTTTTTTTTTAAGATCTCTGTCCCATCCTCTAAAAGTCTCAATTTCGATCTCAAGCTAAGCCTCGCGAAAGGAGGACACTGTAAAAAAAAATAAAACGGTGCCGCATTCTACATTGGTATCCGATAAAAAATGCGGCACCTCTTAAAGTTAATTTTTAACGCCCCCCTTTTTGCGAGGTGTATTTTCAGTTGAAAACAATAGTTTTAGAGGGTGGGAGTTAAACGTTTTGTAATTCTTCCTTCTCTAAAAATACAGATTTTAAATAAAGTTGTATTTCACGTATAATGGAACATAAAAATGTAGACGTCAAAGACGACGACTTTGCTACGTTATTTTTTTTCTTGTTACGTGCATCTCTATCGCCAGGATCAGATACCGGAAGCTGTGCTATTAGCGCTTAGCATTTTTACGGTGCTCTCGTGGCCAATGGATGGTTGAGAGCAGTTGTCGTATGCCAATAGTATAATTTGTCCTCGCTTGAACACTGAAAGCTGAAACAAACAAAAAAAACTTTCATTATTATATATTAAAAAACAATTAGTACTTATCTGCGTACTCACCATGCAATGGAAAGCCCCGAAACCTCCGTCGTGACATGCCCCAACAACGTCCCGGAACAGGTCCCTTGTCGACCGGTCGATGGCTCCTACATCTGAAAAATGAAAATGAAAATCAAAATATTTAAGTATCAAAATCGAAAATATTACAGATTAAAATAACACTTACATAGAATGGAGATCCTTTGACGGAGTTCCATAATCCGCTGGAACCTTTGTGTCTCCAATGGCGATGAAGCCAGGATACATAGCAGCTTCCTCGCTGGTACCTATAACAAAAAGCCAAATATTAATATTAAATCTAGTACTATACTCACACTAATCCTCGAGGTAGCTCTGTAGCATGTGCCTCCTCGGCAGGCTTCTCCAACCTTGCCCAGTCGACCCTACGAGAGGTACACTGACAGTCGCCTCAGCTATCGTATAACCTAAAACAGATAAAAAAACACATAAAATTAATATGAATAATTATTATTAATACCACTGAACAAGTGAGCCACTTGTACTGCAATTGATGTTACTTACCTGTATATTTCTTCCCACTGGAGACGTGCTGTACCTGTTGCATCTGTAAACGTCAACACAGACACAGACGACATTTCCACAGCGAGAATCACTGACACAAAACATTGTCATGCACTGGCGATGCACACAAAAAATAACTAATTATTGTATTAACACTTTGAATCGAGCCATGCACACTTTCACTCAATTAATTCACATTTTATTTGCAAAAACCGGCGACGAAAACTATCTAACGCGGTCGCCCCCGTAACACGTTCACTCAGGGCCCCGCGCCTCCGCGGTACCCGGTCCGACCGGGTAGGAGCGTCCCTACTACGGGCGCTTCACGCATGAAGCCCATAACCAGGGCTGCGTTCAGAAATCATACCCGGGTAACGAGCTTCTCTCTCTGACATTCGTACCCGCGCAACACTCTCTCTCTTTCTATGTTATCCGAGATAAGTTTCTGAACGGGCCGCAGTTGGCAGTCGCTGGCTCAAGGTATGCTGCGCGTTCCCACCGCCAGGTGGTGATTTGGCATAAGGTCCTCCTCATCGTGATTTTTGTTTTGTCTCCACGTTGGTGGACAAAATGGGTCACGCTCGTGAAAAAAACGCGATATATTTAATCGGTCACGAGAGTACAAAACTTCACGGATCCGATTTCCCATCGAATAAACAAGTTCTGAGGTTGTTTTTTCACAAACATAAGTCGCTCAATCTCACAATTCGAAAAAGTGCACTGGCCACGATAAAGGAAGTAGAAGATGTATGGAGGCCAACGCAAGTTCCCATGCGTCGAACACAACATTCCGCTACTAAGCTCGAAAAACTATACAAATTATGGAAGAATTTGCAAAAAAGCAGACTCCGAAAAAATTCTCGAAAACAAAAAATAAAAGAAAAGGCCTTTCAAAGTAGCCTTGCCAATCTTTTCGACATCGCACATGACAAAGCGTTACACATGATACGATCTCGAAAGACCCGAGAGTTCTTCATGGAACAAAGACGAAAGCGGCGACGAGAATCTGAATCATTCGATAGTGAGAACGATGAAGTGAATAGTCCAGGTATTTATGTTCAATTTTATACTCCAAATTGCGATCGAGTTACATTGAACAATAAAAAATATGATTGTGAATTGCAATAAACAGTTCTTACGGGAAAATTTTAACATTTTACCAATATTGTTTTTGGCAAATTTGGTTCCACTCTAGTATTAATTGTGAAACTTTTGATTGTAGAATCTAGTCAGCCTCTCAGTGCTGATACCGTACTGACTGAAGAAGGCTTGAGCACAGATAGAAACTTCGAAGACGAAACACCCGGTCCTTCTAAGCCGAAAAAAACCAAAATCATGTCTGAAAGCCTTGCTTCGGCACTCGATCGGACAAAGACGAGTAGTAGAAGTGCAACACACATAGTAGCTGCAGTTGCATCTAGCTTAGGTCATGATATTGACACGATTAATTTGAGCTACAGTGCGATACATCGAAACCGCTCCAAACGTAGAGTTCTTATTTCGTCAGAAGTAAAAGAAAGTGTGCAGACTCCGAAAGGTCTTGTGGTGCATTGGGACGGCAAGTTACTACCCGATCTAACTGGCAAAGAAACTGTCGAAAGACTTCCAATAGTTTTATCAGGATCAGGTTCAGAACAATTACTCGGGGTTCCAAAGATAACCTCAGCGACAGGCGCTAATCAAGCTGCGATTATTGTCCAAACCTTGAACGCCTGGAATCTTACGGACCGTGTAAGTGCCATGTGCTTCGATACAACGAGTAGCAATACCGGTAAGCGCTTATTATAATTTCGATGCAATTCTGACTCTATTTTTGCAAACATGTGAACATAGAAATTACGCTATAAACTTCAATGATCCATGAAAAATGTTCCTTACCCTATACTTCTTTTGTTAAAAGGACGATTCAATGGAGCGTGCACGCTAATTGAAAACACTTTGGGCCGAAGTTTGATTCATTTGCCGTGTCGCCATCATGTTTTCGAATTAATTTTGAGAAGTGTCGTCGAAATTTACTGGCCAACAACGACTGGACCAAACGTCCCAATATTTAAGCGATTTCAGCAAGCGTGGGATGGAATTGACACATCGCGGTATAATACTGGTTTGAGCGACAACATTGTAGCCGAGGTTCTGAATGACAAGAAGGACGAAATTCTAGCATTCATTTTTCAGCAGCTCGAGGTACTCAATTGACAATTTCAGTGATTGAAGTGGTTAGTGTGCGACTTCGGCGGTTACTTTATTTATTCTTATATAAAATGAATTTGTTGGCTTTTCCGCATGCATATGAATTTTTTCCGAATTTTCTTTGTTTTACGAAAGTCCCGTTTTTAAAAAAATGCTGTATGAATTACGGCTCTATTCATGAAATTATTCGTTCAATGACTCGGTAGCTTCTTACGCGTCATATGCAGCGATTAAAAAAAATGTATTTGTTAATAACTTTTTGAAATAACTGTTATGCCAAATTGATATTTTCAGCATCTTTAATAAGGCTAATTTTGTTCAGATTTTTGTCATATCACAAAGTAGTGAAATTTGGATGCAATCAAATGTTCGGTTCGCAATGTAGAGGTGAAACATTCTTAAAACATTCAGTAACCGTCTAGCCGTATACTTGTTTACACTTCGAACTTCCGAAAACGCAATATTCTATTCAACTCAGATCGAAATGTTAAATACATGTTCGACTGGTTTCTTTTTTAGACTTCTCAACCAAGAGATGACTACAGAGAGTTCCTAGAGTTGGCGTGCATCTTTTTGAACGGCACACCACCGCGACAAGTCCGATTCAGAATACCTGGTGCGATGCACCACGCAAGATGGATGGCTAAAGCAATTTATTGTTTAAAAATATTCTTGTTCAAGAGTCAGTTCACTCTTACAGCACGAGAAACTAACGCGCTTCGCGATATTTGTATATTTATCGTCGCTTTTTACGTCCAAGCCTGGTTCCGTGCTCCGAGCGCTATAGCTGCACCTTATCACGATTTGCAATTATTGCAAAACTTGATACAATATGAAAGGATTAACGCTAAAGTATCCAAAGCAGCTCGAAACAAACTTGCGTTACACCTGTGGTACATTAGTGAGGATCTCATCGGTTTAGCTTTTTTTGATGCAAGTGTACCGCTTGAGGTAAAAGAGAAAATGAGGCAAGCTGTCAGATGTCGCGACAGTGTGACCAATTGTACAAAACGAGTCATCGTCCAGGAGGGAAATTTACTCTCGTGGACCGACAAAGATGTAGCTGATTTTACCACGAAAAAGTCATTGGTACTATTCGAGCGTTTCAATTTGCCTCACGATTTCCTCGCTAAGAATCCGGAACAATGGTCTTCCGATTTGAGTTTTCAAAGGTGCGCGCAGTTTTTCACACACATGAAGGTTGTGAACGATATTGCGGAACGAGGTGTCGCTTTAATCGAAGCGTACAACGGTTGCTTGACGCGGAACGAAGAGCAAATGCAATATTTGTTACAAGTTGTTCAAGAACATAGAAAAAAATATCCTAACTGCAACAAAGTAACGCTCTCAACTGTTTAAATTCTTCGCAGAATACAATATTATCGATCTATTATGATCTATATTATCGATATATTGTGTTGAAATGACAAATGGCACTATTGTATCAATTCCGAGCTGTTGATCACGATGCAAATAAAATATCGTGTCATCTATGTTTTCTTTTTGTAATAATTATTATATTATTTTAAAAATCCGACGTCTTTAAAAATCTATTTCTTTTAGTACGCACGATTGTCAAAAGTTGAGTTCCCACTCTCTAAAACTATTATTTCGAACTGAAGAAAACATCTCCTGAAAGGAAGAGTAACAATAAACTTTAAGAGGTGCCACATTTTTTCGGATGCCAATGTAGAATGCGGCACCCCTTAGAGTTTTTTTTACAGTATCCTCCTTTCGCGAGGCTTATCTTAAGGTCAAAGTTAACACTTTTAGAGGGTGGGAAAAAGTTTAAAAAAAAAATGCTGACTGAATTGCCGATCAATTTTTTTTTCTAAGTACAAAAAATGACAAAACTTAAGCTCCATGCTCTAAAAGTTCTGTTTTCAATTTAATAAAACACCTCGCGAAAGGGGGGCGTTAACAATTAACTTTAAGAGGTGCCGCATTTTTTATCGGATACCAATGTAGAATGCGGCACCGTTAGATTTTTTTTTACAGTGTCCTCCTTTCGCGAGGCTTAGCTTGAGATCGAAATTGAGACTTTTAGAGGATGGGACAGAGATCTTAAAAAAAAAAAAACATGCTGACTAAATTGAGGACCAATTTTTTTGTTCACGTACAAAAAATGACCAATCTTAAGCTCCATGCTCTAGAAGTACTGTTTTCAATTTAATAAAACACCTCGCGAAAGGGGGGCTTTAACAATTAAGTTTAAGAGGTGCCGCATATTTGGGTATAAACGTAGAATGCGGCACTGCTTAGCATTTTTTTACAGTGTACCCCTTTCGTGAGGTTCATTTTCAGATCGAAAACGATACATTTACACGGTGGGTAAAGGAAAAAAAAAAAAAAATTTTTTTTGAATCACCCTAGTATATATCTTTTATATATCCGCCAGATATACAACGGGATATATTACAATTTTATATTTTTAATATATACTGATTATATGTTAAATATCTTTACTAATATATGTTCAGTTATATATATTATATACGTCATATATATTCATGTATGTAAATATTTTACATATTCCTATATATTAATTATATATAATTCGATGTATTTTTTATATATATCTTTGATTTGACAGAACAGCGTATCATCTGTGACTGTACATAGCCTAAACTCAAACTGCTCCGAGAAATATGTAAATAGATATTGGCGATTGCATCTAGAGACTTAGATATCGCGCTACTCCGCAACCAATAATTTTTAAAGCATCTGATAGTACCTATGTTTATGGTTAATATTATAGAAGTGAATTTTGAAAAGTTGTGAACATTTTTCTAAATTATTTAAATTTGACATTCAAAATCATTTTATGCGTAAAAAACTATCACATACAGACGCATAGGCGATCCGTTATGCGGTAGCTTAAACATAAGTATGGTTATTTTTGTTCTTTTTCATTTTGTAATAAGCAAAAGGCTCAATAAACCGATTTACTTTCATCATCAGAAAATTGATGATCATCACTTGAAATAAGAAAACTTTTGTTACGTTCAAATCTCGCTGGGAATGAGAACAATTAAAATGATAGATGGCAGCGTAGCGGTAAGGTTCCAGGTTAGCGTGCGAAAGGTCCCGGGTTCGAGCCGAACTTCAGGTCGTTAGGTTTATTTCTTTCTCCAAATATAGTATTGTATTCTAAATTGATATAATTCATGATGACAAACCAATCAATTTTTTTAATATTCCCTAACCATTTTTCGGTACGTACTAACCGCCGTAAAAAGAAATTTGAATGAATATATGTCATGTATATATCTTTCATATATCTTCGTTATACTTTTCAGATATATAATGTGGCAAAAAGTTCTATATCTCAGATATATATTGGATATATATTATATATCCAGTATATATCTCATGTATATATAACATATATCCCGAAATATATTTATGCATATACTTTATTTCCATGGGGGTATTTTGATCACACAGTGCTGTTTCTCGTTGTAGACCTATGACATGTGCGGCTTCTTGAGCGACTGGCAATCCAACGATATGCACCGGTACCACAACTTCTCTTACGATTTCTGTGAGCCGATCTACTCTGTCTGTTTGTAATTCATCAATTCCATTGTCTTCTATTGCCAATACCGGTACACCTTGTGTTTGTGTTTCGGTAAGGTTCAAAGCTTGATTGCTTCCAGTATTCTGTACAACTGCATCCAAATGACCACTCTCTTGTAAAGTTGCAACAACTCTATTACGTTGTAGTTCTAATACCAAGCTACTATCATCTTGCAAAACTACAACCACTTTATTGTGTTCTACTCCATCTTCTGGACGTTTCTTTAATTTATCACGTCGGAGTCTCTGGTTTTCGGCCCTTTTGTCTAATTTAGCACGCTTCAATTGGTCTTCTTCTTCAGGCGTCCGATTAACCTTTCGTCTTCCCATGATGCACGTCGATTGAATACTTGAGATTCACTTCATTTGTATCGATACAAAATTCAACATTATTCATTCATTAATTTTTCCGTATAGATGCAAATAAAAAACCGCAAAAAAATGTTGTTTTTATTGAGATGTATTAAAACAAAGGTTTTCTGTATAATACAAATATCATGAACAAATACAATTACTAAACGCCACTTGTACAATTATATCTTAAGAATTACTTACAAAACGTGCTGTTTATGGAAAATGAAAATATTGATTTATAATACTTTCTATACTTGCTTCAATGATTAATTATTGAGACTTTTTATTGCTGAATATTAAGTTGTTATTTCATAGCTTATACCAATACATTTACATCGTCTTTGCCACCGTTATTATCGTCATCATTTTCATCACAAAATCACATTTGTTATCCGTTCAAATCAAATCGATCAACCAAGTCAAATCAAACAATTGGTTATATCAAAAGCAAAAGTTTACTCTCTCCTCATCACCATCGAGACTTCATCAACCTCCTACGTGTCCTTCCCGAATCCTGTAATGCGTACATTTTTTTGTTGTTGTAATTATCACTCAATCAAATTAAAGCTGACGTATTTCCGGTATGACGTCACGTCCGGTGGAAAAAATGAGATTTTCAAATCGGAAGCGGTCTATTTCCAGCATGGCGTCACTTCGGTACGAAAAATGAAATTTAAAAACCGGACGTGACGTATTTCCGGTAAGACGTCACTTCCAGTTGGAAAATGAGACTTTTAAGGAGGATCGACTGTTACTTTGGAGTCAAAAATGTAATTGGAAAAAAATTCCTCACAGCTGTCTCGAATCGCATGCAATGCATGCCATTAATAAACGGATCAGTTTTACGAAATATGGTCTATATTTCGTAAAACTGATCCGTGTATCGAAGATTAAGAAAAATATGTAGTCCAGTTAAAAAATCTCAATGACTTCGGAATCGTCATTACGTACCACTGGCCAACATTACAAAACGAAAACATGAAATGACAAATCATTTCCCAAAACTTACATTAACAATTTTTAAACAACATTTGAGACATAAAATGCTTGATAGATTGATAATTCTATGTCGTGGATTCGTAATGTGTGAAAAACATTTAGAATTGGATGTTGGACGTATATTAAAATGAACCTGAAGTGAGGTTATGTTTGGTTCTCTGAACGCCTCAGCTTTCGAACGGAAAAGATGTCGAGCCTGAAACTAAAATTCGGTAAATTGATAGACTCCGATGACAAAATAAACTTTGCATCGATTGATCGTTACGTTTGCAATGGTAAAGTGCGGATTTTGCATTTTTTATATAAAATCCTTGATGTTTCATCTACTGCTAGTTTTTTAAAGCTCTAGGTCGGCTTGATCAGTAGCAAATTAGTGATCTTTTGTCCCGGAAGCGACCGACTCCAATGTTAAAATATAGGATGATACGGTCAAAGTAGTCAACTTATAAATTATATTACGAATAAACTATACGGTCAAACTTGCTCAGACTTCGGGAATACATGCGTAGAGTGTTCATATCGAAGATATTAAATATTGAGGTCTTAAGGGTAAGCTGGAGCGGTTTTTTAAATTCTTTTTTCACCTGCCTTTACCTGCTTTACCGACGGTACTCGACAACCCTGGCCTACTGAGCGACCGAAGAAGCGACCTTAAAAGCGACAGTTGTTATGTTCCAAAAATTAATCACACTAATCGATCGCTGAAGTTACCGCTCTGGCGACACATTTTTTTGCCGTGTTTCAGCACTGAAGTCGAATAAATGACCGTAATAGCAACCGTCATGAAAACGGACGGTTGCTTTTACGGTCGTTTGTTCGGTCGAGAATCAAAGAAGCGACTTCACTGCCGAAATGCGGCAAAAGAATGCCGCCAGAGCGGTCGCTTCGGCGGTCGTTAGTGTAGTTAATTTTTGGCACCAAAGCACCGTCGCTTTTAGGGTCGCTCCTTCGGTCGCTGTTCACGGTCGCTTGGTTTGCTAGGGACTTTTTCAGTTTTGTTTTAGCATTGTTAATATGTTATGCATATGCGTCGAATCATGCAGGATTATGATATTGACATATTGACATATATGGAATTGACGCTTCGGTGTGCAGTCGAATTTTGATTGAAAACTCACAAGGAATTAAGAAAACCGAATATTATAGTTTACGAAAGTGTATGAACGTAGTGTCACGATTGACGCACATGTGGCTCTGTATCTTGCTCTACACTAAATTCATGCTATTGTTAGCGACTCTGATCACCCGTCTGGACAACCGCCGGGCAAAAGCGTGCCAACATTGAAGCAAATATGGTGGCCAGTTCAGGCCTGTCAACACGCAGGCGCACCGCTCGTTTCTCCACTCAACGATTACAACCGAATTAATAACCCATTAATTTATAATTCCATAAAATAAAAAAAAAATAAAATAAAAGTAATTACCGAATTCGAAGTTTGAAGGTAGGCTTAAAAAGAAACAACACTATTTAATGTGGAAGTGAATATATTATTCCAAATTAATTATGTGGTATAAAACTTGGCCTGTTTTTTTAACAGCATCGTGCTTTTTTACATTTTTGCATACTTGCTGTGAATATTGTTGCATTCTGATTCGTAAATAATATTTGATGGCATACGATTATTACACGACACTTCGAGTTTCAACATATTGGGCATGCGCGGACAGAATAATAATCATAATCCGGCCTGGATTAACCGCCATATTGGCTTCATTTTTGGCACAACTGACTACATGGGGACGGTACAGGAGTATCCAGACCTGTTTATAAGACTGTGGTCGCAAGTCGATAGATTAAGTGAACGCAGTTTACACTATGCGTGATTATCTTTTGTGTCAGCAACTTTCCAACGGTTTTGGAATATTCGGAGAACTTCAAAGAAGTTGGAATATTCGGAGAACTTCGAGTGCACGCCGAATCATTTATGGTATTAATACAGTCTTGTAAGATTTGAAGCATGCCCGTCGCATAGTAACGACGAATAGTGAAAACTACGAAATCGCCTATGTCGGTCGGTAAAACAGGAAAGTCCAACATCCCTTTAAGTTGGATTTCGTCTGATAATCGATCCTCTTTAAACTGGAAGTGATGTATTTCCGATATGACGTCAAGCCCAGTCGAAAAAAGAGACTTTCAAACTGGAAGTGATGCATTTTCGATGTGATGCCATTTCCGGTCGCAAAAATGAAAGATTCAAACCGAAAGTGACGTATTTCCTCTATGATGTCACTTCCGGGGAAAAATTTAATTTTTTCCCGACTGCGCTAAAATAACCACATTCCTTGCGTGCAATACGGGTGGAAAATAAGCTATTATTGACCGAGGATCATTATTAACATGTGCGCATGCGCGGTGCAATTCCATTACTCCCTAGGGAGTAATAGGGCTCATTACTCCCGCTGGAAGCTCTATTACTCCCGGGGGAGTAACGGTCATTGGCGAAGATGACGATTTTGCGACGCAAGAAATGTCGTTATTTTAACGAAATCGGAAAAAAAATATCGTATGCGACAAGGGAGGAAGTGCATTTTCACCTCGTGTGAATTTCTGCCCTCGCTTCGCTCGGGCATCAAACTTCACAGTCGGTGAAAAAACGCACTTTCCTCCCTTGTGGCATAATATACTATTCTTCCCGACTATGCTAAAAAGGCCCTATTTCATGCCTGCAACGGGGGTGGAAAGTGGCCGATTCTTGACCAGCCCGAGGAAAAGTAATTTAGCGGGAGGAAAAGTGAACTTTTCCTCCGGCTAAATCACTTTTCCTCCCTTTAATAGTATATTATGCCACAAGGGAGGAAAGTGCGTGTTTTCACCGAGTGTGAAGTTTGATGCCCGAGCGAAGCGAGGGCAGAAATTCACACGAGGTGAAAATGCACTTCCTCCCTTGCGCCATACGATATTTTTTTTTTCGACTTCGTTAAAATAACAACATTTCTTGCGTCGCAAAATCGTCATATTCGCCAATGACCATTTCTGCCCGGGGAGTAATAGAGCTTCCAGAGGGAGTAATGAGCCCCATTACTCTCTAGGGAGTAATGAAATTTTATTGCGCATGCGCACAGGTTAATAATGATCATCGGTCAATAATAGGCCATTTTCCGCCCGTATTGCACGCAAGAAATGTGGCTATTTTAGCGAAGTCGGGAAAAAATTACTTTTGCTCCCACTCGTCAAGACTCGGCCAATTTCCATCCCCGTTCCAGACATAGAAATATGGCCACTTTTTAGCACAGTCGGGAACAAAACAGCGTATGCCACTCGGGAGGAAGTGCCTTTTCACCTCGTGTGAATTTCTGCCCTCGCTTCGCTCGGGCATCAACCTTCGCACTCGGTGAAAAGACGCACTTTTCTCCCATGAACATAATATACTATTTCAAACCGTAAGTGACGTATGTTCTGTATGACGTCACTTCTGGTCGACGAATGAAATTTTCAAACCCTAAGTGACGGATTTCCGATATGACGTCACTTCTGATCGAAAAATGCGATTTTCAAACCGGAATTCCGTTTTGTATTTCTTAAGTAATGTATTTCCGGTATAAGAAAGTTATTTATTTGTTTGAAGAATTAAAATCTCTTCATCTCGAATCGGGTATTAATTTTCCGTACCTAGGTTTATGTGATTACATTTTTGACTTACTCTTCCGAAGACGAATATGGTCCTGTGAGATTTGCTTAGTTCAAGAATGATGGAAACGTGGGTGCTATTATTTCGGCCACTAATGATGTACCAAAATCTTTTAAGCAAAAGTCTGCCGCACAAATTACGATTTCGGTCCGCTCGGTGACTTCGCAATCGCTGTTTGCAAGGACGAAATGTTGCAGCTTTGTCGATTATCTCAGCAGAGATAGAGTTCTCCTCCCCAATTCAACACACTGTTTATCACAACCACTGTCACTATTTTTTCCGTCGTCGTATTTATTTAATTTTCTTTCCGCCCAGAAAATATTTCAATTCTCGGTATACTGAACATGACATTTAGATTGTAAGGTATAAGACATTTCGTTAGACTTCCTTATAGAGTAGCGTTTGTTTTCGCGAAAACAAAATCGCGTGCACGTGCATATCGAGTGTACAGAAAGTTTATGAAAATAAATAAATTTTTTTAAAATTCAAAAATTCATTTTGAAAAAACCGATTTTGCTTCCTCATAGAAGAAGCTATGTTTTCGTGAAAAAAAAAAAAAAATTCGAGATTTTAATGTCAGCGTACTAGAAATGGTCGAAAACGTCGAGAAAAGTGATTTTTAGCTGGCGTCCGGATGTATGTGTGTGTGTGTGTGTATGTGTGTGTGTATGTGTGACAGCGTGCATCGCTTAGAACGACTATAACTCGGAAACGGCTTGGGATAGCGGGTTCAAATTTTGTACACTAGTAGAGTAGTCACGTCTCCTCCTTCGATATAATTTTCATGAAGATTGCGACCCGTTTCGGAATTTTACGGGAATTCGAAATTTTTGAAAAAAGTCTGTGGTAGCTCTAACTTTCGTAAATTTTGAGCTATCGTCCTAAAAATGCATATAAATACAATACTATGAACAAAGACCTTTGGTATTGAATTAGGCCAAAATCTACCGAAGGGATCAGATTTTATGGAATTTTGATTTTTTTGAAAAATTACTAAAAATCGTCTAATTCGAGTAAACATGGAGGTATCGAGCTTAAATTTGCCACAGGAATGGACTGACACTGTACAATGTTTCCTATTAAATTTGGCAAAAATTGATCCAACCGTTTGAATTTTATGGGATTTTGAAAATTTTGAATTATTCAATTTTTTTTTGTCAGAAGTTTCTGAATCAAACATCGCGCAAAGAGTAGAATGAGTTATAGTTTCGTAATCAGCGCTGAAGATTAGATTAAAAATTGCCTTAAAACTTTTTTTTTTGTTTTTTAATTATAGCTTCCTCTATGAGGAAGCCAAAATGGCACGACGGAATTATCATAGAGGAAGTTATGAGGAAAACCGTAAAACATGAGGAAGTAATTGTGCAAATCACTTTGCACGCTTTTTTGGCTACGTATTCGTTTTTCTTCTTCTTTTCTTTTTTATTAATCGGCGTTTTTTCAACTGTTTGTGATCCATTGTTGATTTTAAGAATATTTTGGCCAAAACGTGTTTCGGTTTGACCGCTATAAAACTTTGCTACTTTGCAGATAAAGACACACTGAATCGTTTCCAATTTCTTTACATTTTTGGACCATGTCGTTTTTTAATAATGCGTGTACAAAGCTGCATATAAGCTGCATAAGGCACTGTGTAAACGTTTCGGAAATTGGTCGGTAACCACAAAACGTAGCGATTTTCTCCGTCGATTTCTATGAGATGCGAATAAAAAACCTATCACAGAAAAGAGCGTACTATCAGACAGATTTACGATTTAGTTTTTAAGATATCTCTGTCTAGCCGCTTGCTTCGTTTGTTTCATTTATTGTAGGTTTTTTTTATTTTTTCGTCATTATTTCTTTTATAAATGTTGATAAAAAATTAATGTGATGTAAAAACAAAATATATCCGTAGGATACTCTACCTATCATGCTTATTCTCTATTTAAGCAAATAAAAAAATGGATGTACTATAAATATCGTCTTGATTTTTATTAAGGATGTGCATGAGCGCTATCATGCTCGAGCGCCCACCGCTCAGTCCGAAAATATTTCGCTCGAGCTCGCTCGAGTTCATTATGAGCGCTCAATCCGCTCAAACGCCCATTTAGCTCGAGCGCTCAGTCACATTAGAGATATGCATGAGCACTAGCATGCTCGAGCGCTCACCGCTCAGTGCGAAAATATTCCGCTCGAGCGTGCTGGAGCTCATGAGCGCTCATGAGCGCTCAATCCGCTGTAACGCCCATTTAGCTCGAGTTTTAATTCCCAGGTGTAACTCGAGTGGTCATTCGATATAAGTGAATCGAATAGGATTGACTCACATATGTTATTATTATTCTTTAAAATTATATTAAGAGACTAATTATAAAAAATATATATATAAAAGGGTTTATCCCGTGAAATAAATAAATACATAAAAATATCTCTCGGAGTCAATCTAAAATAGTTTTTAGTCGTCTGTGACCAAATATTGATGGTAACATTTTTTCAAAGTTCACACAAAAAATTGGATTTCAAAAACTTTTTGGACCACAAGAATAAAATAAGCGGTCGTAAGTAGACTTACGAAAGAAAAGGCAAATAAAACAATTTACAAGGCAAATAAAAAAAATGCAAATTTTTTTGTCATAATTTTTTAAAACTTTAATAATTGCATTTTTATTTGAATATTAAAATTACTCGATTATTTTTTATTTAATTATTATTTTTATTGTTTAATTACAAAAAATGTATCAGAATGCTCCAAAATAGCGTGAAACAACGATTACTTTCTGATGGAATCGCGAATAATCTACGGCGCCCATAATTTTCCACTGAGAAAAATATTTAGGATAGGGTATATGAGGAAATAAAAAACAAGTTTGCTCGCGTCACCGCAGGGCAACGAATACTATATAAAATCATGATACAGTAGCATCTGTACTCTGCTCGGTCGCTCACAGGTAAATGAGCGCTCGCAAGTACATGAGCGCTCACGAGCCGATGAGCGCTTAAGCTGGATGAGCGCTCGTGTACGCTGAGCGCTTGAAGCGAATGAGCGCTCGTTCTGTGGCTTGAGCTCGCTCGAGCCATGAATGTACTGCTCGAGCGTGCTCGATCGCGTCTTTGCACATCCTTAATTTTTATCGTCCAAAATTAGGAATCGCTGATTTTTCTCTTATCTTTTATGATAACATCTTTATTGTATTCATTTAATGTGTACAAAGACATCAAGTATAAAAACCTTATTCGTGAGTATTCTTTGAAATTAGATACGGAACGTGAGGTAATATTTATTTATTGGGACTGCCAAACATCGAATGTTCTTAAGAATCCATTTTTGCACAGCCGTAGGTGAAAAATAACAATCGCGCGTAATTCGCCGTTTACCGGCTTAGGCAATTTTTTTTTTTTTTTGGGAACCCGTACAATAAACTAATTAGCAGATGACAGCTTTTAACTAATTCTCGAGGAAATTTCTAGCAATTTCTTTGGACCCCCGCATTCTTAGCACTTAAAATGAGTGAAGACCGCGGTGTTATACCGCAGAAACTCAGATAGCTAATCTGGGTTCTGTGCGCGAGCCGTTAGCTCGTAAGGTTAGGGATGTGCTCAGTAAAGGGTTGGAACCCAAGTGAAGTACAAATGTATTAATCAGTATTTAACAATGTTTATTTAACAATATATTTAGTATGTTTAACAATATATTTATATCATCAGAGATTTACAAAGGTAACATTCTTATATTCATTATATAATAATGCTTACCACGAACCTTCGATTAAGGTTCCCTTTTTTGTCCGAACAGTGTGCGTTCTACCTGACGCTGATTTAAGGTCGGACAAACGAGCAGTCAAGCCTTGATTGGTGCTCAATTAATGCTTTACTATCGATGCTTTTTATTGATCTGTTAATGCTTCATTAACTTGTTCACTGATGCTTTAATACTGCTTGATGGGTTTATTCATTATCGCTTTTTCAATTTATTCATTAATGCGCCGTTATTATTAAGATGTAATTATGTTGCAACCATTAATGCTCGATTTATGCTTACTTCTGTCCTTTTGAATTACCAACCGCCAGTACACTTTGTACGCTTGATACACCGACTGGATTACCGTCTATCGTGCGTTAATCCTTCGCGATAAGGGTCCAATATTCGCACAACCTACTTATCGCGTTTGAGCTTCGCTCGTATGGTGTATCCGTAGTCAACCGTAAGAATCAGGAGTTCCGAAGAGACTGGTGAGTGCCTGCTCGTGGTTCCTTATATAGGGGTACGAGCAGGCATGTCAGCTTAATTTTGGAAGTGTCAGATATTTCCTCATAATTGTTTGAACAATTATTCCGATATCCGGATTCCTGCTTCGATATTTCTCAATATCTGACTCGACTAATTAATTACCGATTAAAAGCTATTTCATCGGTACGTTGACCCGAGGTGCAATACTAGCTTCTCCGTCTCTGTCAATCAGAATTTGTAGACGCTACGATTGCAAAATACCTGACTCAGCAATTACCGAGCCGATGCTCGAATTACCGAGTCGCTATTGCCTAAATGCTGACTCGAATTTAATTCTATTTCGCAACGGCGTGTTCGTCGCATGCCGCTGCTTACTTCGATTATTGGGCAATGACGTTACCGCAATAATCGACGTATCGAGGTACCCGGGGTACAACAGCGGTGTTACTATTAACACAATTTCAATGTCGCGGTAAAGCGATACATAACAACTATGTACATTGATAATAATATTATACGCGTTGGACGCGTCGTTAACGCGATATTCAAGTTATTACAAATTGATTAAATAATGAGGTATTTTTAAATAGATCGATTTTCAGTCAACATGCCTGTTGAAAAGCTATAATAACGTTTCGACTGGCCACGAAAGATTAACTTGACTATCATCATCAATTCGAATTTTAATCTCTTCCATCTCAGTCAATCTTAAATCTCGTCAATCTCAGATTCATGGTTTTCTAATAATAATTCTCCAAGTGACAATATACACGACGCGTCGTGCTTGAGCGTCAACTGAGTGGGGTTTTTCACAAAGTCCAGCAAGTATTCAACAACTCTCAATCATCAAGATTGGTTGGGATCCGTGAATCCTTGAACTTGGCATTGACGTTCAACACATAATTGGAAATGTGCATTCCCAAGGTTCTCGTCGTGCTCTTCGATCGCTGTTGCTGTCGCCATGTCCAACCATAATAGCTATTGTAGAAAAAATAAACATATGACAATTCACATAATACATTTTTAATATTTTAAATAGTCAAAAAATTGCAAACCGAAACAATATTATACTTGATTAAGACGTATAATTCTCCGAACATTCTCCACATGATTTGCCTCCACATCAAAATTGTCTCGGTTCCTGACAATGCATTGGATAGATTGACCTGTCTGATTCGCAATGACGAATTTGAATTGGAGCATACCGTAGTATCTCTGCAGTACTCCAATACTTTGCACGCACCCAATAATGTCGCTTATTAAAAAAAAAAAAAATTTGATAGAAAAATACAAAGGCCCATGCACCGCGACATTTTAAAAAATTACTAACTGGTGATAACGATTGACTATTAATCCAAATTTCACGTAACAATTGGAGGTTAGGTAAGAGAAAATATTAAATATATTATTATAGAAATTTCATTCTTTTTACAACTTTTGGCTAAAATTTAATTATTGTTATTCATACTGTTTTTATTCCGCTGTTTCATGTCTTAGTTTATTATTTAATATAGAAAAATTATACTAATAAAATTATACTAATAATACTTACACACTTTGATCACCTATCGACATTTCGTCAACCACTTCAGCGGAGAAGATGTAATCGCTTATTTGCCTACTATAATTAACCATTTTGCTCTCTTTTGATTAATTAATGAACAAAAATTTTCTTACACCGGTAATTGCGATGTATAAAATAAAACGGCGACAACGAATAATGAATTTGTTTCTATCGAAACCAATCGAAACTATCGACAAGAGACTATCGATCGATAAATATGTTCTGCCGGTAAAACAGGATATTTAAATTATTCAACCAGTGATAATTTTATTATGGTGATGGTCTTTTGTGGATGATACCTTAGCGATCAATTAATCAACAATATACATATTGTCATCATAATTGACCGATGTGTTGAGGAAGTAACCTGTTATTTTTTATATATTTACTTTATTTTCGTCTTTTTGTGTTACAAATATGCTGAAAGTAATACAAACACGAAAAGATGTTGCCGAAAAAACAAACTTTAATTTGGTAAGAGATATATTTGCAAGCAACACTCAATTCTCGCATAATAACAGTTAATTATATATAACTTCATTGAATTTGTCGAATATACAACATATATACATACATATACATATATTATGCATATACATTTTATATTGAAAAAAAAACAATGTAACAAACGATGAACATTAAGATTTTTTCTTCCTCGTGGAATTATTGTTGAAAATTTGCGACGATATCGCGTTGATGTTGATCCAGTTTTCTTTGTTGAATTGAATATTGACATCAACGAAGAATCTTCGATGCGCCTTCCCCTTTGTTCCCAACAACCACTTCGAAGAGTCAATCCGATTTGCCCTTTTGTAAATAGAGTGAAAACAGATTCAATATTTGAACATAATAATTAATTCAAGTGTTGAACATAAAAAAATAAAACTATATATTTATATATAGACTATATTTACCTTTCGTGGCATACACGCCGCCTCCATCATCTCGTCTTCGTCCATGGGTGTTCCCTCTACTTTTTTTATATCACAACCTCGCGCGACCTTTACGTACGGATTCTCACCGTCGTAATTCAGGATTCCAACTACGGTGATTATGCAGCCTTTTCTTAGATCGTTTGGCAGTTTGCTAGCGTCGGTCACGCGGATTGCCATTTTGAGTTTGCCATTCGTGATGGCACCGATCGTGTACATGGCCTCTCCCGTTTTGTGTTTCGTCTGACTGAATAGCATTTTCAGATGTCCATTGATTTCTACGAACAGATAATTACGAATTAAAAAATATAGATACAAAGTACATTCAGTGTGTTTGCACGTATGAAAAAAAGCGTTTGATTGAGCATTTTATCGGAAGATTTAAAATAATCGACGATATTTAATTTATGAATGATTTTGCTTCCTCATAGAGGAAGCTTTTCAATCCCAGTAAAAAAAATAAATATTCACCAATTAAACGCCCTTCCATATCGCCGATATCATCCCAGGTAGCCGGTTCCGCGCGCAAACTTGGGTCTTCAGTTGAGACGTAAAGACCTTTGTCGATGACTTCGGTGTGCTCTTGAATAGACAGTTCGTATGATGTATTTCCTATGTTGTATACTGGATTCTCGACTTTTTTCGCAACAGCTCCATTTAGTCGGACAATCTGAAATACATATTGTGACGTGGTGCGTCACAAGTCTTCCCCAACGTGGCTCGACGTCCCACCACTCACCTAGGGAAATACACTAGAATTAGCATCTACAATTTAAGCAACGACTTCAATATTGTTAACCCTCTCCCCCGACTTACCCTCATTCCCTGCCACCCTGTCAGTCCTTCGACTCACTCAATAAAGCTCATCGCCCTCCACTGAAGACCCGTCGAAGACCCATCGAAGACCACCGAAGACCCATCGAAGACCACCGAAGACCCATCGAAGACCACCGAAGACCCCTCACCGACCAGCGCAGACCATCGAGGACTTCACCGTCGAAAAGATTGACCCTGTCAAGCCCAGGACGACCCTACAAAAATCGTCAACCGACGGGAATTAAAGTCTGGTACGACATTCCGGCACTAACCTACAAAAATATCCGACAAACCGCTGCACTGCCAAAACATCGCCGTCCGTCCCTTGAAGGCCGCAGCGACGAAGATTCCACTCGACTGACCCGTCCTGGACAGTCCGAAACCCGACGACACACTCTCGGCTCGAAATTACGAGTGTAAACCGACGAGCTGTGTCGTGCGGGCAAACACCGTGAAATTACACCAGAACTGTCAGATGCGATAGTTCCCCAGCCCACCGCAAGGGATCAGCACCTCTCGGCGTCGAGAATTGCTCGGCAATCGATAGAAGAATCGATGTCGATGGATGCGCGCGCCGAGCGTCGCGACAGGCCTTCCGTCGCGACGAATATTCGCAATCGGCCGCAGCCAATTACAACGCCCACCGTCAGCTAGTCCCGAGACCGACCAATCCAGTTTCGCCAGAAGAATCGCAAATTGCAAGTCCGACCCTAAGGTCGGAGAAGAAACCGGAAGCGGCGAGGCCGTCTTCACTTCGAGCCACGGTTTGGTAGAGAGCGATTGTGCGAAAGGAACGAGTGAGAGATAAATTATTCATTGCGATATTACAACGACCCGGCTATTCCATTTACGAGACTCCATTCCCGGAGAGTATTGACCGACGGCAAAGATAACGGATACGATTTGGACCAGATTTGGAATTTATACGACTCGGCAAATCCAGGATCACGAATTTTGCCGAGAGGATTTTTGCCGGAGGAATTACCGAGAGGCCTATCGGAGAAAAAAATTGTAACCGATAGAGAATTTGTAAAAGTGAGCGGTTGAGTGAGTACTTTTCGAGTTTCCCTTCCCCCATTTACCCCAAATTGATTGTCCCATTTCCCAAATCCCCTGAAAATTCATCGACACCCCCCTTTGTAATTTTATTGATTTTTGATTGTACTATTTTCGACCGTCGATCACCGGCTGCCACGTGCGCCGGCATTTTTTCCCTACTTCTCGTTGTGCGCGTGAGTGGTGGCGATCGCGGAGATTTACAGCGTGCGATACCGTTAAGATTATTATCCCCACACCCTAGAGACTCATAAATTGTTCATTATTACCTGTTTTCGTAATTATTGAAGTTTTTACTATTTTTTTTGTGCCGAGGTAATTTGGTAAGAAGCCCTGGACAGTGCCTGCGGCCTGAGAAGTCTCATCCCCCTCCCTCCCCCGTTCCCGCTAGCCGAGTGCAGTAAAAGGCAATAGATCTCTTTTCTTTTTTTTTTCTTTTGTTGGATCCGATTAAACCAAATCGGGAGTTCCGGTGCTACACCGTTACAGTGGCTGGCGCCCAAAAACCAGTGATTAACGTTTTGATATTTTTCTGAGTTCGCTAAATTAAGACCAGCATTGTGTAGAGTATCCACCGGCCAGCCCCTTCTCCCCTCCCCTTCGCTGCGATTGACCCTGCGAATTTCCGTCCCGGTGATTACCATAAGTTATATTATTCCCGTAAGTTCTGTTATTGATTATTTTCCGATTTTCTTATTTTTTTTTTTTTGAGTGTTAATTATTTTCCGATTGTATTATCTTTCCTGCGTATTAATTATCTTTCTATTTTCTTATTTCCCCCGCATATTGATTATTTCTCGTTGTTAATTTTGAATTCTTTGCCCCTTTCTTTTATCTTCAAATTGGTTATTATCATTGTTATTGCAAATCCCCTTTTTCTTTCTTTCGAGTTATTATTGAGATTGTTATCTTTGCTTTCGATTTCCTTCAACGTACCTGTAACGGCGTTGAAGCGGCACTATTTTCTGATTATCTTGTTCTTTACCATTCATCGAACGATTCATTATTAAAAGCTATTTTTACACGTTTTCTACACAAAACTCTGGAGTATTATTTCCCCCTTTCCCTCGCCCTATATTTTCCCGATTGCCCCGTTTGGAAGCGTTATTAAAAAGGAAGTATCATCACAATATATCACATATTTTGTAATAACGATCGTGTCGTAAGTATCACATTACGAGGCTCAAATGAAACGAAAAAAACTATTTAGAAAAACATTGCCACTCAAAACAATGGAAAAAAATTATAAAAAAAAGATTTACAATAATTCTATCAACCATGATGTAAAATAATGTAATGTAAAATAGTGTAACCATAACGGTATATTAAACAAAAACGAACAACAAATGAATATAAAACGTTATATTAAACAAAAACGAACAATAAACAAATATAAAACACTATATGAAGAAAAAAAACAAAAAACCATGATGCAAATATTGCTGGTGCACGAAGATAATATTTTTCTACTTATTTTGTACATGCTACTTATTTTCCCTACCAAATAGAAAATTGCCGGACATTTTCCTGATGTCTCTAAACATTTTTTAATTTTCGCATTTTGTTTAATAATTGCAATAGACAAACCTTATTTATTTGTACCATGTCTTTCAAACGCTCCACTTGCTCTTGCCACGCGACACACTGAACACGCTTGCCGCAATCGTTGTTTAGTACAAATTTTATAAGCGTATACTTTCGCTCTTTTCCAACGGTCTTGGCCCGTTCTGCTACGTCGATATATCCGCAGATCTCACTAAAAAGTGCAAACAAAAAAAAAATATAAAATATAAAAATTCCTTCAACGCTTTACAATGAAACTATCGGATGCATAAAAACAATTTTACAAGATTTTTTTTTTCGCTTATTAGCATGCCTCTATTTCGATATAGTACATTTCGATACAAGTGCGAAAAAACTTTTTCTGACGAGTGTGAGTTTGCAGCACGAGCCGAAGGCGAGTGTTGCAATCACACGAGTTCAGAAAACGTTTTTCGCACGAGTATCGAACAAAATTTTATTTCACGAGGTGTGAAAATGGGGGTTTTCGCACGCGAAGCGGGCGAAAAACCCGCCATTTTCCCACCGAGTGACATAAAAATATATATTTTGACAACGTAGACGATTCTTGAGAGCACACATTTTCATTTTTTATTATTATCAATTGTAGAAATATTTTAAAATTTTGGAGCAAATTTTTAATTTGTTTTTTTTTTTTTTTACTTTGTCAATCTTGACTATAAGAATTAAAATAGAAATTAAAGAAAGTGAAAATTTGAAAATTTTTATAATGAAAGAGGTTCACACAAATATACAATAAAATCTACCGATCCAGCGTGGTGAGCAATTTCGAGATTATGTATTTAAAAAAAATATTTTTAATTATAATTTCAATCGAATTTGATTTTCATAAAAATACTACATTATCACATTTATCGGAGGAGAGAATAAATATTGGCCAGCAGATACGCAGAATCCGACTCGTGAAACTGTTATTTTCTTTTTTCGTTTAGACAAACTTCGATCGCGACTTTGACGAGGAATCGCCATCGACACTACTGCTCATGGTATCAAATCAATTTTATAAGATGGCCGTTATCGATGAAATTTGAATTGGTCAATATATCAATAAAAATATATATATATAAATATGTTGAATCATTATAATTTAAATAACAAAAGTAAGTTAAAAATTATTCAATTTGAATATCTTCAATATAAGTAAAAATTAATTTTATAAAAAATAAAAACTTACACAGTGTTGTCCGGTGGGGAGACAGCGTCCAAAACTCGATTGCTCGTGAATTTCACCGGACGGATTGAAGTTTTATCGGCAACCTTTTTGGGTGCTGCGTTTTTCATTTGCAGCCGATTTCTGCGATTGATTTCCTTTTGGAGGCGTCATCGTTTATTCCAAAAATAATAATACACCAATTAATTGGAAATCACGTTATCGGATGATTGAATTTCAAATCGTAGCACAAAACCGCGTCCTCTTCTCACAATATTCGTTGTCGATGTGGCTATGTGCCGATTTGTTTATTGGCAAGTAGTAAGGGGTGCACTATGGAGACCCCCCACTCCCATCCCCACTCCTATCCCCACTCCTCGGGCCCGGTCGGACCGCGCCCGGTCGGACCGCGCCCGGAGGTGCGTGTGATAGAGAGGGGGGACGGGAGCGTGTGCGGAAGTCTCCATAGTGCACCCCGCTTTTTTAATTTTTTTATTTTATTATGCACAGAGTTACATATTTCTTAAAGCTAGGTTTCATGTACAACTTAGATCGATGAATTCAATACGGTTATATACGGAGCCCAAATATCGCAGCCCTAGACCCTTTTTTTCACAATGTTCTGCTATTTCGTCGAACACTTCGTCATTATAGTTCAGAAAGAAGCTAACCCTTAGGGGCATGAAGACACTGAAATCCAAACCTATATCGGCAATCACTTGTCTCCCGTGCTTGGTGTTGCCCATCCTCATTCTTGAGATTCTATATATTTTCTGAAGTTCCAGTTCCGCAATCCTTTTATATGGTAGGTGGGACGGTACGCGACCGGTTTCATTGAGCTTCGACAATTTTTTCAAATACATAATTCACTTTACGGGTTGACAACGAAAAGAAGAAGATCTTTGAAGTGGGACCTCGTTAAGGTAACGCTGGAGTTTTTTAACGTTCCGTAGAGCGCACTGAGCGCCTCTGAGCTTCGTCTCTAGGGAAGAATGCCACGAACACACTTTAACCTTCTTCGACGGCGGAACATCGAGATCTGGACAATCGGCGCGTTCGTTCAAGTTTATGAATTTGCGTCCTATGGCCTGTTCTAAGATTTGTACAGTGTCCTCACCTACCGCGTACAGTCGAGATTGTTCGCCAACACTTTTCGCAATTTCGCGTAATTCTTGATACAGTTCAGCGAGTTCGATGCCGCCCCCACACGACCAGCCTTCGAACCAGTGTAGACCGTGGATGTACTCAGTCCGCCAATTATTTCTTCTTCGTATCCGGTACGGCAATTCCTCGATGATATAAGGTGGAGAGACTATCCACACCATTCGACGCTGTGGTTTATCCACCGAACCCACGCACACCTCTTTCGGCAATAAATCACCATTCTTATCTTTTAAATACAGAATATCAAACACAAGATCTGTACCGGGTACATCAAACACCCGATGTGGACAGTGCATATTGTCGTTGAAATCCACGAACACGTTTTACGCTCTCAACAGACGGTAGAAGACTGAGCTGCGCTGAAGCTGTTATCACACGACAGCTATCGTCAGCAATATTGCATGTGCAGATTGAAATTGGATACGATGGGGAGCGCCGCTTCATTTTTTTATTCTAGTTCGAACAGGACAGCCTCCAAATAATCCAGTTCCCAGCTCATTCCCTGATAATACTCTGTCGAGGGATCCAGAAATTCCAGATAGAATTTTATTAGCGAAACGACTGCTGTGCACCGTTGCAACCAGCGTTCTCGATCCGCCTCGTTTTGCATCTCCCCCAATTCTTGATGTAATTTTTCAACAAGGCAAACCGTAATTATTTGTGTCACTTTCTGTACCGTCTCGCGCGAGTAACCGTTCATTTCGCAACAACGTGAACGACGATAATAACTAATGTGCACTGTGACAGCTCTGTGCACAAGACGTAGGCGACTGGGCTACGAACACGCTTCTGTTGTCTCCGGTGGCAAAAGACGGGATGAGGACTAGCGGATAGGGTGAGGGGGAATGGGTATATCGTGAGAGTTAGACGCAGCGAATTGTTTGCTGATTCGGGCTGTTGAAGCGATGGCAGCAATAATAACGAACGACGAGTAGGGTATATTTTGCTACTAGTAAAAAATAAATTATTTTTTATCGATAACCTGTTTTTTTATTTCTTTGTACATGGATCGTATGATAACATTTTAACTATTATAGTGTGTTCCGTAGTACCGCATGAGCAGATTCTCTCAAACGACGTCTTCTTCTTCTCCCGCTGCTGATGAATTAACCGTGTAGAGTGAGTGAGACAGGGTGCGCACCAACGCAATGACTATCAAGCCTCAGCTCGGCGGACGGGCTTGAACTCCAGATTATTATATCTTGTTCCGTGGTATTGCATGAGTAGTTTTTTCTCATGCGCAGAAGCTGTCATCTGTTGCAAGAGATTGGCGTCGTCCTCGAATACCTTGACGAATCTCGCCGGGAGGTAGCAAGTAAAGGATTCCTCAATATCGATGGTGATCCTTGGGCCGAATGACGTTTTTACGCACCTTATATCAGTGACGCCATAGTTTCTTTCCAGTGCCAGCTCGGATAGTTTTTTCACAGGCAGAAACGATGCAAGCATGCCCACCTTGTTGATTTGCGTGAGATCCATTGTGTAGATTGAGTTCTTCTAGCTTTCGTATCACACGTCGAAACTCTGATCTTGTGCGTATCAACGATTTTAATTTTGCAATGTCGTTTAAGTGTCTTTCTATGCGCCCTTTTAATTCGATCCGTTTCCGTTGCATTAACTTCAATGGAGCCGGCTAGTTTGCACGTGAACTTCTTTTTGATTTCGTACCTCTTTCACGGTTCGATCACGAATGATGTCTGCTCACAGGAGGACGGACTGTTCGAATATGAATATTCGTGAGAGAGTTTGCGCAGTTATGTTGGGCCTTCTGCTGACGCTGCATACAGCTCGTGACTCATGGCTCCCCCCAGCAGCTTTACTTACCCTGTTTATTTCTTGCATTCTTTCACGTCCGCCGAGAAACATAATATCTGCTGTCATCAGCTCGAAAGGCTGCTATCAGCACGTGGCTTTGGGATGTATGCGATACAGAGTAGGTAGAAGAAGACGGAAAAATATTTTTTAATCTTTATTTTTAAGCATATTTAGAATACACGGCTACGAGGCCAACAGCTCTGTATACAATGCAAACACTTATAACTACCTCCTATGGTCGCACCAGTGCTAAACGTTTTACCCTGTGACTTAAATCTGTCACGATTATTGATGAACGCACTATAATAATCATACACTATTTTATCGTTTCTCGACAAGTTATCTGAAAATATACTTCTAAACTTATTAATGCCGAGGCCAGTACACATATAATGAAGAAACATAACGCAATACTGTCCGCAACACTGCGAATCCGGACCCTGAAGTTGAATAGCGTTGCATCGGAAGAGTTTGCAGTTTCTTCGGAGACGTGTGAGATGTTCTGGGATGATAGGGGGGAGTCCGTAGCTGTCGAAGAACCATCCATGTCCATTTCGATCGACGTACATGGCGACCCAGTGGGCCCCTGGTAGCTTGTGTCCATCGGTATTAACAACGAAGGCTGTCGGTTTCGTCCACACCTTCGGTATGCGATCTGCAGGGTATACGCCTACTGTATGATCCTTTATGTTCCGGAGAGACTGCAGAATTTGAAGGCTGTTCATAACAGCAGGCAGACGACTTTTTTCCTTCAGCAGCACACTCGGACAAACCCACCCGCCAGCTAGTAGTGGTTCTATATTCCCACAAAGAATCAAAGCGGTCGCTATGACAGAGCCACGCTTTGATCTTTGTCACGTTGTCTAGTGCACACTTGTATGTGTGATTTTTGCGCAGCAACCCGTGATAAATACACCGCGTATTGCCCGCTGGTAGGTTATGGAATGACGGTACTTCGTCGTCTTCTTCCAAATTTATGATAAAGCACCCTGTCAGATTTGTCAGGTACCGTGCTTTGTCGGAGCCTCTGGTGAATATCCGGTCAGACTCTACTGCAATTTTCTTCAGAATCAGCTCGACCGTTTGCAGGGACGTATCGCCTTCAGACCATTCAATACCGTGATGGTTTTCCCGCAGCCACATATTTTGCCTCTTTATACTAAGTGGTAGGTCGTCATGAGAATAGGTCGGTTTTACTATCCAGTGACCAAAATAGGCTGAATGTACCGCGGTAACAGCCACTTCTTTCGGTGTAAAATGATTGAATTTATCCTTTAGAGCCTGTATATCAATTACAACAGTCATGATTTCGTCCGGTCGTCCCAAGTTCTCGGTGAATACTGAAGATCCTGCCTGCAGAGCCTCGCGCGCTAGCCACCGAAATCTACAATTACTTGTCGAGACGCGTCAATCTCCAACACATTATCATATTCCGCATACACAATACAGTTAACCGTTGAAGATATAGCTTCTTCGAAACGGACTTCTATTCTGACGCTGCCATGTTTCACCAAATTCCAATGAGTATTACTATTAGCCGAAAGATCGGGTGTTAGATCAAATGCAAATAGACAATAACCGTTAGGGTAAGCCGCGCGTGAAATACAATTACCCTGATTGAGAAAGTGAATACCTGTACCGGAGAATAATGTGTGATATGCATCCACGTATCGTCCTCCCTCTCCAAAGTCGGGCTGCAGAGGTTTTGACGGTATCTGCACACCGTCAGCGTACAAAGAAAGATAATTGATTTTATAATTTTGAAAGTTAAAGGGATTCAGTTTGCGATCGCCATTGAAGGCTTTATTATCGACAAATCCGATAATTATACGCTTAGGAAGCTGCCCTAGTATGACATTATCGAGAGTATCACCGTGAACACCTGCATGCAATGACACAGCTTTAACCTCCACGCGAGTCATCGGATACTTAGCCGTAGATTTGGAGAGAGCCCTTGCGTGGGCTAGGAGAACACCTGGCGCTATTTTAGCGCGGCGTACAAGGAGCGATGCTTCGACAATCTTTATGCTGCAGTCTTTTGAAGAGCTCATAAGACAGAAAGCATCGTTGGTGCGTACGAGGCGTATGCGCATCTCAACGCCATTTATCAGAAATCTCTCCTGATTAAAGATGTCGCAATGAAGGTGTCCAAGGAGATCAATCTGATTGTTGCTATTATTCATGAGATTTCTTCGGATGGTCAGCCCGCTATTACCCTCACCCACATCATCCATTCCCGCAGATGCATCGTTATACCACAGAACACTTGTGAGATGAGAAGACTTCGCGTCGTCTCCATAATTTAAGAGTGTTTCAATGTATGCTCTGTATGCGTAAGCGTTATTAGGCGGCGATACAAGTTTCTGATTCAAGAATACGTCGACCTGATTGAACATTGAATGCAGCAAATTATTAACGGGCCCGGCTTTAGGCGCATCGCCGTCTTTGGGCTTCCGAGGTGGTATTATTTCAACTCGCATACTCAGCATAGTATGGGCAAGATCGATGTACTCATCGCCCTGGCCCGGTATCACAAATTCGATAGGAGCGTTATCCGTCAGCGATGAAATTGGTTTATAGTACACCCATTGTGTCCCCTCAATTGTAGTTTGGGTCGGTGGTAGTGTGAATAGTTCAAGCTCCGACTTTAGGCACTCACACGAGTGAGCGTGTAAGAACGCCATTTTGTCCCTGATTCGGCTGACTATGCAAAAATATCGGATACAGTCCTTGGCTTCTTCCTCCTCTTTTTCCTCTTCTTACTGTCTGTCTTTGTCTCCCTTCTACGCATTGTCTTTTTCTTTCCTTTCCTCTTCTTCTTAATGCGCCCAGAGCGTTTTCTCGACGTCGACGGTTTCTTTCTTTTTTTCACACCGATGCGTCGCACACCACCACTACCAAGCGAATGCAGCAATTTGTTTATTTTAGCTGCTTTATAACCCGAACCCTGCATAAGATTATTAATTTTTTCCTCGGCCTTTCGCTTTAGATTTGTACCCGATTCACGCAGGCGCGTTTGAAAGGCCTCTCGTGGGTGCATGCCCTTATCCAGTATGTCATTGGCTACATTAACACCGGAACGTAGCGCTTCTTTGCCGATGGTTCGGGCTCCCTGTTTCAAGAGCGGTATGATACGCCGAAAGAGACCGCCGAGGAAGCTACCAATCCCGTGACCTCGCTGGTTCGGTGAACCGATGTATACGTGGCTTATGCCTCCATATCCGCTCCTTCCCAGCCCACCACCACCCGTCTGAGCGTCAAAATATGCGTCATAATATTCCATTTTAACAATGATGCTGTCAATCTATACGGTGGAAGTGTAATGTCACCGTCAGCGTTCCGTACTCGAATGGTATTGGCTCACCAAATTCATCTCTTATATCGATAGTTATCGTTTGAAAACTAGTGCGCAATAGTGGTATGAAGCGTGGCGGCGAAAAGTGCCGAATTTTTACAGACCCGTAATTGTAATTATCAGCGGCGACTGAGGGAACGACACGGAGCAGAGGTGTATGCACATCTCCCGTGATGTAGGGTTCACATATATCAGTATAAACGAAGAACATATTTGGAATACCGTTGGTTAGACCGGCGGGTCTCTGATCGATGTACTTAGTATCGCTTTGAACCACTATTCCGTGATCATGAGAAAATCCTAAAATCTTATTCAACACGTCAGAAAAATAAAAGGCATGTTCCGAATTCGTGCAGGTGTTGCTGTCACGTATCCATTGTGTCCACATTGAAACCTCAAGTGTCCAGCTACGTATTTTATCTCATTAATTGTTTCAAGTAATTTGTCGATACTACGGTATACACCGGGTGGTACACAAATACGGTCTTCTCTAATAAAGTCTAGTCCCGCATCAGGTTTCATAACTCTCGTTACAATGTTAATAAAATTCTGTTCGCCCTCGGGTGGTACATGTAGAATCGTCATGGGTATGTGTATTTCGGCTAAAGAAACAGCCCAACTACCGTGCAAAGTCACACACTGTGGTAAATGAGTAGTGAATCGTGTTGTCTTATTATCAGGGTAATATTCCATGCTACTATTGCTAGGTAAAACCATATAAAACTCCTCTTTCATTTTGATTGGCCTTTCTTCCTCTGTGTTTGCACTCTCGATAATTCGGGTTCGTAAAAGATACCGTCGATATCTTCGTCGTGAAGGTCACGTAAGATGTATACCACTGGCCATCGAGTGTCTGATACACGGTGTATTTTAAATAGCTCGCTGGTCCAGCCGCTCTCGTAACCTTTTGCAAAGGCCGCCTTTGCACTACTGATGCGCACAACATCGCCTACCCTGTATTTAGCAGGCCTGTGCTGCTGCTCAGGAGGTCTGTAGCGCTGCATCAGATTAGCCCGAGCGCTAGCGGCTGTGGCTAATGTCACAGAGGCAGGAGTCATTTTTATGCTGCTATGCCGCGTATGGTTGTACGCCGAGACAATATCCTGCAGAACGTCGATGTAACGTTTCTCTCTAGAGTATGTGAAATAACGCCACATTCTTTCTTTTAGTGTTCTATTAAACCGCTCCACAATAGAGGCTTTTATATCGGGGTTTCTTGCAGCTCGGAACCGAATGTTCTTCTTCTCCAAGAAAGTCTGGAATGCAGCACCTATAAACTCTTTACCTCTATCCGATTGTAAACAAATCGGTGCTCTACCGTTACTGATTTTTTGTGATAATATATGCGTAAACGCTTTAGTGACAGATGTCGCTGTCTTATCGTATAGAGGCACAACCCATGCGTATTTACTAAGAACATCTATAACTACGAGGAGATAAACATAGCCGTCGTTGTAATCTTTGATAGAGCGAAGATCTACAAGATCAGCCTCCCAAACATCGTCAATGTTTCGCACATTGTAAAAACGTCGCGGAAATCGACGCCTCACAGGTCTATGCTTTGTGTAAGCATCCTGAGACTCAAGCCACTGTAGGGTCTTCTTGGCGGAAATTTTTTTCTTCCGAGCCTCTCGCAGCAACCGAGTTGCGCCCGAAAACGATGCTTCATAGGAGGGGTTGAAGTACACTTTTTCTAATATTTTCATCTTTATAATTTAAGGCTAGCCCAAGTTACACGTCTTTTCTTGCTGTAACAACCAGAACCACTCTGCACAGCACGTGTTGCTCCTGTGCTCTTATCACTGTAGTACGGCGGTGACTGACTGCTGACATCGCTGATATCACCACCGTCACTGCTACTTGTTTGATCCTGTTGTAGTGTTGAGTTCGCCCTTGATTCCAGCCATAGTTCCTCATTCCCGACAAATTCTCGAGGTGTTTGTATCGCTTTTAAAAAAGCGGCAAAGGCTTTGCGTCCCGCAGGTTTGGAGACTTTTCTTGCACGCATAGCATCGTTCATGAGGTCGACAATATTCGAGTCTTTGATGGGTTTTCCCTCGATAGAAACGGTTCCCGCGGCGTTCCAAGAAAAATTTGGCGAACGCGCATCGTGCAAACGACGCAGCAGAAGCTTCGCTTTGGGTCGAAATTTTTGCGGTACACTTTCAATTATAATGGAGTCGTTCATACGTGTAGAGATTTCGCTTTTTTTATCAGCACCCTCCAATGGGGCTGCGCCTTCTTTTTTCAGGAGTTCAAGTTGCTGATGGGTTCGTTCACTATCGACAAAATGAAGATAGCGCTGAAGCACAGCCAAATATGCCGCCCACTTTTCTCTCTCATCCTTGTATTTATTAGAATTCAAAATTTCATTCATTTCGGTGTCCAATCTGCTCAAGGTAGCACTAATAGTCTGCGCCTCCTGCGATGGTGGTGTACCCGCAGCAAAAGCTTGTTGTCGATGACTCGAGGTGTTCAACTGTAATAGATTCTCCTCGGGTACTAGCACCATTTTCCTTGCATGCTCCATTATCAGCCGCCAATCAAATTTGACAGGACGGTGCCTAGTATTGGTGCGAGCAAAAGGGGCAAGAATCCGCCGCTCTGTATAACAAACCGTTTCTTACTCTTCCAACTGCCTTTTCTCGCTGCTAAGCGCCGAAGAACAGGCGCGTGCCTACGTAGTTTTTTCTTCTGAGCAGGCTTCAGAGGCACGTTACCCTGAAGAATGTTCAGAGCACACTCGCAAATACAACGGATTATACGGGGATCTGCTTTACGCAAAAAGGCTTCCCGCTGCTCTTTACTGAAATGCTGAAGGGCTTGCAATATTGCAGCGTACTTCTTGCAGAGCGGTGATCCGCTGCGTGCCATTACAAGAAATTGACTGATAATTATTTGGGCGAATCACTCCTTTTCACCTTTTTTCCACGACAAGTATCCCCGAGTCTTCAGTGGCGCGTTGTTACGTAGGATGTACAATGCGCAATCGACAAGACATTGAATGACACTTGAAGTCTGTTTGCGCTGCTCCTTGTCGGAATACCGAAGGGCTTGCGTTATCGCAACGTTCTTTTTGTAGCGAGCCGATCCGTTGTCCGTCATTATAAACGCAGAACTGGTAATTCTCCGGACGTGTAGTTGCTTTTTAATTTCTTTCGTGGTACGTACACAAAATGCTGGGGGTCATCGGGAAAGATGCAGGTGCGAAATCTACAATTATCCGGTGTCGCTTGTTTCAAATCTAGTAACAAATATCCGTGTGGTTTAGACGTTGCGTCGTGATAAACCTCTTGCAAAAAGCGCGGATTTTCAGGATATATCTGACGCGCTAAATGCTGTATTTGAGCGCGATCACGAGGATTTTTAAAAACAACTATATAATTAGCATTCAGCGAGATATCCCGTTGCCCGTTACCCTGATGAAATAAGTTTTGCGTTATAAAAATCACACTAAAATTTTTATGATGACTGCCTTTAGTAAATAGATCGACAACACTGTTATTCGAGGCCTCCCTCATTAAGTCGTCGATAATTATGAGTTTAGCGCGTGGATCGCTCGCATAATCTGCACTTTGCGGTAATCCCTCATGAAATTCTATCGATGTTCCATACTCCGTGTATGCAGATTGCCATTCGGAATAATAGAAAATAATTCTCTCGAACGGTTCACTGTTCATTTGCGAAATAAACTTTAGAAACTTTTTCACAAAATATGTTTTACCGCAGCCTGTTGGACCACAAATCATTGAGGTCCAAGGATGTTTCCACCGCGTATCCATCTTAGGGAGTGAGTAAAATACTCTTGTTACGGACGGTGATAAAGGAATTAGTCAGGCACCCATTTCATAGTATATTTTTTTTACAGTATATTTTACAGTATATGGCGGTTTACAGTATATGGCGGTAATTTATCGCTAATCTTTATAGCCATAAGGCAACGACCCGTATACACCAGCGGGTCTTCGCTTGATGCTAGACGGTTTACACGACTTCGTTTCGGGCTTCGTGACAACGTGATGAAACGCCGTGCGTCTAATTGCCTTGTAGTGTAACACAATCGGCTCCTCTCTTTCGCCAAGTATAAATGATCGTATTGATTGGTAATTGATTAACGCACTGTTTGCAAAATTGAGTGATATTCCCTTTACCTTGCAGACTTCGCTTTCCGATCCGTCGGGAGCACGCACTATAAACGAATAAAATTTTGGCCCGCCCGAAACAAAAGTTGTAATATAGCTACCCTCGCTCAGCTCGTTAGTAAGATCTCCTAATAGCTGACCTATTGGCGGCTCATACTCACGCGGATCGTTCTTGGTCACGTAAATAACAGAGTCCGTGTCGCAGTACAGAGCACGGGTATTTAGCGGTTCGAGATAGCTATACAATTTCAAGCGTGCCTGAGCTGTGGTATAGGCCGCAATGACGGCGCTTGCTATACCTGATGGTGTTACAGAGTCATCGGTGCTTATATAATTGACATACAGTATTTTATGATTTACAGGCAAAATACCGGTGATCTCGTGCTCGGGACTACTCAGCAACTCCATGAGCTGTTTGCGCGTCGAAACTATCGCTGTTTGTGGCAGGTTTTCACGCTGACCAAATTTACCCCAGAATGAATTGAGGCATAGTTTAGCTACGGAGCGTAAACCAGGGTTTTTTTCTATTGCTGTGCGATTTAGTTTAATGCCCTCAGACTGCTCAAAGGCTGTGATATATTGATCTTGCGCTGCCTCGTCTCCCAAACATTTTTCAGGCCAGCCGCTGGCCTCCTGCTTGATTTTCAAAAAAGTATTTATGTATTCGGTAAAATGGCCACCCTGCTGTGTATCCCGATTAAGCTGTGTTATCTCATATTGCCAAATTTCGTTTACGCGTATCACCCTGTATCCGCACGAGACAGCTTTTCGCACCTCATCCACTACCCACGTACCGTCGAACACGCGCTCACTAGGATCTTCGTGCGTGCATGCTTCATGATTCATAATTTCACAACAACTACGACACAGAGCAAAGAGCAGTCGCTGGTGCATGCGTACAGGTAGCACAGGGTGATACAGATCACGCGGCGGTAATACCGTGCATTTAACGAGGCCCTCAATCCGTGAAAGATCGGTATTATCAGGGCCTGTCAATTCCATACACTCGTCGCCGACATACACTCTCGGGTGGCCTACAGGATACTTTCCAAACTTACAGATGTATGGATACAGAGAGCAAACATCGACATATCGTATTTGCTCTGTATCCTTTACATCGTAGAGCGTAACCATGTTTTCTGTACGGCCACCAAAGAAAGCGTCGCGCGGATTGAGAGGCTCTGATGTGACTAGCGAATGGTTTTCAATGACTGCACGCATTTCTGTGTCGGCTTTTAACATACGGTCTGTAGCGTGGCAAAATTTTGTGCCGCGATTTTCGGCTCGTTCGGGCTCACACAAGGCGACACCGCAGGGCCTAGTTATAATGTAGGATATTTAGTAATTATTTTTGTAACAAAATTTCATGTACGCCGGGACGAGAGCGCCGATCGAGGAGAGGAGTCCGACGTGAAGGTCGAAATTGGAGCCGCGAGTCGTCAAAGCTCGACTGGAATAAATTGGGAGTACCGTTCTACCTCCTTGCTGTCGGAGTCGTCAACGATATGAAGAATGATCAGCTGCGAAGATCTTCGATTTGGATTGTTCAACGCATCGTCTTGATAGTTGCAGTCGTCCGGAGTCTCGGGCTGCAGCGAAGATAATTACCGGGAGTCTCCCGTCAGGGAGAATTGAGTACCTCTGACGGAGCTCTGTATTACCGGCGTTAGAAGAAGATTGCGTGCGCGGGAGAGATCGATGTGCGAGTCGATGGGCGTAGCGTTCGGCTGTGCCGGAAAGGGCCGAGGAATGCCCGAAATGGTGCGAATTTGTCGTGATGATTAGGCAGGGAGGTAGGGATAACGGTAGCGAGCGAGATCGCGAATCGATGCTCGGGGCACTTCCCCGTTGTGAGTTCGAGCGAGCTGATCGATTTCGTCAGTCATCGGGCTTCGGGAATTATCCATTGGAGGGAGGATGGATCTTTTACGGCGACGATATCCGGACCGTTTTTCCCGTTTACGTGGCTGCGACTCGATACGGTGAGCTCTCGTCCAAGAGTTTTGTATTTTGTGTAAGGTCACGGCCAATTAGTATTTTTGTGCATTTTGTAATCCCGAGTGCGGGAAAATTATAATGTGTATCGACAGCGTGCTTCGTTCGGCCGTGCCGGAGGGATCGGGACCGCCGTGTTTCGGCAGGTGTGTGTGTGACGTCGTGTACGGGTTTTGTTGTTTTGTTTGACGCCGCGTGGACGGCCCGGGAAACCGTATGCGGTCTTCCTCGAAGCCGCCGAGATTTTTAGGGAATTTAGTCGAGTAAATGCATTAATTAAATTCTTTAGGGTACAGGGAGGGTTTTTGTGTCGCCTTGGGAAATTCTCACGGGGAAGTGTGCTTAGCGACGCGTCGTCGTTTGCGGAGTCTTCGAGCGCGGGGTCAAAAGGTGCGAATGTTTATTTATTACCGCGGAAACGGGTTGGGTGAATGTTGTAAAATCGCTGCGTTTATTCGGGCGGGGTGAGTGAGAGCGCTGGTGGACATTGTACCGCGCTGTATGTGTGAGTTTTGGGTTAATCGAGACCACGCGTAAGCTAATTCGAAGATCCGGGAGAACGCGACCGTTTGTGTGCGTGTGTGTGATGCGTGATGATATGTTGGAGCGAACGAGTCCCGGAAACCGGGCAAATCTTTGTTGTACGAAATTTGTAATTCGTGTGATTTGCGGGACGAGGGTTTTACTCCGGGTTCTCCGGTTTTTCCCCTCATTAGTTTATTGACTTCATTTAATAAAGATTCGAGTCTTGGTTCCCGTACTCCAGAGTTATTTTATTGTATTTTCGCGTTTGTGTTGTGTGTCGCCCGAACAGTCTGTCGCTTATCCAGCCACTCTACCTTCGAGATGACAGCAGTCTAGCCGGGACTGTTAGGTTTCTCTCCTGGTGCATTTCGATGCGCCTGGCGCCCATTCCTTCGGGATAAAAATAAAGGGAGAGAAACTCGAGTTTGTGGTAGGCGATTTTCCGTTCGAAGGAAATCGCGCTACAAAAATTGGCGCCCAACGTGGGGCTCGACTGACTGCTCGGAAATTTTGTTGTTTTTTTGGAAATAATAAAAAAAAAAAAAAAAAAGATTTTGGTTTGAGAGCTGACGGGATAACGGGATCGTCGTTGGAATTTTTGTACGAAATTTTATTCGATTCCGTTGTTCGAGAGCTCGCCGGTGACCGGGATTTTGCCCTTCGGTGCGAGTGTTGTGTTGTATGGTATAGCGGTGGCCGGGCGACTCGGCCTTGTGCGAGGTTTCGTCCGGGACGCGCTCGTGTGTTTGTGTGCTCGGGTGTTGATGTTTTTTTTTGTACGCCAGTTCGAGTTTGACGTTACGAATTTCTCGGATCTGGGCAGTTATAAGAGCGGTTCGATTTTAGCATTGGGAGAGAATCGGCGGGCTCGGTGCGCCTGTACCGGTGTCTTGGTCGGTGTCTCTCTCGTGCGATCGTACTCGCGTAGAGCGGCCTATAGTGTGTGCTCGGGTAAAAGTATGTTTCCGGTTCTTACGGACTGACTATTTTCCTTTCGGTTTATTTATTGACGTTTATTTATTTATTGATTCCTGTTTTATTCGATTTTATTTTGATGGACTTTTACTACCGATTTTAGTTATTGATTATTTAGTTATCTTTTGTTTACTGATTTTATTTATTAGTCTTTCCGTGATTGTCGCTTATTTATTGACTTTAGAATTTTATTTTATTTGTTGATTTATTTCGGGCTTTTATTTCTTGACTTTCCGTTGTTTTGCTTTTATTTAATGACCTTATTTAGTATTTTATCTATTGACTTTCTCGTGTCTTTTACTTTTATTTATTGACTTTTACTTGGTTTATTAATTGGTTTTATCATTTGACTTGATTTATTTTATTTAGTGATTTCGTTTATTTTGTTTTGACCCGTTACCGGATTTTATCGTCTTTATTCATTGACCTTGACCGTAACTGACTGGACTGAGATTTTATTTTCATTAGCTTGACGTGACTTCATCTTACCCATTTTAATCCTTTGACTTTATTCCTTTTAATCCTTTTTCCTGTTATTTGTTTATTTATTTACTTTGTGTTGTCCTGTCACATGGATACGTGATTTATACCTGCGAGTGTTCCCGGTTTTCTTATTTATTAATTTCACCGATACAATCTTAAGGGGGGAAGTACTATCGGGTGAGCAGCGTTTCCCGATTATCAGATAATTTCGGGACTGCCACGGGTTTATTGGCTGATTTTTAAGACGAAATTGTACTCGGATGCGTCCCTTGTGCTTTGCCACTCGGGGTACTCGTGCCTTCGGGGATCATGGAACTTATTAATATTATTGTTGTTCAAATTAAATTTAAAGAAGAAAAAAAAGAGTTGTATTGGTCAAAGAAGATCCGATCGTGGATGCTAATCCGGAGTTTACCGGTTCATTAAGGGAGGTATTTCCCGGGATGCGGACCCATGAGATTCGTTGTACCGGATGTATACTTTGCCTCGTCGAAGGGACTTGAGAACCTGGTTTTGTTTATTTCACGGTTTATCCGAAATTGGTGTTGCGTCGAGTCAGCGTGGTGGTCTTATCAAACCATTTGCACTGTTCTCACGTGAGCTAAATATTTTATCGGTTACCATACAGCTAATATTCGAAACGATTTTGATGAACGACTTGAAAGTTTCGTTGATATTCCCGGAGGATACGCGGGTGCTTTCCGAGGGTAAATCGTCCGTTTCCGTCTCCGAGTTGATTTCCGATTTCTAGTCGGCTATAATTCTGGCCATGTTTCCTCGGGTATGGGGTTACGGTCCATTGTCGTGGATGTTTTTGTGTTTGTGTTCCGTCCTTTGGTAGTGACTGTGCTCAGGTTAGTTTTTCAAGGCGACATATCGGGGCGCGAGGGTATGTCCCGCGCATGTGACATTCGTGATCTTTTATTTTATTTTTATTTTCGTAAGGTACTGCGGCGTTGTCGAGATGTGAGCCGTTGTCGATGTTTCGCGTTTCAAGTTTTAAAAGTTTTTTTGAGTCCTTGGACGGGGGTGTTCCGACCGAGGGCGGTCGGGGTTTTAAGGGGGGGAGTGTTTGTAGCGTGGCAAAATTTTGTGCCGCGATTTTCGGCTCGTTCGGGCTCACACAAGGCGACACCGCAGGGCCTAGTTATAATGTAGGATATTTAGTAATTATTTTTGTAACAAAATTTCATGTACGCCGGGACGAGAGCGCCGATCGAGGAGAGGAGTCCGACGTGAAGGTCGAAATTGGAGCCGCGAGTCGTCAAAGCTCGACTGGAATAAATTGGGAGTACCGTTCTACCTCCTTGCTGTCGGAGTCGTCAACGATATGAAGAATGATCAGCTGCGAAGATCTTCGATTTGGATTGTTCAACGCATCGTCTTGATAGTTGCAGTCGTCCGGAGTCTCGGGCTGCAGCGAAGATAATTACCGGGAGTCTCCCGTCAGGGAGAATTGAGTACCTCTGACGGAGCTCTGTATTACCGGCGTTAGAAGAAGATTGCGTGCGCGGGAGAGATCGATGTGCGAGTCGATGGGCGTAGCGTTCGGCTGTGCCGGAAAGGGCCGAGGAATGCCCGAAATGGTGCGAATTTGTCGTGATGATTAGGCAGGGAGGTAGGGATAACGGTAGCGAGCGAGATCGCGAATCGATGCTCGGGGCACTTCCCCGTTGTGAGTTCGAGCGAGCTGATCGATTTCGTCAGTCATCGGGCTTCGGGAATTATCCATTGGAGGGAGGATGGATCTTTTACGGCGACGATATCCGGACCGTTTTTCCCGTTTACGTGGCTGCGACTCGATACGGTGAGCTCTCGTCCAAGAGTTTTGTATTTTGTGTAAGGTCACGGCCAATTAGTATTTTTGTGCATTTTGTAATCCCGAGTGCGGGAAAATTATAATGTGTATCGACAGCGTGCTTCGTTCGGCCGTGCCGGAGGGATCGGGACCGCCGTGTTTCGGCAGGTGTGTGTGTGACGTCGTGTACGGGTTTTGTTGTTTTGTTTGACGCCGCGTGGACGGCCCGGGAAACCGTATGCGGTCTTCCTCGAAGCCGCCGAGATTTTTAGGGAATTTAGTCGAGTAAATGCATTAATTAAATTCTTTAGGGTACAGGGAGGGTTTTTGTGTCGCCTTGGGAAATTTTCACGGGGAAGTGTGCTTAGCGACGCGTCGTCGTTTGCGGAGTCTTCGAGCGCGGGGTCAAAAGGTGCGAATGTTTATTTATTACCGCGGAAACGGGTTGGGTGAATGTTGTAAAATCGCTGCGTTTATTCGGGCGGGGTGAGTGAGAGCGCTGGTGGACATTGTACCGCGCTGTATGTGTGAGTTTTGGGTTAATCGAGACCACGCGTAAGCTAATTCGAAGATCCGGGAGAACGCGACCGTTTGTGTGCGTGTGTGTGATGCGTGATGATATGTTGGAGCGAACGAGTCCCGGAAACCGGGCAAATCTTTGTTGTACGAAATTTGTAATTCGTGTGATTTGCGGGACGAGGGTTTTACTCCGGGTTCTCCGGTTTTTCCCCTCATTAGTTTATTGACTTCATTTAATAAAGATTCGAGTCTTGGTTCCCGTACTCCAGAGTTATTTTATTGTATTTTCGCGTTTGTGTTGTGTGTCGCCCGAACAGTCTGTCGCTTATCCAGCCACTCTACCTTCGAGATGACAGCAGTCTAGCCGGGACTGTTAGGTTTCTCTCCTGGTGCATTTCGATGCGCCTGGCGCCCATTCCTTCGGGATAAAAATAAAGGGAGAGAAACTCGAGTTTGTGGTAGGCGATTTTCCGTTCGAAGGAAATCGCGCTACAGGTCATACTCGCACTCCCATATTTCTGTTAACTCATAGCCGCTGTTTCTGATTCTATTAGCTATAGCGATGGTTCTCTCGAGACGCTCGTTCATCGGTATACCGCCGCACTCTCCAGCTCTGTTCATGAGAAAGCAGCGCGAACACCCGTGCCAGTAACAGCCGTGAAATTGTAATACGTGTGTTGCGTGAGGGGTTTCATAGTAACCGTCAACCAGCAGGTTTTGAGGTAATTTAAACTCGCGCGATCGGCCTGCATGAATAATGCGCTGAGCGAGAGAATGCTCCATCCACACGAGCCACGAGACCGCTTTTTTCGACTGATTATGCGCCCATCTATATCCACCCGCTGGTATAACGCCAATCGTCTCGGGTTTCAGAAAATTTTTACGAAAAACCTGAAAGCACGCTGATGCTATTGTCGTGCTCTCGTCAAAGGGGCAAACGTTGCCAATGGTCATGAACATTTTGCGGAAAACCACGCATGCTTGTCTCAGTATCGTGACATCGGTCGTGCAGTACTCTACAATCTCTTTTGCAAAATCGAATACATAATTGGCGGCTGTCGTCTCGCTGTACCAGGCATATAATTTTTCTCGCTCAGCCGTTCGCATCGTTTCAGGACTATAATATTCTATAGGTGGTAGAGGGCCGACATAATTTTGATTTTCGGGTGTGTTGAACAAATGTGGGAAAGTCCCTTTAGCAGTGGCACCCTGCAGGCCGAAGGCCTTTGGTAGAGCACTTAGAGGCATATGAAAGTAGTGTAGGCTATCGAGAAACACGATCTTCCCGATACGCATGGTGATAATCTTTGTGCCGTTCATTATTAGCGTCGGTAACTGTGTTTTTTTCTCGTTAATCAGGTATCGTAAGACGAACTGGGCATCAAAACCTCCTGCGTTATGTGCAATTAAGATTGTTTTCGCATATTTTTCGGCATTTTGCATCGCTAATTCCACGAGCTGACTTACGGGATTATGTCTGAATACAAACTCGTGGGGCCCACAATTTTCACAGGGTTCAGCGATAGAATCGTTGTCGCAGCAAAGAGTGCAAACTCGCTGAGCTACGCAAAGATTCGGCTCATGTACGAATGTAGTCGCGTCTCCGTTTACAGGCGTACACTGTTGCGTTTCGAAGTCATAAAAAATAAAGAGATTTGTTTTTTTTAGATCTTTTATGCGTATCGGTGTCACGAAGCACAGATGATTGAACGGTTGAACAGATTTACATATTTTACAGAATCCTACGCCGCATTTGTGTTTCTTTTTCTCTTCCAAAGGTCGTACCGCTTGAAAACAGTTACGACAGCGTCTCAGAACTTTACAAACGTTGACTGTCTTACGATAATACTTTCTATCGATCGTATGATTTCGAAAACACTATGCTCCAAAAAAATCGCGATTACATGTCGTGCAATTGAGAGCGTTATTTAAGGTCTGGTTGCACGGAGGCGATACCCAGCATCGCGGACATTTTTTTTTTTGAACATCTGTGCTCTGCTCGCCGATATAGAGCGTTACAACTCGTGCAAAAATTTGAACTGCCTACAGCGCCCATGAGATTTAAAATCGGCTCAAAATGGTGCGAACGTTCGCTATACAGAATATACAGAGTGTGTCGAATCGTGCCTACTGTATCCAAAACTTGTTGTGTGCCATCGAACAGCGCTTTTTTCCTACGAGTCCCTAAGCTCAAGAACTCAAAAACCACGATCGCGATGCCGTCTCGAGCCAAATAATCCTGATAGCTCGCAACCTCACGCACACCGCAACCCGCCCTCGGCACACGCACATTTGCGGCTGTCGTAAGCTCAAGCGCTGCATTCTTTTGTAATAATCCTCTGGGTTGTCTTATACGGTGCCAATTAGTGTCGAGCGCACCAGTTCGTATTTCTCCTCGTTCAGCGTACGCCCGGGCTGTGACCAATGAGCGCGGTAAACATAAATTATCGTCGTTTCGAATCGATAGAATGGATCGTTTTGCGATGCCCTCATACGTAAGTTTTTTCCGACCCCTACCCTCTACACCCTTGACGATACACGTTTTTATATTACACTCGTCGTCAATATTTAAAGAAGTGGCACTTTGAGCAACACTGCTTATCAACTGCCATATATCTTGAAAAGTGAGATCGCGTACCGGTCGAAAAGAAACCCATACGGGACCGTGCGCTAGACCGCTCGCGGTAAACGAGATACCCGCATAATCACTACCCTCGCAGGAGCTGGTGATATGCGTCAGGAGATCGCGGAACGCCCCTTCTAGCCACTCTATAACACTATTAAAACTGGCCGGTGGTTGACGAACGCGCATCGTCGTCTCACGTCCGCGGAGCTTGAAGCGTTTAAAATAACGCACGGCGTCTTGAATAATTTCGAATCGATCTCCTGGTGGCCTGATGTCTCCGAATGACTCATTCCTAGCAGCGTTACGCGGCCGGCCCGAACCCTCTTGTACTTCTGCAAACGAAATTATATACTATCATTTAGAATTCATTGATACAGTAGAATAAATGTAAATTATCAGTACCTTATAATCCTAGAAACCCAGACCTGCACGTTATAGGCGATCTACATGATAAAATGTAATGAATACAAATTATTCTATAATTTATTATTTCTACAAGTGGGCGCAAATATTTACCTGCGAGACCCAAGAGCTGTTGAACCCAGCGGTAGTCTTTTTCCGGCTTCTCTGCTTCATAACCGTCAGAAAATTCCCATGGTTGGCGTTCCTGGAGGTCGAATGTCTCAGGGCTGCACAAACCGTGTGGTCCTGGTATAAGCTCCTTGACCTTAGATGGTCCTGCTACAGGTTCACGTTCATTGGGCTGCTCTTCTTCCGCAGTTCCTTGAGAAGCTGAAAAAATGTCGCTGTTGAAACAATTTGCTTTCTCTTTTACTTTAGAATACTTACAATTTCTGGAATGTTGGACGGCCTGATTCTCTTCTTCTTCTTCCACAATCCGTGTTTGCTCTATGAGGTCTGCTTCTTCATCACTCGTTGCATCCAAGAGGCGATAACCTATACAATAAATGAAAAGGGTCAACTTCATGGCACGCTCAAACGATATTATCGAATTTTTTTCTCCTGGATTAGCTTAAGTTACCCCTTACAACGCTAACATTTTTGTCAGTTTTCGCGTATCTCTCACCGTTCTCGAGATATTTAATAATTTCGCTTTAAGGGGGTGGTTTCAAGATTTTTATTGGCGGATCGGATAGGCTATCCCCTGCTATGTGCCCCCAACGGGGGTGACCAAAATTTTGTCCGTTTTCGCCTATCTCTCACCGTTCTCGAGATATTTAACAATTTCACTTTAAGGGTAACTTCAATAATCATTATGGGGGTGATTTTATTGGTGCATCGGGTCCGTCCGTCTGACCACGCACCCCCCTGTGTAACCCCCCAAAATTTTGGCCGTTTTCGCCTATCTCGCACCGTTCTCGAGATATTTAACAATTTCACTTTAAGGGTAACTTCAATCATCATTATGGGGGTGATTTTATTGGCGCATCGGGTTCGAGCGTCCGACTACGCACCCCCCGGTGCAACTTCCCAAAATTTTGGCCGTTTTCGCCTATCTCGCACCGTTCTCGAGATATTTGACAATTTCACCTTAAGAGGCAGCTTCACCGTACGCTGCTAATACGGCTGTCGTATATTACTAACTGACGCCCAAACCGCATGGCCGCACGGTGAAGCTGCCTCTTAAGGATAAATTGTCAAATATCTCGAGAATCGGTCAGCTTCACCGTGCTCACTAATAAGGCTATCGTAGGTTGCTAAGAGGCGGTCAAACCGAGCGGCCGCACGGTGAAGCTGCCTCTTAAGGATAAATTGTCAAATATCTCGAGAATCGGTCAGCTTCACCGTGCTCTCTAATGAGGCTGTCGCAGGCTACTAAGAGGCGGTCAAACTGAGCGGTCGCACGGTGAAGCTGCCTCTTAAGGATAAATCGCCAAATATCTCGAGAACGGTGAGAGATACGTGAAAACGGACGAATTTTGGGGGGTTACACAGGGGGGTGTGCAGTCGGGCAATCGATCGCGATCCACCAATAAAAACACCCCAATAACGATGCTTGATGCAACCCCTTAAAGTGAAATTATCAAATATCTCGGAAACGGTGAGAGATAGGCGAAAACGGACAACGTTTTGGGCACCCCCTGCGGGGGTGTCAAGCGGGGGTGGCTTAACCATATCCACTAATAAAAGTCATGAAACAAGCCCCCTTAAAGTGAAATTGCTAAATATCTCGAGAACGTCGAGAGATACGCGATTTTTTTTTTTTTTTTTTTTTTTAAAGCGTCTAAGGGAACTCTTGAGTAATTGGAGAGAGGCCGGTCCTATAAATGATAAGGGCTAAATAATAATTAATAAATATTACTTACTTCTGATTTCTTTGTCTATGCCGCGGACGCATGCGACTTTTTCAAGGCCTCTTCGTTGTAATTCTTCGAACACGCATGTTAAAACCCTCTGACCGTTCAGCAACCCTCTGTTGTATGCGGTCGCGATAGCCCTTAAGGGCGCCCACCATACAACATATTTTAAGCACTTTTCGAGTTTTTGACCCGTTAAGTGTTTCAATTTTGCACACCATTTTTCAGTACAGTGTCGACGAATCTGTGCACTGCACGGTTTTGTAAATTTCAATAAAATTCGGATACTCTCGCGAAGGGTGTGGTCCGTCATTATTGCACGATAAAAAGATAACGCATCGATGCCTGACTAAATCACGACTGACCGCTCCTCGCAATTTTAGATGCATATAAAACCCGATATGTTATTATGTCTCTGGACACGCGCGTAAACTTTATCCTACCGCTTTGTTCTCAACTACTGTTTACTCAGCAAATCATTTGGTTGCGCGAAAAAATCGTGAGGCGCGGTGCTGTCAGTATTTCATCAGATCTCGTGCCGATAAAATTAAAACGGAAACCCTTAAAAAATGGCTTACGAATTTACCGTGTGCAGTGAATCCTCGTACGGCGATAAAGCTGATAGTGAGAAAAAAGCGTACGAAATTTTCGAGTGTATCAAATACGAGAGCTGGGTCGACGATGGTGGTTTTGGTGACGCAGAGGAAGAGCCATGGTATTATAATGGTGTGACAATAGAGTATGGTATACGCGTAAAAGACGTTAATGCGCCTCCAAGATTATCGCCGCGCGTTTCATGGACGCTGCGTGTGGCGGCCGATGGTAGTGAGGAAATTCGGTGGTCGGCAAGCTCATTGCAATACTTAGCCCTTGCGACGGTATTAAATAATATGACTCGTTACAGCAGGGAGGATTGGGCTATGCTCCGTCACCTGTTGGGTAAAATTGATACCCATAATAAAAAAATTTCGCTCGATGCTGTGGACATGAGTTACGTTCTGATTCCACAGTTGTGCAAATTTGTGCATTGGTCTTGCCCGTCGGGTAATGGGCAAGACCCTCGTAATATAAATATATGGTTACGCGAACCTCTCGAGTACATAGCGAACTCTCTGGTGGCATATCATTCGCGTCATCGGGATTTGCGCGTGTATGACACCCGCACCGGTACATCACGCGTGCCGGAAATTTGGCGTTGCTGGAACACAACGACATTATCTCCGAATTACTACCACTACACGTGTAAACAGACACGCTGGTGGTTTGACATGCGGGGCCCGTATTACGTGGACGTAGATCGTCCATGTAAAAGACGAAGACGCGGCGATCCGAGTCTGTGCTTTGACCCTGAGGAGTCAGCAGACTCGGAAGAAGAAGACAGAGCCGCATATGATTATCGGTACATTTAAACGCAAATAAAATAAAATATAAATATAAATATAAATATAAATATAAATATAAATATAAATATAAATATAAATATAAATATAAATATAAATATAAATATAAATATAAATATAAATATAAATATAAATATAAATATAAATATAAATATAAATATAAATATAAATATAAATATAAATATAAATATAAATATAAATATAAATATAAATATAAATATAAATATAAATATAAATATAAATGTGCATATCTGTGACAGTCTCCAGATTTTGCAGAATCAGCACGAGACTGGGCGGCGGCTATGATCTCATAAGAGAGGCCGTCAGTACACAGTGGGATCGTGCCGGCGACACATCGCTCTGTAAAAAGTGAATCGAAATGTGTTATAATCGTGCTCCGATCGAGGAGGTGTCTGCCGTACCCCTTTCGGGGCCTTTGGAGCAGGAGCCCGAGGAGGAACGGCGTCCACGTCCGGCACGGAACAATATCCGTAAGTTTTATTTATTTTATTTATTTTATTTATTTTATTTATTTTATTTATTTTATTTATTTTATTTATTTTATTTATTTTATTTATTTTATTTATTTTATTTATTTTATTTATTTTATTTATTTTATTTATTTTATTTATTTTATTTATTTTATTTATTTTATTTATTTTATTTATTTTATTTATTTTATTTATTAAGCATATACGTTGCTAGTATCTCGTTCGTGTCACGCTTTTCAAGCAGCACCACCCGTGGTATACGCGGTAGCGGTCGAGCCTAGTGACCAGACGTCCGCGGTTCGAACCCACCTTTAGTACTTTTTAATTTTTATTTATTTTATTTATTTTATTTATTTTATTTATTTTATTTATTTTATTTATTTTATTTATTTTATTTATTTTATTTATTTTATTTATTTTATTTATTTTATTTATTTTATTTATTTTATTTATTTTATTTATTTTATTTATTTTATTTATTTTATTTATTTTATTTATTTTATTTATTTTATTTATTTTATTTATTTTTCAGAACGCGTGAGATACGCGGGAGAGGAGGAGGAGAGGACGCATCGACGTCGCCGGCGGCTGCGCTACGCTGATTATGTCAGTGTGCAGTCGCCGGCTGTCACCACTGAACACGTCATGTGGGAGCGGGATGGGCAGGAGCCGCTCCGCGTCCCTGTCTTCGATGACCGTCGCTGGGTGCATCGAGGTGAAAATGAAGACCAGCCCACTAGATAGACGGTAGGTTATATAATAATAATTTTTTGTTATGATAATAATATGATAATAATTTTTTTGTTTTACAGGTTTTACAACTTCAACGCGCACGGGAGCAGCGAAGAACATTAAAAATATAAATATAAAAATATTATAAATCATAATTACAAATATAAATAAATAAAAAAAAATAAATTAAATAAAATTTTTATTTCTTCCGGGGTGCACTGTGGTGACTTCCGCACACGCTCCCGTCCCCCCTCTCTATCACACGCACCTCCGGGCGCGGTCCGACCGGGCGCGGTCCGACCGGGCCCGAGGAGTGGGGATAGGAGTGGGGATGGGAGTGGGGGGGTCTCCATAGTGCACCCCTTACTACTTTGGCATGACAACAAGAAAACAATTGCAGAAAACTACGCGAGGAATTTTGCATTTTCATTCTCGTTAAAAAAAAGAAAGCTAATAAGCGAAACAGAAATACGATGTTACCAACACACCAGTCAGCCGCACACCTGTATTAATAAGCTAGCTAAATTGGACAAAAAATAAAACCCCTCGATGTCGAGCATCCGTTCAGATAGAACAGAGCGTTAACAAAACGTTATTGGAAGGTTGTTCTGCAGACAAAGATACGAAATAATATCAGTCAGGGTATTAAAATGACGGGACAGGTATAGAATAGACACGTTCGCGTTGGTATGAAAGTCGTCCAACATCCGGCTTTACTCGTCACCAGATGAATTCAAAAATATTTATTATTATTTCTAAACAATAATTATTATGGAATTAGACGATAATTATCGGCGATAGATACAATGGTTTTTTTTACACATTTGTTTATTACAAGGAATTTACTAAATTTATTATTTTTGTTTTGTTTTTCCTTAAGTAATACGATGATCATCGAGGTGCATATAGCACAACCAACAAGCTTAGCGGAGAGAAGAAGGTGAGAATTAGTTCGACATTGGGATGTAAAGATAAAGAAAATAAAAAGAATCGATATCAGTTGACGAGGAGAAAAATTATACTGTGTCGTCACGCATACCGTATCGTATTATCAATATATATAAAATCATCAACGTATGTTGATAATATTATTGATGTATTGATGATACAGAAAGTCCACGCTGTATTCTTATTTAAGCTATGTGCCCGACTCTGTGTATCTCGCCGTTCGCTTGTGACACTTTCACAAAAATTTAACGAAAAGATCTTCGTCAATTAAATAATTAAATAACACAAATTATGCAACTGTTGCACTTTCGTAATAACTTAAAATATTAGATCGTTGTATAGAGTGTCTGCGACGCCCATAGCAGACACTGAATTTGTCGAATATAAGTGAAAATGGACGAACGAAGATATACATCAAAACAACTGTTACGTCCTGCCTCGTATATACAATTATTTTTGGTGAAACAACAAGAATTTTCTATTTTTTGAATTCAGACATTACGCCTGAATATATTAACGATTCTCACGCTCCGCCGTTCCCACGGCAGAGCTATTTCTTTCATTTAATACATACATATATATTTTTATTTCATCACCCAAGAGTGCTGGACTCGCTCCACCGGACGAGAATATTAGATTTCTGCAAATCCACATCCGCTCGTGCCAGACGCGAGCGTCTGCTTTTTACTTTCCCACATATTGGGTCTTCTCCAGAGCTCGCGCGTGGCATGCAAATTCAGCACTTTTGGGCCGCTTCACGGCAACTAACCGCAGAGAACAAAGCAGTCTTCACCGAAACTTCGAGCAGAACAGTCCAATAGCTGGTCCTCAACCAAGCTATTAATCTACGCATTTATTTTGCTTTATATCGAGTCAATCTTCGTTAGTTTCAAGCCCAAGGGCAATTTTTCAACCATTGTAATACCAACACTTTCAAGTCGCATTTTTATTCAGTTTAATCCGTGTTAATAAATCTGCAATTCACCCAGGAACAGAATATTTTATTCCATTCGGAGAGCGAACCCAAATTTAAGTTACGCACGCGTGTTTGTCTAAAATAACCTCTGAGGTTCCGCGACCGGAGACCCACCTCTGAGTCGCCGCGTCAAGTCTCCGTTTACCTCTGAACGCCGCGTCCAAGTCATTCGTATCTCTCAGATCGCCGGAACACAAGTTCGATTATTTTCCTTTAATCTATATATATACCGCTGAGACGTAACATTTTTTGGTGTCAGAAGTCGGGATTCGAATCTCCGAGGTCCGGGTTTTCGTGCAGTCATACGGGACTTCATCAAGTGACTGTGAAAAGTGTTTCAAGACACTGAACTTTCAAAGAAGAATCCATCAAATTCAACATCTGCTGCCAGGAAACACCGGGGACAACGATGTTCATCGGATTCGTCGTATTCCTCGCCAGCATTGCGTAAGTAAAAATTAATCACTAACTGAATATATTGTTCGCTCTGGATAAACCATCTATCCTAGACTCTCTCCCTCCTTCTAAAATTTTCAGTAAACTCCAAACCCTTTTTGTTTGCAAGAAAAATTCAAAGATCATTACTTAAAAGAAATAGAAATACTTAATTTTCAAAAATTTATAAACAAATTTCAAACTCACAGTAAGAATTCTAAGCAGAATTGTGAGGTCCCCCGAGAATTTACTTTTGTTCAAATTATTATCGAATTTCCGTCAGTAACCTAAATTTAGTAGATTCTCAAAAACAATGGCTCACCATCGATCCGGTACCCCGGAACCCCACCTGGGAGCAAATTTCCCAGATGACCTAGACCCATACCCTCCTGCGGAAGCGGGTTTACCCCTTAACCCACACTCAGATCTCCATAGAAGTCAAAACCTGCCTAATTTGAACCTCCCAAACCAACAAATGGCTCCAGTTTCTGTCTCTCAAACCTCACATCAAGCCCCTAGTCTGGAAGCGCATAATTCCAGATCCGAATCTGATTTACGATCCAACCAATCGTCCTTCGATTTACCCCCTCAACATAGAAACAATCGACTCAGAAACGATTATGTTCCCCCGCGAAACCCTCCACCTCCTCCACCAATGATACCAAACGCCGACGTCGCAATGATGTCCGACTTTCGTAGATTAAATCTACGCACCGACAACGACTGGCTTATGAAATCGCTAATGCCTATCCCGGTATTCGACGGAAAAAATATGCCTGTCGAAGAATTCGTGTCTGATGTTAAATATGCTATGTCGACCTTGGAAGTGACGGATTTCGCGAAGTTCCGATATCTCCTGTTTAACAAATTCAAGGGAGACGCCCGCAGCCAGATCCATCTGAAGCGAGGCGAGTATACTTCCGTCCAAAAGATTCTAGACGATCTAATCTCGTTATATTCACAAAAAAGGGCACCTTGGCCCTGAAAGTAGAACTCGCCGATATGGCTCAAGGGACGTACGCGTCGATATCCGATTTCGCATCTAGAATTAAGAGAATAACCGAACAGTTGCATCAGAGCGTGATCAGTGAACACCGATCCGCTGCGGTAATACGAGAGTTGCAAGACGAAAACCGAAGAAACGCGTTAGAACGGTTCAATAAATGTCTTAAAGAAAGTCTGGCCGATGTTGTTTGGCAAAGAGAACCAGCTACTCTTCAAGAAGCTATGGCTTACGCGAAGGAGGCTGAATAAATATTTAAGGACCGCGAACGCGTGCGTAAAAATCGTGAGAAATTCGACTTGCGTTCCGCCGGGAGGAAATCGCGAGACCGCGATTCTGAAGGTGAACGCGAGCGCTCTAGGAGTCGCGAAGATCGAGAGAAACAACTAAAATCGGCGATGCGATCCAGTCGAGACCGCGATCGCGACACGTCGCGATCTCCGTATCACTCACGATCTCGTGGTTCAACCGCGCGCGTACACTACGCCGACGCGAAAAGAGACGAATTTTGCCGGTATTGCAAACACCCGGGCCACACAATCGACGATTGCTGGAAACTCCAAAACCGGAAGAAGTATGAAGAACGCGATCGACAACGCGAAAAAGACGCTGAATCACCCCGACCGAGAGACGGGAGCCGTGACTCTACTAATAGCCGCCGTTCCGATAACAGCCAGTTCGGAGATCGTTTCGGTAACTCTTCCCGCGATTACTCTCGAGGAAAGTACCAATCCCGTCGCGAAAGAAATAATTCGCGCGATCAGGACGATCGAAGGAAAAGTCGCGAATCGGATACCGAATCAAGCCGGAAAAATCAGGATCGGCACGAAAGATCTCGCGACGCACGTCGATCACGATCCGATCATAAAGGAAACTGCTCAGACACGGATGACGACCGTCGATCATCTCGCCGCCGCGATAACAGCTACGATAACAAAGACAAGAGATCGGCGCGAAAGAACGATAACAAAAATAAATCATCCCGTTCGTCATCATCCGACTCAAGCGACGACGATCGCAAACGAAAACACAGACGAAACAACAAGAGGCCGTCACATAAAGAAAGAGATAGTTCCGCAACCTCACGTGCTTCACGTGACTCGCGAGATCGGTCCGCGAGCAGCCGAGATAACAGCAACTCGCGACCGGTGAAAAGTGACACCAAGTCTTCGGAGACTTTAAACTCCGAAGCGGCTCGACGCAGCGCGACGTCGAGCGACAAGTCGAAAGCGCTGAAAATCCCCGAGTCAAAGTCCGTAAAGCCAATATTCGCCAATGTCCGTTTCGTGAGGACAGCGTTGTGAAACTCTCGTCCCCCGATTTGAAAAACGACTCTGCTATGTTTTACGTGGACAATGGTTCGGACATATCAATTATTAAAAGGAAATTCTTATCGTCAAAAATAAAGATCAACAAAAATACCATTTACGAGATTTCCGGCGTGACAGATGGCAGGGATTTTTCCCAGGGGTCGGTCATACTGGAAGTGAACGGTCTGCACGTCGAATTTCATGTCGTCTCGGACCGCTTCCGCATAACGGAAGACGGACTACTCGGACGTGATTTCTTCCGACAATATAAAGCAGACATAAGCTATTCCAACGGCTGGATAATCGTCCCAGAACCCTTCCGAATAATCCCTTTTATCGATACGGAAACCATCGACGTTCCCGCCAGATCCAGGAAATTAATGAAAATTAATATTTCCAACGACCTCCAGGTAGGCTATGTAAATAAGATGGATTTCGCAGACGGTGTTTACTGCGGCAACGCTGTGGTCAAGAACCGAGGTGGCCATGCATATCTGTACGTAATAAATACAATAGACACAGATATCACTCTCGTCGTACCTCGCGTCGAGCTCGAGCCCTTCGAGGAATACGTCGAGCAATCCTCGGAAAACACCGACTCGTTCCACGAATGCGCTGGACCGCCCGCGCACTCCCCGGTACACGGGAGTGACAGAGCGCGATGCTGCGCGGCACGCGCTGACGGCGAGGGCAGCCACTGTGGCATGATGGCCGACTTGCTGCTCCTGTTGCGACTGGATCATCTTACACCGCCCGAGCGCGAGCATGTTATCTCGCTGATAAGCGAGCGGCCATACCTATTCCACATACCGGGTCAACCTTTTGGAAAAACAAACGTGGTGTCCCATAAAATTTACACCACAGACGATTTACCTATAAATACGAAACAATATCGGTTTCCTCAGAACATGAAAGAGGAAATTAATAAACAAGTTACCGATCTTTTGGAAAAAGATATAATTCAACTCTCGACTTCACCCTTCAACTCGCCACTATGGATCGTCCCTAAAAAGGCCGATTCCCACGGCATAAAAAAATGGAGGATGGTCATCGATTTCCGAAAATTGAACGAAAAAACTGTCGCTGACGCGTACCCATTACCGAACATTACCGATATCTTGGACCATCTGGGCAAAGCTCGATATTTTTAGATTTTCGACCTCGCTTCAGGGTTTCACCAAATACCCATGGACCCAAACGATCGACCGAAAACAGCATTTTCCACGCCACACGGACATTACGAATTTAATCGCATGCCCTTCGGGTTGAAAAATGCCCCAGCCACTTTCCAACGACTTATGGATCAAGTCCTGACTGGTCTACATGGTATCGAGATGTTCGTATACCTAGACGACATCGTTATATATGCCGATTCGCTGGAAGAACACGCGAAAAAATTTCGTCGTCTCGCTGCTCGTCTGTCGAAGGCTCAGTTGTCTCTCCAACCCGACAAGTGCGAGTTTCTTCGTCCCGAAGTCGTCTACCTCGGCCATATCATCAGCCGAGAGGGAGTTAGACCAAATCCCGAGAAATTGGTCGCCGTAAAAAATTTCCCGGTGCCCAAAAATGTTAAAAACATCAAACAATTTTTGGGTTTGGTCGGATATTATCGACGATTCATCGAGAACTTCGCTCTTATCGCAAAACCTCTGACGATTTTATTAAAAAAGAACACGCCGTTCGAGTGGAAAGACGAACAAAAATCAGCTTTCGAAACGTTACGAGACAAATTATGCGAGGAACCTATCCTCCAGTACCCTGATTATAACAAGCCTTTTATCATCACGACCGACGCGTCAAATTACGCGCTCGGCGCCGTGCTCAGTCAGGGCGAGGTAGGCAAAGACCTTCCCATCATATATCTCTCTAGGACATTGTCCGACACCGAAACAAGATACGACGCGACCAAGAAAGAAATGCTGGCCATTGCATACGCCCTCGAAAATTTTCGGTCGTATATATATGGTAGAAAATTCATCCTGGTTACCGATAACAAACCTCTGACCTGGATCGAAGGTTTGAAAGATCCTAACTCACAGTTGCGACGATGGGCTGAAATTTTTGACGGCTGCAATTATGAAATTAAATATAAGCCGGGGCGATCTAACACAAACGCCGACGCGCTTTCTCGAAACCCCGCAGAGATACCAGCCGAAGCCAACGTCGTCAACATACGACCATTAAACTCTAAGAGACATCGCTCATCCGATTCATCCTCGGGCACTCTTCCCAAAAGTACCGATCCTTTAAGACCTCACAGACCCACGAAAAGAACCTGCAAATACAAATCGGGCACTTCATCGAGCCCAGAGGATCACGATACGAGGAAAGTACGCCGAAGGAAAAAGAAACGTAGGCACCCACCATCAGATGACTCCGATCGAAGGAAGAGACCGCAACCTAAGAAAAGGACGGTCAAACTAAACGAGGATTCGGAATCCTCCTCACCTGAGGAAGATATCCCGAGCCCCCCTGGACATCAACCACCTCCGACCTTGAGCAGACGCCGAACGCTACATATCCCAGACGAGCTCAGCAGCATCTGCGACTCATCCGAGGATGAGACGGAAAAAGACAGGGAAATACCCAAACGCCCAGCTCGAAAACGGGGTCGGAAAACATTACACGTCCCTGACGAGCTCAGCAGCATCTGCGACTCATCCGAGGATGAGACAAAAAAAGACCGGGAAATACCCGAACACCCAGCTCGAAATCGGGGCCGGAAAACATTACATATTTCTGATGAACTTAGCAGCATTCTCGATTCGTCCGAGGACGAAGACACAAGAATGAGGGAAATCGACAGAGAGTTGATCACCCCCCCTGCACCACCCAACGACCAGAATCACTCACTCGAATCCATAGTGCCACTTCGCCCAACAGAAACTTACAACTGCACAGAATCATCCGGCGAAGACGTGCGCCGATCCGAGGTTACTGGGTCGCTATACGAACCACCGACCGATAACTCGCTTTCGGGCTCGACGACAAGTTCATCCGATACCCCTGAAGAGTGCCGGAATCAAACAGAGATAGAGATCTGGCCAAAGGACACTTCAGGGTCTACAATCGAAGGGACGCCTGAACCGGTTCAGGAACGCCGCCCGCCCGATCCCATGGAAACTGAAATGATGAATGCACCCTCAGGGTCTACAACCCTATCCGACCCGCCTGTCGACCAAAATACAACAGATGACATGGACATCGAGGAAAACCAAGAAGCAGTACGGTTCATCGACGAACATATCTTGCAGAAACCGGCATGCGTGGCGTACTGGTTCCCGCAAGATCTCGTGTTCACCTCACGAGCCACCAGGTTACTCGTCGAAAAAGACCGAATTGACTGGAAGAAAATGCCGAGCGCCGCCGCACCCGGGGAGGTGACGGTACAGAAGAAAGGCGAATTATATTCCTACGGACTAGTATACGGCGTACACTTCCATACGTTCATGGACAACGACACCATCCGGTCTAACCTATCCACCATGCGTGAACTAATGCGCAAACATGATGTGAATTCACTCCGAATCTCTCTCGACTGCGATTCCTTCTCTTCAACGGACCGTAGGGCCATCGCAGAATCACTAAATTCCGCCTTTAACGGTACAGGGGTTGAGGTATTTATCTGCACACGTTCGATAACGGTGCCCGGCCTCCTGGAACGCGAAGAAATAATTTTGGAAAATCACAGTTCTACTACAGGAGGTCACAAGGGAGTGACTAAGATTTATCAACGAGTCTCTCAATTATATTACTGGAAGCAAATGAAAAAGCAAATTGAACGCTTCGTCAAACATTGCGTACATTGTCAACGTCGAAAGCTGGTGCGTGTTAAGCACCGAGAACCAATGGTAATAACAGACACCCCGTCAGAACCGTTCGAAAAGATCTCCATCGATATATATGGCCCATTACCTACGACTCGGTACGGCTACAAAAACATCCTTACTATCCAAGATAATCTGACCAAATATTCGGTAGCGATACCTCTTGCCGAGACTACGGCAAGAGACGTTGCAACAGCCCTCGCACGGAAATACATCTGCATATACGGCGCCCCGAAGGTCATTATCTCAGATCAAGGCAGAAATTTCATCAGCGAAATCTTTAAGGAATTCGCAAAAATATTCAGGATTAAACATTATACCACGACTGTGTACCACCCGCAGTCCAACGGATCGCTAGAGCGAAGCCACCACGTACTTACTGAATATCTAAAACAGTACGTCGGTCTACAACGGGATTGGGATCGTTGGGTGCCATCGGCCATGCTTTTATATAATACAAGCGTGCACGAGGGTACCAGATTCCCACCATTCCAACTCGTGTTCGGAAGGACTGCACGAATCCCGTCGCAATTTAACTATGACCCGAAAGACCGAACATACGACGACTACTTTATCGACTTGATAAGGAAATTGCGAGCCTACAACGACGAGGCGAGGAACAACCTAATCGCCGCCAAACATCGATCAAAAAAATATTATGACCGAAGGGTTAAAAGTCACAAATATAAAGTCGACGAGTACGTCTGGCTCGAGAAAGCCGTGAAAAACGGAAAGTTCGACGATGAATACATCGGTCCCTATCGTATTTTAGAGATACTGCCGCATAACAACGTTAGGCTTAGGATTAAACCTGGCAAGAAGAGAACGGTAGACTCCGATAAGATTAAGCCATACTACGACTAATATATAAAAAAAAAATTAAATAAATAAATAAATAAATAAATAAATAAAAAATAAAAATATATATAAAAACAAAAAATAAACAAATAAAAATATACGTTTATACATTTAGGAATATATAGAAATAAAATACTAAATAAATACTAGATAATATATATGTCATCCATTCACTTCGGCTATCGCGAGCACAGCTGTTAGTCAGCGAAACCTCGTTCGTGTATACCGAGGCATCCTCTAAAAGCCTTGGCGGCTACACCGAGGGGCATCACCCGAGACGTTGCCATGCTTCCCCGTGTCGAGAAAGGCTAGGCCTATGCGACACCCATCTCCGTCGGAAGCCTCCACTCACGCTCCGCCGACTCACTCTAACTCACAGAGAATATCTCCCCGAGCTCCTCGTCCCGCGCGTGTAACACCTGTCTTGTGCGGACGTCGGAGTCTCCGCCTCGCGCAACGCGCTTATCACCGTCGTAACTATCCGCGCGACTGCCGCCTAAGCAGGCACGCACACGGATAGCCGACGCCGGGCTCTGCACACTCGCACACCGCCGCCCGCAGACCAGTGTGTCCGTGTGACCCAGCTGTGCCGCTACCCGTACCCCTAACGGGGGAGGCTAACCGCCTAGCCAATAAGGAAATGCAATAAACGAATAAACAAATACTAATAAAAAAAAAAAAATATATTCAGATTTTCAAATAAACCATTGACCAAAATTTCAATTTACAAATAAACGATAAACTAAAGTTTTAAACAAACCATTAACTAAAAATTCACATTTTCAAATAAACCATGAACTAAAACTCAAAATTTTTATAAAGATCAATTTTTCTTTTTCCTCTCAATTAACGAATGAAAAACCCCAGCCGCAGACTGGGGAGGCGAATCATCGCCTCGGGGAAGAAAGAAGATTCTGGTTCACCCTTACCTTCGATATGGCTGGTCGTGCAGCTAATCCCGGTAAGAACGACACGTCACTCTTAAGCGCCACTTGTATACACTTGTTCAAACACTGGCCACAGGGTCACGCTGCCCTGGCCGAACTATGCGGACGAGGACAAGAACTGTACATGACTTGAAGGCGCCCCAAACAACCCCTAGCGTGCCACTCCAATAACGCCTGGTGTTCATCTCGCCCGCACAAGTAACAAGTGACGAAACAATCATTTTCGAACTCCGTTAGCACCTTTACCCATCCACGGTAACACTCAATCCACCCGTTACACCCGCCGGTGCCATCGGGGACACGACACCAAGGACACAACCCCCGAAATAAAAACGCATAAAGCGTAAACGGACGTTTATCCACCGTGTCGCCCATGGTACGAATCGCCGGTAAGACTAAAGGTAGTTCCCTCGCTCCGAGCGACTACTCAGAGGGTGTAATGCGAGACTATCATCGGACAAAATGCTGACGCGCACCCAACGCACCGACACAACGACAACGGGATACGAAATGGTCCATAGAAAGACCGTTCACATCCAACGAATATGATACGCTCATGCCATGATGGCCGCCGACACCTCCGCGATGAGCTGCACCTAGCCGGTGTACCGATAGCGAGGGGGACCTCGACGCCCATCCATCAGGGCATTCAGGTAAAAAAAAATAATAATAATAGATAATAATAATAATAATAATAATAATAATAATAATAATAATAATAATAATAATAATAATAATAATAATAATAATAATAATAATAAGGGAGAAAAGAGAGACGATAAAAATGCCTCAGCATTATCGTCAGCGATATGTTCAGGCTCAACGGGAAGTAGGGCCCGCTCGAATAACGCCGCGATGCCGATCCCCTGAGTATCCCTCCATGGATCCCGACGCGGCTGAATGAGCAAGCGCTCCATGAGCCGCCTGCACTTCCGGAGCTCTCGGTTCCTCCTGCGCTCCCGGCTGACCACGTGGAGCACTCTCTCCAACTCCCATTGCTATAACATGCACAAACGAATACAATTATATTCGACTTTAATATTCTCCACCAACTTAAGCGAAGCTAGTAATAAATCACAATCCACTTACCCAATAAATAGCAAGACCGAATTCATTCCTAACTTGGTCCATTTTCGGAGATCCTTTTGTTTTTTTTTCTTTCTTTCTTCTTACGGCGTTGCGTCTCGTACAGAACTAACCGGTACGTCCAATTCGTCTGCTCGAAGCCCGAACGCGAAATAAAGTCCTAATGCGCCCGAGCAGTACGATGAGCGCTGAAAACGCAGCATCAGCGGAACTATATCTCGCCACTGGACCCGACAATCTCACTACCTCAACCCTGATTCCAGGTCCGGATTGGAGGATGGAGACTACGCCGTGACGACGATAGTAGAAAATCCCGGGATTTATTCTGATCGATGGGGAACACTCAGGACCTACCAAACGGCCTGGAATCTTATCACTCATATTGACTTGTCAAAATTCTTACAAAGGCGAGACACTCTGGGCTCCGAATGGACAAAGCTATCGCGGGAATGCCATCACTTACAGAAGTATTGCACGTCTAGGAACCATCTAACATCAATATTAAACACCATAAAAGCCCTCACAGAAGAACAAGGAGGGATAGAAGATCTAACTCAGGAATACCAAGAAACACACGAGAATAGGCGAAAACGAGCCCCCTTGGGCTTCATTGGAACTATAAGTCGGGCCCTCTTTGGCACCCTTGACGCCGAGGATGCCGAGTTTTATAATGAGCGTATCGCATCTTTGGAAAACGATACTCGCTCAATGATAGAGTTAATAGCAAACCAAACTCACTTTATTAAATCGAAATTCAACGAGGATCGCGTGAAAACCGAAAACATAACTTTGAATTTCTCGTACAAATTCACCAACATATCACAGGCAATACATATAATTACAGACAGAATGGATTCCATGCAACACGGGGAAAAATTATCTGACGCCGTAGCAACTCTCGGGCATTACGTGGCCGAGAACGAACTCGACACCGCAATCCTCACCGACGCAATTCTGTTCGCGAAACAAGGTCAACTACACCCCAGGCTCCTGTCGCCACATCAAATAATGCTAGGGGCAAAGGCTATCCAACGCCTAAAGCCTAACTCGGAATTTCCAGTTCCACTGGAAACAAAAGATGCCCCGGAATTGCTAAAATTGTCGGAAATCACGATCTACCACTCTCAAGGACGTTTAGTCTACATTATCTCCGTACCCTTACTGACCTTGCAAACTTATACGCTCTTCAAAAATTTACCTCTACCCATCTATCAGTATTCCAACCCGCAGGGTGCCAGCTTCGCCTATATTAAGCCTAAATCACCCTTCACTGCAATCTGCGACGACATGGAATCATATTTCCGACTCGACAACGACGCATTGAGAGGATGTAAGAACACCGCGGAAAAATTCCTGTGTGGGAAAACAAACATCCACTACAGGATAGACTCTCATAGCGACTGCGAGGTGAGAATCCTTGCAGATCCGCGTTTCCGGGACTTCGCAAAATGCGATGTCCGGATAAGAAACAGCAAGAGAACACACTGGTCTCGTGTGCACTCGGGAAACCAATGGATTTTCTCCGGAGCAGAACCGGAGACCATTCGCATTCGATGCGATAACCAAACATCGCGAATCATTACCGTCAATGGAACGGGTATGCTCCGCCTTCGGCCAAGATGCGAGGCTCGAGCGAGTTCGGTAATCCTCACTGCCTCGGACGACATAACAACGAAAATCGTTACGGATTTTATACCAAGGACGGCTTTAAACCTCTCTTCCCTGTACCACGACACCCTCGACTCAACCGATTCACTGAACATAGCTGATCTCCTAGCAAACATCGACACTCCTACCCCTGTGAAAGAGGGACAAGACCCCGACTCCGCAGACGGAGACGTCGAGTTCCAAACCGTGATAAATCGTGCTAACGAACTGCTAAAACACAGGAAAGTCAACGGAAGGATACGCCGCCTGGAGACCGTCGCTGGCTACTCCGGATTGGGGGTCGGCGGTTTATTAATCCTCCTGGCCATGGCCTGGAAATTTTCTATGTTTTCAAAATTTAGTTGGCTGTGCTTGCATAAGGGCTGCAGGAAACAAAACCGTCCTCAACCAACCAGGCGTCACGCTGGATTCCACGACAATCCATCCATCGAGATCGCCGAAATACGGGAACCACCGCCTGTCCCGACGGTCGCTCCCGCGACCCGGGAAACAACGAGCGGCAGGGCACTACCCGCTATTTGTCCGGCAACTCATTCGCCATACAGACCCCGAGCACTGCTACCTTCACGAAACGCACCGCAGCCGTCTATCCCCTATTTCAAGCGACTCAATGCAGGGATGATATGAATAAGTATAAAACGAGTCAAGGTAAAAGAAATAGCATAAATAAAAATAAGGAAAGAAAGAATTTTTTTTTTATATGTGTATATGTATGTATATATATATATATATGTATATGTATGCATACGTATGCAAAATTGAAAATATTGGCCCACCAATACGTGTACGGACACCCCTTCGAATACGTATGCATGTGCAGCCAAACCGGCTAATCCATATCAAGAAGTCCACAAAACTAATAAAATATTCGATAGTTACAGAGTTCACTGTTCCACCAAATCCGACAACAACGCTGCCATTCAAAAACGTCCAACCAACTGACCGAATCATCAGGAGATGCCTTTACGATACCTGAACAGACACGACGTGGGAACCCTGAACCAACGGCCCACTACAGCACCCCTACCCGAAACCAGACATCTATTACAACCAGATATTGTTAAACACGATTCGATAACGCCATGCCAATCGGCAGGTCGTGCTTCGCATTTGTAGTTCTTCTTAATAGTCGAGGCATTGTATAGCCTCGACTAATTATCAGAAGGGGAGGTGTTACGTCCTGCCTCGTATATACAATTATTTTTGGTGAAACAACAAGAATTTTCTATTTTTTGAATTCAGACATTACGCCTGAATATATTAACGATTCTCACGCTCCGCCGTTCCCACGGCAGAGCTATTTCTTTCATTTAATACATACATATATATTTTTATTTCATCACCCAAGAGTGCTGGACTCGCTCCACCGGACGAGAATATTAGATTTCTGCGAATCCACATCCGCTCGTGCCAGACGCGAGCGTCTGCTTTTTACTTTCCCACATATTGGATCTTCTCCAGAGCTCGCGCGTGGCATGCAAATTCAGCACTTTTGGGCCGCTTCACGGCAACTAACCGCAGAGAACAAAGCAGTCTTCACCGAAACTTCGAGCAGAACAGTCGAATAGCTGGTCCTCAACCAAGCTATTACTCTACGCATTTATTTTTCTTTATATCGAGTCAATCTTCGTTAGTTTCAAGCCCAAGGGCAATTTTTCAACCATTGTAATACCAACACTTTCAAGTCGCATTTTTATTCAGTTTAATCCGTGTTAATAAATCTGCAATTCACCCAGGAACAGAATATTTTATTCAATTCGGAGAGCGAACCCAAATTTAAGTTACGCACGCGTGTTTGTCTAAAATAACCTCTGAGGTTCCGCGACCGGAGTCCCACCTCTGAGTCGCCGCGTCAAGTCTCCGTTTACCTCTGAACGCCGCGTCCAAGTCATTCGTATCTCTCGGATCGCCGGAACACAAGTTCGATTATTTTCCTTTAATCTATATACCGCTGAGACGTAACACAACCAAACGAAATTTTTCTTTGTTGTCCCCCTATGGAATTTTTATCCAAGGAACAATGTTTAACTTAAAACGCAGTAGAATTAAACATTTTGGAGATCAAAAACCCCTCTGTACCCAATGGCCACTCCGAAGAGGCACTCCAATTGGCCCTTCTGTAAATAGAATGAAAATAAATTCAATATTTGGTGAACAAGTGTTTTGAACGTTAAAAATAAAACTATTTACCTTTCGTAGCATACACGCGGCCTCCATCAACTTGTCTTCGTCCATGAATGTTTCCTCCATTTTTCTTCGATCGGATCCTCTCGTGACATTCACGTGAGCTATAGATACGACATACATTAAGTGTATTTGTGTATATAAAAAAAAAACACGTAAGCGAAAATTTTACCGGAAGATAACATTTTAAGTAATCGACGATATTTTATTTATGATGACCTTTTTAAGTTTACTAAATAAAAAATACCCACCGGTTTAACGCCCTTTTATGACGTCGACATGAACCCAACTATCTGGTTTCGAGGATGAACTTTCAGTTGAGAGGTAAAAACCTTTGTCGATGATTTCTGTGTATTCCTGAATAAATAGTTCGTACGATGTATTTCAGACGTTATGCGCATGATTTGCGATTTTTCTCGCAACAGCTCCATTCAGTTGGAAATCTGAAATACATATATTATAAATTTTGTAGTCGTGTCATAAATATCACATCAAGCTAATGAAACGAATCGAAACATCTATTTAGAAAAAACGACTCAGAACAATAGAAAAAAAAGATATAAAAAAGATTTACAGCAATCCTGTGAAAAATGTGGGAAAATAATGTTTACAAAACGTTATATATATTAAACGAAAATGAACAACTAACAAATATAAACGCTATATAAAAAAAAACTATGCTTCAAATATGATTGGTCCCCTAAACATTTTTTAATTTTCACATTTGCCTAAATAATATTGTAATATACAAACCTTGTTCATATGGATCGTGTCTCTCACACGTTCCACTTGCTTTTGCCACGCGACGCACGAAATACGCTTGCCGTAATCGTTGTTCAATGCAAATTTCATCAGCGTAAACTTTCGATCTTCTCGATCAACAAGTTATCGCACGTTCTGCGACGTCAATACATCAGCAGATCCCACTGAAAAGCGCAAATAGAACAATCAAAAATTATAAAAATTCCTTCAACACTTTGCAATAAAAGTATTTGATGCATAAAAACGATTTTATAAGCATTTTTTTTAAACCCTGCCTCTATCTCGTTGTAACATAGTTTGACACAATTGCGTGCAGAGCAATTTCGACGTTATATATAGTGTATTATTTTAAATGAAATAATTGCAATCAAATTTTATTTTCATTTAAATACTTTATTATTGAATTTATCTGAGGAGAGAACAAATATTGGCCTGCAGATACACAGAACCCGACTCACGAAACTATTATTTTCTTTATTTGATTACATAAATTTTTGTCTTTTCTTTAATTAATACGATGATTATCGAGATGCATATGGCACAACCAACGAGCGTAGCAGATTGAAAAATGATGATAATATAAAAAAAATATCCATGTTGGGTTGTAAAAAAACAAACAAAAATTGATATCCGTTGACATGGAAAAAAATTACACCGTAGTCATAAAGTATTCAACATATAAAAATCATCAACGTGATCGACTTATAATATGTACAATTACAATGTCTATTAATTCTATCTCAGGAACATTTACTTACAACCTCGTTGTAACGACCTATGGGTGCAAACGAACTGCGAATCCTGTGACTCTTGCATCGTTGAACTTTAACGTCTTCCAGTTTCTGCCAAATTGACAAATGCAGATCGATGCGACTCGACAATAACAAAGTGTCTCCTCCTCCCTCGTCTCTGTAGCGGATCGAGTCCTGGTTGGTATAAGTCACGTTACAATTATCGATGCGTAGAGTCTCATGAGTCCGAAGATCCTCGTTGAATATTTGTTCTCTTTCTCGATGACATCGTCGTTGGTGCATTTGTAACCGAGGAGCTCGTAATAATACTCTTCGATGCTCCGTCCCTGCGACGACTCATAGTCGAAATAACATCCATCAGTTTCCTTGACAATAAAAAATGGTATTAAAAAAATTACAATTTCCAAAAATTGCAAGTTGCAAACTTTCCGAAGTGTTCAAACTCAAATTAAAAAAAAATTGTTTTCGACAATTTAAAAAAAAGTCAAAATTGTACCGAATCTGTAAATGAATACGAATAAAAAAAAAAAAAAAAAAAACTAAACAGAAAAATAACACACACCAGCTGCAATTTCGACGGACGAAGAGGCTTAAGAAAGACTCAAAAGCCGTTTTGAAAAACTTACCGAGTCCATGGCGATACCCGGGTAAGGATCACAAGTCGAACAAACTGCCGCAGATTAGGAAGATCGGTCGATGAAAAAATACCCGATTACCACTGTACTCTTTTTCGGTTCGGTGGGTGTACAGACCACCGCGTCGCGCGTTACAATATAACGATTCCTCCATAACCCCAATCGATCGACACGACAACGAAATTCGCGATCCGTCAAACAGCTGATGACGGCGGAGCAGACGAAAGATCGAAGCCGCGCGTACGATTCTCGGGGCACCGTCATCGTCGTCATCGCCGGCCAATCACGGCACGAATAAAATGGTAACAATGGGTGCGATATCTTCGATAGGATCATTAATCGACCATTCGATAAAAATATCGTGACACACCAACTTTTTAGGGGTGGATACTGAATATATTTATGTTATTGAATTTCAAAAAAGAGGTTGACCCCATATATGGGGTGTGACGTGGTACGTCACAAGTCCTTCCCTAAACTCGGCTCGAGTCCGCCGCTCACCCAACGTTAGACCCGGATATTTTTACGCTTTTTTTTCTTCTACTTATTTTGTGTAAGTTAGTATGTAATTTCCCGTTTATTCCCTCCCGTTACCCCTTGTGTGAATGTGCGCGACTCGAGGACAATATCGACATTCCCCCCCCCCCCCCCCCCCCCTCGACGGCCCACGATCAAGGAACAGCAAAGGAACGAGAGCCGACGTGCTGACGCCGAGGAAAGTAGGAGGATCGTGGACGAGGGGAAAAAGCCGCCAACAAGACCGTCCGAAAAGCCTCGAAAAGCCCGCCGAAAAGCCGCCGCTGCCCGCCCGCTGGGATCGCCGACGCACGGCATCGATTGTGACGAGCGGGGCGCTGGTATGCGTCCCACATATAGCGCGATTATTTTAATATAAATTATATCATTTTAAGTAAGCTAATCCATACATGTATGCACACTCTACCTTCCCACAGTCCTCTCTCCATCCCTACGTAGAAACATAACTGTACGCTTTAAAGATGTTTTAAGTGAGGGCCATAAAGGCGAACGTGACTCTGTAGCAAAAGAAAAGATTAACTTTCTACATTTTTTGAAGAGGAAAACTCTCATATACCTTTTTGTCCAAAAAGGACTCGCAGTCAGAGCTCTAAACCCTTGAGAAGCACTTAAGGTGAAAATTAACAGACCGTCTTGTTTTTCTCGCGCGGGTTTGGGTGGCCGAGTTCAGCCGGACGCCAAATGTTAAAACATTTTACGACCCCTTCGGAAAAACAGATGTACCCAGAGACAAAACCGAAGGTTTTCTACGAGGTACATAGAAAAAGTCCTCAAATCGGCAGCGGCTCGGTGGGCTCCGCCTATATAGAAAACCTGAGCAAATCGTGCGGGCGGTACCTCATTTTCAACCAATCGAAAGTCGAGTCTCGAAGTTTGTACCCCCAACCACCCTCTCACGTTAACTATGAATTTTCAAAAAGAATTATCCGAGACGCTTGGAGTCACGACGTTTTTGGGCAGTCACTCGGAAAATCTTGCACAGTTCACTTCGTTTGTTAAGAGCTTGTGCCGAGTAAGCAAACCGTGATAGCCGCGATACTAAATTGTAAAATAATACGAGTGTGTTATATATATTTTAGTTGTTATCTTATGAATTGATATTTGTGACATTGTGTGTTTTTCGTTCAACGTTTTAAATTATTAAAATTAATATGTTTTCATACGGCAATAACGTGTCTTATTAATCTAACACGTGTTAAAACCCATAACAAATCCCCCGCGTTGAGAGCCGAATTTAAATTCGCCAGGCAGCAACGAATAAGAATTCAGGCTCCGGAATACTGAAGTTACCAGCCGTCCAACAGGATCGGCCCGTAACACGATCGACGATCCAGCGGGGCCCCTGTCGCCACCTCTCGCCGCCCGTCCATGACTCCGATTACCGACCGAAGCTGACGCACAGGTGCTCTCGTCCCCCACCACCATCAGCGCCCCGCCGACGAAGAAGAAGACCCCGCCATGTCCCTCACTCTCCGAGCCGAGCGCGTGACGTATGGACGTGTGTGTGAGATCGGGAGTCGTTAGTTTTTAAGCCCGAACAGGAATATTGTATAGTGTGTCGAGTGAGTGAGCCCCAAACTACTCGTAAGTTTTTGCCCGCATTTTTCCCGACCCCTTTGACCCGTTTTCCTCCCCCGAACACCCGCTATTTTTATAGAAATTATTATCGAAAGATTCTGCCTCGTGGTCGACACGTGCTCGACATTTCCGTTACGCGAGCAGAAAGTTATCGCGCGCGTGGTGAGCGGCGTAAAATTCGCATAAGTGATATTTAGTTAGGTAAAGTTTTCCCATCGATCCCCTTTAAGACTTTGAGACATTTTTTTTTGTGTAAAGGATTAGGACCGAGGTAATATTGTAAGAAGCCGTCGATTCGTGTACCCTCCCCCTGAGCCCTCTCCCCTCTCCCGAGCTAGCTGGACTGTCCATTGTGACAGAGATATTTCTTTAAAGTTTTGAGTTTTCAGTTTCGAGTAAAGTTTTTTTTGAGAAGAGATCCGTGCCGTTTGCACGATCTGTTACGGTGCTACACAGTGAAAGTAGCTGGCGCCCATCCGAGTTCGTATTTAGTGCATTATTCGATTTTCGTGCAACATTTGTCTGACCAGCTCTCCCGTTAAGCCCCCTTAAAATACCCATAACTCCGCCAAATTCATTCCGAATATTTTCCCCTTTTGCGTCCCCCTTTAGTAGCGTTTCCTGAAGAACTTGAACCAATTGCATTTTTATTTTTCTCCAAGATTATTGTTCAAAATTAAGTATTTGTGATCCTCCCCCCTTTTTTACGATTATATTTAATTATCTCTTACAGTTTTTTTCTATTAGTTGTAATCTTCCCCCCGATTTATCATTTGCGAGTTTTCCCCAGATATACCGACCCGTATTATTTGTAATCTCTCCCCAAGATTATTTTCATTTTCGTTTTCTCTCTTCAACGTACCCGTACCGGCGTTGAAGCGACTGTTATTTTCTTTTGTTTTCATTTCTTCAACGTACCCGTACCGGCGTTGAAGCGACTGTTATTTTCGACTTTTGTTATTTACCGTTTTTTCCCCTGTATTTCATCACCAATTTATTATTATTGTTACCGAGCATTCCAGCAACTTTGTTATCATTTCTTAGTTCCTCAAGTTTCTATTTTTGTTATTATTTCGGAATATTAAACGACTGTCATTATTGTTCCCGACGAGTACCCTTATTTTGCTTGACCCCTCCCCGCCCCGTTGCACGATTTTAGTCCCATTTTTTAGTTTGGCATTTACAAGTGATTTTTTCCCTCCCCACGGGGGAAAATAATAATATCACAGGGGATATAAACGTCTACATCTGTTTTGTCACTGTGGAGGATTTAGATTGAACCAACAATTAAATTAAATTAAAATAAAAGAACCTAACCTTCGGGCGCGAAGCGCCCGATCGCTAGTAAAAAATAAAAAAAAACAAAAATTGAAATGTTAGAAAATTCTGAAAACATTCATATGAATTCTAAAAAATCAAGGAATTCATTTAAAATGAAAAAATCGAAAGTTGTCTAATTTGTTTAAAACAATTTATTTTTCTAATCATTTGTTAACAACTTTTGGCATTATTATTATAATGCCAAATCAAAAGTCTTGACATAGTACGGCTAATTTTTTTTCAGATTTTTGGCATGTCGGGAAGTACTCAAATTTTGATCGAATTAAACTTTTGATTGGGAATGTATGTGTGATACATCCTTCAACGATGAATATACTACTCCACGTAAATTTGAAACGGTCCGAAGTATTGTCCTCGAGATATACATTATATCTGTCGTTTTTCGATTACAACTTGTAATGCGGTTGCTGGGTGTCAACATCACATCAAATTAATTGTTGAATCCATTTTTTTTTATTGGATGTTATTAAAAAATTATTTTCTTTTTAAGTGCAAGTTAAAAATTTCCCATTGCTTCCTCTTTTTATCTCGGAAACACGCTTTGACATAAAAACAAACCTTGCTTTATGAGCGAATAAACAACGAAATTGCCTTTATCTTTGTAAATTAAATAAACCGAATAAACACATTAATGTGTCGATAAATTTCGGCTCCCGCTTTAAAAAAGAGGGGAAAGCAATGTGAAATTAATTTTTAAAAATATATATTTATACCTGGACTAAAAATTTATTATAACGTGGCAATCATCAACAATCCTGGGGAAGTGGGGTGTGCCCAAATCTCGTACAGATGGGACACAAAAAAAATACAAAGTTTACAAATACACATAAAAACCGCAATTATTCAATTTTCGATGCATATTAAGGTCAAAAAATACATCCAATAGGTTGCTCGTGTGTAGTCGCATACACACGGGTGAACACATGGACATATTTCACACGTAATTCGCCTTGAGACGCCAAAAAGTAAAATGTCGCCGGACATTTTTTCAGCTTCGAGAGCGAATATTTTCGAATTAAGACATTCGGCAGCGGTTCAGCGCTCATATTCGTCGTTCTCCAGCCGGACGCAACTCGAGAGTGCAAAAAATTGCCAGATTTGACCCGTATTTCGCTCGGAATCACGAAATACCGGGTGTCGCCGAAGTTGAAAAAAACAGATAAATGGCGAAAAAACAAAATTTTGGAGCACATGCGGGAAAAAAATGCATCCAATAGTGTGCTCGCGTGTACTCGCACACACACGAGTGCCAAAATTGACATATATCGCGAGCAATTTGTCTGGAGAGACGAAAAACCAAATTTTTTTCTCAACTTTGAGGGCAAATATTTTCGGATTGGTACATTTGGCAACGGTCAGGCACTCATATTCGTTGTTCCCCAGTCGGACGGTACACGAAAATGCAAAAAAAATATAGGCGTCACGAAAACTTATTGACTTTATTATATATTATTATTATTATTATTATTATTATTATTACTAGCGATCGGGCGCTTCGCGCCCGAACGCTAGGTTATTTTATTTTTATTTAATTTAATTGTTGGTTCAATCTAAATCCTCCTTGGTGACAAAGCAGATGTAGACGTTTATATCCCCATATATGGGGACAACCTCTTTTTTGAAATTCAATAACATAAATATATTCAGTATGAGTACCATAAATATGATCTGCAAATAATAATGTTTTCAATCTGTTAACTTGCATATGAAATACGTGAATGACTGAAGCTGGGCGATCAGATGCGGATTGAACTTCATTTAAATTTTCCAAAATTTCTGGCCATTTTGGGTTGCATGTCATAGTTATGAACAGCTGAGGTTTTCCGTGTTTTTTTTATCTTAACATATAGCATCGAAATACAATTGTTGGATGCTCGTGGACTCGTTTGTAACGATGACGGTAACTGCCAGCAAAATTATAATATTAATCCACTCTACATTTCCGATCTGAGCGCCTTTTGTTCTTGTCTAATATATTTTAATCTTTCACCTTCAATTTTACTCCAAACGTCAACTATGTATTGTTGGGTTAAATTCCCCGCGTGTAAACAAGGCGTGAAATGTCCTATACAAGATAAACGATAGCTGTAATATTGTTATGGCGTTACACTTCGGTTTTAAAAAGAATGTTTTATAGGTTCCTCCTTTTCTAAGTCTGCCATCATTTTATATGCATTCGCAAAAGCATTGATTTCTCTAATCAACTGATCTAGATCCAATAGTAAATTTTCATCAACCTTTCAATTGAATTTTTTGTTGAATCATTCACAATTTGCCTGTTTTGAATCGATAACATATAATTAACCATATTTTCTTTCTAGACCTTCGTCTGGATGCATTGCGAATGTATTATGATACATTTGCCCATGAATTAGAAAAACAAATGGCCCTTTTCCAGCTGGATTATCTAATTTTGCTCCTACACTTGCAAATGCAAGAGCGTTGTTATAAGAACGTATATTTTCTCCAAAGTACTTACTATATTTCGAATTGCCAGTGAATACATTTTTCAAAATACCAGGATAATCTTCGGCTTCCGATAATTTTACTTTGCCTTTATGGCAACATTTATTACGTTTTTTATCAAACCGGTTGTTCCTCATCAAAATTTAAAGATTCACAAAACTCACAAACAATATCCATTTTTCCAATGTAATGTTAAACTATCAAGTTTTCGTCTATAAAATCAATATCATTTAGACTATCTATAACATAATAGTTCTTTTTTTACTTCTTTTTTTTCAATTTAAATTTTTGACTACTATTATTAACCCCATCGGCAGAGCTGCAAGAGTCAGCGTTTATGCTATTATTGTTTGACTCATCTTTTATATTCGAAATCTCAATTCAGCTTTTATTTTTATTTACTATCATATCTGTAAATGTACTCTCAGTCAATTTTTTATTTTTTTTTTCTCTAACTTGTGTTTTTTTGTTACTTTATCTCAGGCTTTGAGGAAATGATACAATCTCCGTGCTTCTGAATTTTTTATTTCTTACACTTATTTCGACCAGTCGATATCATCAATGGTACTTCTACATTGAATTTCATAATTATCTGACTTTTTATCTCGCTTCGTTCTTTGTGAGTTCAAATTTTTATTTTTTAAGAAAATCTGGCTGACTTCTATAGCCTGATTTGAAACTTTCTTAGACGCGGTACGCTTTTTTCTCGATATACCACCATCGGCCAAAAAAATCGCAGCATATGAGGTAAAAAAATACGTGAACACATGAGCATATTTCACAAGTAATTCGTCCTCAGATGCCAAAAAGGGAAATGTCGCCGGACATTTTTTCCAACATCGAAAGTGAATATTTTCAAATTAAGACGTTACGCAGAGGTTCAGCGCTCATATTCATCGTTCCCCAGCCGGACGCAACTCGAAACTACAAAAAATGGCCAGTTTGTCACCGAAGTTGGAAAAAACACATAAATGCCGAATAAAAATAATAATTTTGGAGCATATACGGGAAAAAATTATACAATAGGATGCTCGAGTGTAGTCGCATATACACGCGTGCACACATAGACATATTTCGCGAGTAATCCGCCCCGAGACGCCAAAAAGAGAAATGTCGCTGGAAATTTTTTCCAACATCGAAAGCGAATATTTCCGAATTAGGACATCCGGTACGCTTTAGTGCTCATGTTCGTTCTTCGCCAGCCGGACGCAACCGAATCGTGCAAAAAAATTGCCAGATTTGACCCGCATTTCGCCCGGAATCACGAAAAACAGGGTTTCGCCGAAGTTGGAAAAAACACATAAATAACGTAAAAAAATGTTTTTGCAGCATACGAGATAAAAAAAATACATCCAATAGGGTGCTCGTGTGTAGTCGCATACACACGCGTGAACACGCGGACATATTTCACGCGTAATTCGCCTTGAGACGCCAAAAAGTAAAATGTCGCCGGAAATTTTTTCAACTTCGAGAGCGAATATTTTCGAAGTAAAACATTCGGCATCGGTTCAGCGCCCATATTCGTCATTTCCCTCGCGGACGCAACTCGAGAGTGCAAAAAATTGCCAGATTTGACCCGTATTTCGCCCGGAATCACGAAATACATGGTTTCGCCGAAGTTGGAAAAAACACATACTTAAGGTAAAAAAATTTTTTTACAGCATATGAGGTAAAAAAATACGTCCAATAGGTTGCTCGTGTGTAGACGCATACACACGCGTGAACACATGGACATATTTCGTGAGTAATTCGCCCTGACACGCCAAAAAGTAAGATGTCGCCGGAAATTTTTTTAGCTTCGAGAGCGAATATTTTCGAATTAAGACATTCGGCAGCGGTTCAGCGCTCATATTCGTCGTTCCCCTCGCGGACGCAACTCGAGAGTGCAAAAAATTGCCAGATTTGACCCGTATTTCGCTCGGAATCACGAAATACAGGGTGTCGCCGAAGTTGAAAAAAACACATAAATGGCGAAAAACAAAATTTTGGAGCACATGCGGGCAAAAAATGCATCCAATAGTGTGCTCGCGTGTACTCGCATACACACGAGTGCAAAAATTAACATATATCGCGAGAAATTTGTCTGGAGAGGCGAAAAACCAAATTTTTTTTCCAACTTTGAGGGCAAATATTTTCGGTTTGGTACATTTATCGCTTCTCATATGATTGATGTATCGCATACGTACATTTTTGCTAAAGTTATTGGCCGCAGCTAATTAAAACATATCTAATTACGACAATATTTCTAAATTTTTCTTGATACTCATGTCTCTTTATAGAATATGATGTATTGCGCATATCCCAGATTTGAGTAGTTATTAATCGACGGAGAACACATTTTTTGTGAAAATAACTGAAACCAATATCAAACTGATAGTTTCTAGTTCTCAAAACACATCAATAAATTACAAAAAAAATGCATATTTTTTATTACGGAAGAAAATAACAAAAGTCTAAATGGACCAGTTTGGGGACGCGGTTATTCGGAGCGTGCCTACATTGCGACACTGTATGTTTTGATGTTTTGGAGTATCAGATTTCGAAAATTCTAATATACGAACTCAACCATTTCATATTATCGAAAAGGATTTCTTTGCCATTTATTAATAAAAAAAATTAAAATAAAGAGTCCGACGACTGGGATGTGTCTGGGCATTAGAACGGTTATCTTAATTTTTTTGGGAACGTTGAGATTTCCAAGACTAGTAACCAAGGTAACTGTTTTTGTTTTGCCAAACGTTTTCTTTTAGCTTCGGATGGAAGATCGTAATCCTGCAGTGCTACATTACACTGGGGGTCGACATTCCCAACTTGAATTTTGCGAGTTTCAGTCTCTTTAGACACAGACGAACTGGAAGGATTTTTCGGTGTAGAACATGGTATGTCTCCAAAAGCCATGAGTGTGCGACGGAGTGCATTCGTGCATGAACTCTGCGAAAAAGATATTTAAAGTCGCAATTACACATCATACAAAATGGACGCACTTATAACAACAGTTTCCTACACTTCTTGCTTTGAAAAACGCCAATCCTTCCGTTTGAGCAATACTCTCCGAGTATCCAAAATCTTGATGGTATTGACCAGAATCGAGTTGAACTTTTATAATCGTCGAACATCCAACGGTGACAGAATTAGGTTTTCGATTCACAAAATCTGTTAACGCAATCACAATATTATTCGTGAATAAATATTTTTTGACTTTTGAAAAAGAACAGTAACAATTTTAGAACTTTGAAAAATAGCGTTTAAATACCGATTGTCTGACTGACTATCTCGTGTGACCAATGTGACCGTCCGAACGCCGTATTCGCCTTATTCAACAATTCAACAAAAACCGTATCCTGCATGCTCAAATACAGTTACGCTGAAACAGTATAAAAGGGTTCTAAAATATAAATGACCTAATCGTAGAAAATATGAAATACAACTAACCGAATCGTATACACCTCTCGTTCGCCGTTCGCCGTTCGCCGTTCGCCGTTCGCCGTTCGCCGTTCGCCGTTCGCCGTTCGCCGTTCGCCGTTCGCCGTTCGCCGTTCGCCGTTCGCCGTTCGCCGTTCGCCGTTCGCCGTTCGCCGTTCGCCGTTCGCCGTTCGCCGTTCGCCGTTCGCCGTTCGCCGTTCGCCGTTCGCCGTTCGCCGTTCGCCGTTCGCCGTTCGCCGTTCGCCGTTCGCCGTTCGCCGTTCGCCGTTCGCCGTTCGCCGTTCGCCGTTCGCCGTTCGCCGTTCGCCGTTCGCCGTTCGCCGTTCGCCGTTCGCCGTTCGCCGTTCGCCGTTCGCCGTTCGCCGTTCGCCGTTCGCCGTTCGCCGTTCGCCGTTCGCCGTTCGCCGTTCGCCGTTCGCCGTTCGCCGTTCGCCGTTCGCCGTTCGCCGTTCGCCGTTCGCCGTTCGCCGTTCGCCGTTCGCCGTTCGCCGTTCGCCGTTCGCCGTTCGCCGTTCGCCGTTCGCCGTTCGCCGTTCGCCGTTCGCCGTTCGCCGTTCGCCGTTCGCCGTTCGCCGTTCGCCGTTCGCCGTTCGCCGTTCGCCGTTCGCCGTTCGCCGTTCGCCGTTCGCCGTTCGCCGTTCGCCGTTCGCCGTTCGCCGTTCGCCGTTCGCCGTTCGCCGTTCGCCGTTCGCCGTTCGCCGTTCGCCGTTCGCCGTTCGCCGTTCGCCGTTCGCCGTTCGCCGTTCGCCGTTCGCCGTTCGCCGTTCGCCGTTCGCCGTTCGCCGTTCGCCGTTCGCCGTTCGCCGTTCGCCGTTCGCCGTTCGCCGTTCGCCGTTCGCCGTTCGCCGTTCGCCGTTCGCCGTTCGCCGTTCGCCGTTCGCCGTTCGCCGTTCGCCGTTCGCCGTTCGCCGTTCGCCGTTCGCCGTTCGCCGTTCGCCGTTCGCCGTTCGCCGTTCGCCGTTCGCCGTTCGCCGTTCGCCGTTCGCCGTTCGCCGTTCGCCGTTCGCCGTTCGCCGTTCGCCGTTCGCCGTTCGCCGTTCGCCGTTCGCCGTTCGCCGTTCGCCGTTCGCCGTTCGCCGTTCGCCGTTCGCCGTTCGCCGTTCGCCGTTCGCCGTTCGCCGTTCGCCGTTCGCCGTTCGCCGTTCGCCGTTCGCCGTTCGCCGTTCGCCGTTCGCCGTTCGCCGTTCGCCGTTCGCCGTTCGCCGTTCGCCGTTCGCCGTTCGCCGTTCGCCGTTCGCCGTTCGCCGTTCGCCGTTCGCCGTTCGCCGTTCGCCGTTCGCCGTTCGCCGTTCGCCGTTCGCCGTTCGCCGTTCGCCGTTCGCCGTTCGCCGTTCGCCGTTCGCCGTTCGCCGTTCGCCGTTCGCCGTTCGCCGTTCGCCGTTCGCCGTTCGCCGTTCGCCGTTCGCCGTTCGCCGTTCGCCGTTCGCCGTTCGCCGTTCGCCGTTCGCCGTTCGCCGTTCGCCGTTCGCCGTTCGCCGTTCGCCGTTCGCCGTTCGCCGTTCGCCGTTCGCCGTTCGCCGTTCGCCGTTCGCCGTTCGCCGTTCGCCGTTCGCCGTTCGCCGTTCGCCGTTCGCCGTTCGCCGTTCGCCGTTCGCCGTTCGCCGTTCGCCGTTCGCCGTTCGCCGTTCGCCGTTCGCCGTTCGCCGTTCGCCGTTCGCCGTTCGCCGTTCGCCGTTCGCCGTTCGCCGTTCGCCGTTCGCCGTTCGCCGTTCGCCGTTCGCCGTTCGCCGTTCGCCGTTCGCCGTTCGCCGTTCGCCGTTCGCCGTTCGCCGTTCGCCGTTCGCCGTTCGCCGTTCGCCGTTCGCCGTTCGCCGTTCGCCGTTCGCCGTTCGCCGTTCGCCGTTCGCCGTTCGCCGTTCGCCGTTCGCCGTTCGCCGTTCGCCGTTCGCCGTTCGCCGTTCGCCGTTCGCCGTTCGCCGTTCGCCGTTCGCCGTTCGCCGTTCGCCGTTCGCCGTTCGCCGTTCGCCGTTCGCCGTTCGCCGTTCGCCGTTCGCCGTTCGCCGTTCGCCGTTCGCCGTTCGCCGTTCGCCGTTCGCCGTTCGCCGTTCGCCGTTCGCCGTTCGCCGTTCGCCGTTCGCCGTTCGCCGTTCGCCGTTCGCCGTTCGCCGTTCGCCGTTCGCCGTTCGCCGTTCGCCGTTCGCCGTTCGCCGTTCGCCGTTCGCCGTTCGCCGTTCGCCGTTCGCCGTTCGCCGTTCGCCGTTCGCCGTTCGCCGTTCGACGTTCGACGTTCGCCGTTCGCCGTTCGCCGTTCGCCGTTCGCCGTTCGCCGTTCGCCGTTCGCCGTTCGCCGTTCGCCGTTCGCCGTTCGCCGTTCGCCGTTCGCCGTTCGCCGTTCGCCGTTCGCCGTTCGCCGTTCGCCGTTCGCCGTTCGCCGTTCGCCGTTCGCCGTTCGCCGTTCGCCGTTCGCCGTTCGCCGTTCGCCGTTCGCCGTTCGCCGTTCGCCGTTCGCCGTTCGCCGTTCGCCGTTCGCCGTTCGCCGTTCGCCGTTCGCCGTTCGCCGTTCGCCGTTCGCCGTTCGCCGTTCGCCGTTCGCCGTTCGCCGTTCGCCGTTCGCCGTTCGCCGTTCGCCGTTCGCCGTTCGCCGTTCGCCGTTCGCCGTTCGCCGTTCGCCGTTCGCCGTTCGCCGTTCGCCGTTCGCCGTTCGCCGTTCGCCGTTCGCCGTTCGCCGTTCGCCGTTCGCCGTTCGCCGTTCGCCGTTCGCCGTTCGCCGTTCGCCGTTCGCCGTTCGCCGTTCGCCGTTCGCCGTTCGCCGTTCGCCGTTCGCCGTTCGCCGTTCGCCGTTCGCCGTTCGCCGTTCGCCGTTCGCCGTTCGCCGTTCGCCGTTCGCCGTTCGCCGTTCGCCGTTCGCCGTTCGCCGTTCGCCGTTCGCCGTTCGCCGTTCGCCGTTCGCCGTTCGCCGTTCGCCGTTCGCCGTTCGCCGTTCGCCGTTCGCCGTTCGCCGTTCGCCGTTCGCCGTTCGCCGTTCGCCGTTCGCCGTTCGCCGTTCGCCGTTCGCCGTTCGCCGTTCGCCGTTCGCCGTTCGCCGTTCGCCGTTCGCCGTTCGCCGTTCGCCGTTCGCCGTTCGCCGTTCGCCGTTCGCCGTTCGCCGTTCGCCGTTCGCCGTTCGCCGTTCGCCGTTCGCCGTTCGCCGTTCGCCGTTCGCCGTTCGCCGTTCGCCGTTCGCCGTTCGCCGTTCGCCGTTCGCCGTTCGCCGTTCGCCGTTCGCCGTTCGCCGTTCGCCGTTCGCCGTTCGCCGTTCGCCGTTCGCCGTTCGCCGTTCGCCGTTCGCCGTTCGCCGTTCGCCGTTCGCCGTTCGCCGTTCGCCGTTCGCCGTTCGCCGTTCGCCGTTCGCCGTTCGCCGTTCGCCGTTCGCCGTTCGCCGTTCGCCGTTCGCCGTTCGCCGTTCGCCGTTCGCCGTTCGCCGTTCGCCGTTCGCCGTTCGCCGTTCGCCGTTCGCCGTTCGCCGTTCGCCGTTCGCCGTTCGCCGTTCGCCGTTCGCCGTTCGCCGTTCGCCGTTCGCCGTTCGCCGTTCGCCGTTCGCCGTTCGCCGTTCGCCGTTCGCGTCCGACTGCCAGGTTCATTTCTTTCATTTAATTTATTTTTGGTTGCAATCTAAATCCTCTATTACATAACAGTTGAAAACGTTGATACTGTCTTTATATATAATAATATATTTATTATGTTCTCTTTTTTTATCTAACAAAACATTTATATTAGCTATTTTTGGATGTAATTGCCATGGAGCATCCAAGTATTAATCGCGACCTAACTACACTATCCTGGTATTTACCCAAGTCCCGAGGAAAAACCATATCTCAAAAACCTGGGAAGGATAGTGTGTACATTTCTGAAGCTACATATATCAAGACATTATAATATAATAATTAAGGTCTTATAAAGTACAATAACAATATACAATAACAAAGTCTTCATGCTATTCTTATCTTCTTTTGTTCTGTGTTAACTGACATACCATCTAAAGAATGTGAATTTATTAATTACTACAATTAGATACCAATTTTAAGACAACCATTCAAAAAATCCTTTACCACACCGAATATTTGATCATATTCTGTGTTGACGTCACTATTTTCATAAATCCCTCCCTCTTCCGTATTACACCTCGTTGAATACCTTCGTCAGCTTCGAAAATGGGTCCGTGTTTTTCTATAAATAACCACAACAAACGCAAGAGTATCCAAAAAAAACATAATTCTCACTAAAATTAATTGAAATTCTATACGTGTATTATCTATGGATATTCTATGTATAATACGTACATGATATTCTTTATATATATATTTCCACTGATTGAAACCTACATCGATTTATTTGGGTCAGAAGATATATTAATTTTTTTATTTAAATATTTCTTTGTAAACAACGTTTTTTGTATACATTTTCTTTTCTTTATTATCTGGTAAACATTTTCCCTTTTCGGTAATATATAATTTTAAATTTTCTTTTGTTCGTACTCTTGATAAAGCAACATATAATTGACCATGACTGAATACTTTGTTTTTAATATATACACCAACTTTTTCGAATGTTTGACCTTGGGCTTTGTTAATAGTCATAACGTATGCTAATCTAATAGGAAATTGCTTTCTCACCATTTTGAAAGGAAGCTCATCATCTGTACTTATTATTTTTATTCTTGGTAATAAAACATTTTGCCCTTTCCATCTACCCGAAATTATCTGTGCGACTAATAAGTTATCCATCATTTCAGTTATGACTAAGCGTGTGCCATTGCATAAGCCACTATTTATATTTAAATTTCGTAATAACATTACCACAGCCCCAATTTTTAATACCAAATTATGAGGCGGAAAACCACTAGGGGTTATACTATGCATATATTCTACTGGAACTATATATCGTACGTCGTGTTCATCAGTATCATTTATATCTATACTCAGATATTGTCTTGCGTTACCTTCCAATTTTTTAAGTACTTCATTATTGATGTCAAATACATCCGAATTTAACGGTGCTAAAATTGCACTATTATATACAGTAGTATCGTTTTTCTCAATAATTTCATTATATACTTCCTGAATTATATATTTAGTGGCCAATATATCGTTTGGAATTTCAATGATATCAATTTCATGTTCGAAGTTTTTATTTAGGCATCCGTTTCCTACATTTAATAACCATGACACAAATTCTTTTTGATTTTTATCAACTCTGTGATTCATTTTCAATTTTATACACACAAAAAATTTCCACAAAATACTATTTTTAATGCATTCTTCTATTATTGTAGTCCTGTTCGCGCGTTTGACTACTGGAAGTATCTGCCGCCAATCTCCGGATAATAATACAACCTTTCCCCCAAACGGTAGCTTAATATTCATCAAATCTTGCAATAACAAATCAATTGCTTGTAGCGCATATTTTGATGACATGGTAACTTCATCCCATATGATTACCTCGGCTCTTCGTATTAGATTAGCATGTTCAGATGACCCACTCACATTACATGTTGACGTTTCATTTAATAATATCGGTAATTTAAACATTGAATGAACCGGCCGTCCCCCTTTTAACAAATTCGCCGCTATTCCCGTTGATGCTACTGAAATAACATATCTGTCTTCACTTTCCATCATCATAATGATAGCATTTAATAAATAGCTTTTACCACTTCCACCTGGTCCGTCAACATAAAAATATCTTTCTTTAATGGAATGAACTTTTACCGCATTTATAACTGCATTAAACACTATAATTTGCTCGTGATTGAAAGTTTCTTTTATTTTTATGATTTCTTTCTTCAGAAGTTCAATATTTACTTGTCTTGAATTTAGTACATCATCACTATTCTCGTAATTTAATATTATTTCATGATCCACACTTGGTAAACCAAAATGGCCCAAATTTAAACCGTGATAAATTAAGACTTCTTTATTTTTCAATGCTATATTTTCTGCGACTATAGATTCTTTTTTTGGATCGAAAAGAAATTCTTTATACTTGTTCCAAAGAAATACTACATTTTGTGGAAAGCAAAAAACAAATATGTATCCAAGCAGCCTACATAATTCATTTGGAAATTTAAAGTTCGTTGCTTCATCAAGACACTTTTCCACCTCATTATCATTTTCGACCAAATTTCGTTTCTTTGCTGCTTCTGTGAATGTTTTATACGTCACACCTTCAAATGTCTTTAAATCATCAAAACTTTGTGCTCCTCGTACATGGAGTAACAATAATCGTAAGTTATATTTTTCAATTTCTTTCGGACTTACAAAATACATTCTACTTATGATCGGTTTATTATTTTTTGATTTAGGGTTCCAAATTTTTTTCGTACGATCAAATACGTAATGATCTACAATTTCGACGTACAAATATTGCCTCGCATTTTCATCTAATTTGTTTAATTCAAACCAAGCAGTGAGTGTTGTATTTTTATGATCTTCTATTGCTTTCTCTTCTGATCCCTCATAAAAATACACCATTTCTTGTCGATCCAGATGCACAGCTAATCTTACAAGGGCATGAGATTGCTCGTGCATTTTTAATTCAAAAATTCTATGCATAGCTTCTGGTGGACATACATATCTAGTTGACAAGTAGTGGTGTATTTCATCGTACCGAAATTCAGGCGAATCAATTTCTTTCGTTATTTCTACTAAAGCACAGTCATGACCTTTATAACAGTATTTAAATAAATATTTTATCCATTGCACTGTTGAACACATCTCAACATTGCAATGACAATTTAGATCTAGTAATAGAAAAGGATTGTAAGGGACAATGTAATTGTTGCTTGCGAGTTTAATATTATTTCGGCTCTTATAACAAATAACTCTTCCATTATTCGATCTCTTATATATGAGGTATGAATTATGGCTAAACGTTGTCGTTTCTGAAAATTCTTTTGGAAACTTTTTTGTACATTTATTTGTATCTCGATCCATGCAAGGCGAATTAACATTCTCTTTCCCACATGGTCCATGAACCATACATTTTTTGACTGCATCATATAAACGTGGATTTTTTTCTTTATCAGGTATTTCAGCAGAGATCAATTTGTCTATCGTTTCCGCATCACGAATAATATATTCTTTTTCCAAAAAAATTAGCAAATGTATATGAGGCAAACCTCTCTTTTGAAACTCAATAACATAAATATATGCACTATGAGTACCAAAAATTTGATCAGAAAATAACAATTTTTTCAATCTGTTAACTTTCAAATGAAATACACGGGTAACTATGTCTGGACGATCGGATGCTGTTTCACCTTCATTTAAATTTTCTACAATTTCTGGCCATTTTGGATTACATGTCATAGTAATGAAAAGTTGAGGTTTTCCATGTTTTTGAACTAAACACATGGCATTTAAATATAATTGCTGATATGCTCGTGGACTCGTCTGGAAAAAGGACGGTAATATTACCATTTTACCAGGCCTTATAATATTATTATCATCTACTCGTCTTTGTATATAATCCATTAATCCACTGTACATTTCTGATCTAAGTGCTTTTTGTTCTTGTCTGATAAATTTCAATCTTTCACCTTCAATTTTACTCCAAACATCAACTATATATTGTTGAGTTAAAATTCCTGCAAGTAAACAGGGATTAAAATACCCTCTCCAAGATAGACGATAGCTGTAATATTGTAATGGAGTTATACACCGGTTTCCAAAAGAATGTTTCATACAAGTTGTCCAACCTTTTTCACCCCTTGGAAATAATATAGGATAAGTCATGGGATCAACATTTGGACTCAAACTCGAAATAGCTATTGACTTATCTCCTTTTGGGTGAATGCATATATCTCGATCAATTGGCGGCTCTCCATCGTCACCGGTAAAAATTATTGCTATCTCATTGCATGTTGGGACATTAAAACGATTTTTATCTACGTACGAATCGCGTTTAATCCACATATAGATCGGTTTAATAACTCTGTTTTCTTGTTCTGCTCTGATTATTTCCTCTTTTTCCAAATCGGCCATCATTTTATAGGCATTCGCAAAAGGATTAATATCTCTAATCAATTGATCTAGATCGTACAATAATTTTTTATCACATTTTGAATTGAATTGTTTCTTTAACCGTTCGCAATTTGCTTGTTCGGAATCGATGACATATAATTGACCATATTTTCTTTTTTGACCTTCGTCTGGATGCATTGCGAATGTGTTATGATAAATTTGTCCATGAACCCTAAAAACAAATGGCCCCTTCCCAACTGGATTGTCCAATTTTGCTCCCATACTCGCAAATGCAAGAGCATTGTTATAAGAACGTATATTTTCTTTAAAATTGTTACTATATTTCGATTTTCGAGTTAACAAATCTTTCAAAATGTTCGGATAATTTTCTAATTCGGGTAATTGTACTTTGCCTTTATGACAACATTTACTAAATTTTTTATCAAGTGGTCGTTCTTCATTAAAATTTAAAGATTTACAAAACTCACCAACAACATCCATTTTAGCAATGTAATGTTGACTTATAAAATTTTCATCTACAAAATCAATATCGTTTAAGCCAGCCAGAAAATTATTGTTTTTCTTTTTACGATTTCTTGATTTACTTTTACAATTTAATTTTTGATTATTAATGGGAATATCATTGGAAGAACTGGAAGAATCAGCGTACAGACTTTCATTGTTTGACTCGTTTTCCATATCCGAAATCTCTATTGAGCTTTCAGTACTATACCCGTTATTTACGATGTTCGTAATTTTTGTTCGACTCAAAAAATTGTTTGATTTTTTTCTACCTCGTACTTTTTTTATTTTTGTGTCATTATTCTTTGAAGGAATTAAACAAACGTGTTGCTCTCGAGTTTTCAATTTTTTACGATTATCCAAAGAAGTTGGTATGTCAGAATTGATACTCGTGCATTGGATTTGACAATTGTCTAATTTTCTACCTCGCTTTCTATTTCGGGAGTTTAATTTTGTATTCTGTAAAGAAACGTGACTGACATCCGTCGGAATTGGTACATTACTACACGTCTTGCGACTTCCTCCCGATATATTCCCGAAATTTTTACTCACTGTACTGTTTGTAATTGTCCTTTCACTCAAAGATTTGTTTGATTTTTCACAATGTTGAACTTTTTTGGTTTTTGCATTATTTGTTTTCGAATAAGTCAAACAAACACTCTGCTCTTGAATTTTTGATTTTTTACAATTATCTAAAGAAGTTGAAAGATCATGCTTAGTACTTGTACGTTGCATTCGATCATTATCCAATTTCCTACCTCGCTTTCTATTTTGTTGATTTAATTTTTTATTTTGTAACGAACTGTATTCGTAGTCCGTTACCTGGGTTGGTACTTTACTACGTGAGTTTCTCTTTTTTTCTCTATCCTTAATCCTGTCTAATTCTATCTCTTCGTTGCTTCGTTTTGAATCTATCTCAATCCTACTAATTTGTTGCATTCGTCTTCTCCGAATTTGATGATCTTCTTCGATAGATTCTCTATTCATACTATCGCTTGTATAGGGAAAATGTTCATACACATCATTAATCAGCATTTCGTGCAGATGCGATCGAAATTTCGATTCATCATACAAAATCGTTGATGGATCTTTTCTAAAGCTTAAAGAAACCGCAAAGGCGATAGCAAATATTCCACAATCGATAGCATTTCTTTGACTTTGTACATTATGATATACTATTCTCGGGTTGAACGGAAATAGTTTCTTTAAATAGATACTTGCAGTTTTTTCCAATGATTTTCTATTCATACTATCATAGATGTGGACGATATTGTTTTCGTAGTATGAACATATCCAATGTCCGTCTTTGGTCCTAGTGTGATCAATTTCACCGACTTGATCAGTTATGTAAGTGAATAAGATCTGAATGTGCTTTTCATGTGATTGGATTGGAGTTATTAACTCAGGTACTTGATACAACAGAGTTGTTTGCATTTTACAACCAGTATTTCCCTCTAATAACTGACCGAATTTGTTCATGTGTTCATCTTCTAATTTTTTTGTATTATTTGAAATGATTTCCTTCATTTTGGTACTTAATGAAATCGATGTAGCTTTTACGCATCCTTGACGTACTATTTCCATTGTTTATTTATTATCAATCCTTTTTTTAACTACCAATATACTTAACTTCTTTTCAATATTTTCTATAGGGAATGTTTCGTCCTTGTGTAATTATTCCTCTCCTAATCCTTCCGAATTCGTAAAATATTCCGCACAGTGATTCTAAAATATTCAAAACATCTGAATAACATTTGTGTCTCATTTTCTCTCGAACATAAACAATCTTACGTTCAAATCTATTATTTTTTTTGGTCGATTCTTTTATCTACACCTGTACAGCTTGAGTGCAAATATTAAATTCAATAAGTAATAATTAATTTGAACGATAATATGTCTCGAACTCGGCGGGTGCCTTAAGCGTCGATATCGCAGTACGGGAGATGCGAATTGATCGGTCTCGGTTACCGATGGATAAGACGCTCCTCGGCGGAACAGGGTTAGAAGGCAACGGGGTTGCGCTCCTTTTTTCACTATAGGAGTAGAATAATCATCGTAGGTAGGGCAGAGTCACTGACGTTCGACGAGTAGTCGTAGATCGTATGCAAACCCTCGCATTACGTCTTTGCACTCGGTCGGAGTAACAAAAAGCTGTCTATTTTCTTCGTGACTGTCGATATTTTTGGACAAACAATAAATTACGTTCTAGAAGGCAACGGATTGACGCATTAACGCGTAATTTTATTTTGTACGAAATATTAACAGTCATGGGAAATATAAGAATGAAGATTTGTTACCGTACGTGGTATTTCGCGAGCCTTTTAAGAAAATGCAGGGTAAATCACACGTTTATTCATTAACACTGGAAGCGTTAATCGAACGAAAGAACGAATGATTTCTTGGCGGAACATCGATTAGAAGGGAGTTCGATTTGGTTCCTTGTTTCCACAAGATTAGGATAATCATCTTAGGAAGGGTAGAGTCACCGAGATTCAACGAGTAATCGCCGGATCGCGTGTAAACTGTTGCGACGACGTCGCGCGAGATCGGTAACAAATCGCTTTGTTTATTTTCTTCGAAAGTGTCAATATTTTAGGCAAACAGTAAATAACGTTTTCGAAAGCAATGGATTGACGCGTGAAAACCTCATTTTATTTTGAACGAAATATTAACAGTTATGGAGAATATAAGAAAGAAAATTTGTTACCGACCGTGATATTTTGCACGCCTCTTAAGGACATGTGAAACAACTCAGTCGATAACCAAAATCTGTAATGAATGCTATTCAGAGACCATAGACTTTTCGGGAAAAAGCAAAGCATTAGCGGAAATACAATTTAATACCGTGTCCGATGATGCTTCCGTTTTATCCGAAGCGTTAACCGGTTTTAAATAGCATTGATTCGAAAAATACTTCTATCCCTCTCGCACTCATATGTCACGTGGTACATCTTTCACATGGCCTTAAGAAAATGCAATGTTAATAATACATTCGTTCATTTACGGTGGCAGCGTTAATTGAATGGAAAAACGTATCCTTTTTTTGGGGCAACATCGGTTATAAGGAAGTTCGGTTGCGTTCCCTGTTTCAGTGGGATTCCAATAATCACCTTAGACCCGGCAAAAGCACCGACATTAGACGTGGAATCGCCGATCGCATGTAAATCGTCGCGTTACGTCATAGCGCTCGGTCAGTAACGAATCACTTTGTCTCTTTTCTTCGAAACAGTCAATATTATGGACAAACAACAAATTACGTTCTCGGATGCAATGGATTGAAGTGTGAAAACCTAATTATATTTTGTCCAAAATATTCACAATCACGGAGTTGACCCGCTCCTGCCTTTAAGTAAAATTGACCCGCGCCCCCCGCCAATCAAGCTGCCAGCTCCGGGTTTCGTAACATACGGAATGGACTTTGGAAATGTGAAATCCATCCTATAAACAATATTTTCGAAAATTCGGTTTTTGAAGGATATGGGATGGATTTTGAAAAGCCGAAATTGAATTTCGTATGAAATAGATTTCCACATGCTATGAACCAAGTGGTCCATGCGAGTGCACGAAGCGCGCGAGCCAATGTAAACGCTATTTGATTATAAATTCAAATTGACATTTGTACTTGTGTTTATTTCAATTAGTAATAATAATAGAGCATAGCGTGCCTCTGCGATTTGGCGGCTGTTTTACTCACTTAAGAGTCCGCTGTCAGAAAACGATGTCGTCCCACGGCTACGCACTGATGATGTTATGGACGCTTGTTACTTTTCGTCTTCGGTAATAGTTCGCTTAATAAAGCGTTATTCATCGATTCTAATAGCGAAAATTCGAGCAGTGTAGTTGTAACCTTTAGCAGGTGAGTTTTTTTTTTTCACTCGCACTCCAGCCTCCTACGGAACATTCTTCTGTCGTTGAATTCTTGTGATATAAATTTTATGGTTATAATTTTATGATATAGCATTTTTTAATGTTATTGAAAAAATTGCTGACTTATTGGCACGTAGCTTCGTCACTTCCTCAGGGAACTTGTCACAAAGAAAGTTATGCTCATAACTGTACGAATGAGGAAGTCACGTTCAAATTTTCTTTAATAACAAAAAATAATTTTAAAAAGTTGTATTAATTAACAATTACTTCCTTGAATAAACGTTTGCAGTCAAGCTACATGGATATAATTAAAAAGGAATAAAAAGAAACCCATAGTGAACTGTGATTGAACATTGGACAGTAACATAGCAGTCGTAAACATAACAGTCGGGCTACACCTTTAACCTTTAATACGTAAAGGCGAAGTTATACTTTATGATTTGTCCAATTTTATCGAGTTTTAAAAAATTTCTGAAGAAATATATACACAAAATAAAATAAAAATAAAATATCATTAAAGGTGAAGTGGTATTTACATTACAATGAAAAATATATCCCGTCTAAGCGTATTCAATAGACCTTGACTTTTCCTTCGTCAATCGCTTCACAACTTAAAGTTTAGTTGTCTGGTATTTGGATTCAAAACCATGCAGTCAAAATGTTATAAAATGTATAATTAATTTAACGTCTAGCAACTGTAGGAAATCAAAATGTTATAATAAAATATATATAAATTCAACGGGCAGTAGCTGAAGCTGTCAATCACGGACTTCCACATTCGTAAAATTCACGATAGTACGTCATTTATTTTTTCATAGCAATTGACTTCCAGTAAATAGCCATGATAACAAATTACGTTCGACTTGACAGGTTATTTCAATCTGTCAGCACACGGACGGTAACATGGACACCGTAAAAGCTGTTGAATTCTCTGATCGTGAGTTGGTTAAGTAAGATTGATTTATATTTTTTCTTTATATATATGTTTATTATCAAGTCTTGTCTTTGTAATTATAGATTCCGACGACGGCTGGGATGCTATATTGGTCACAGAACTGGAGAGGGTCGAGCGGGCGATTAGCAGTGGCAGCATTCCACCCGATATCACGTAAATAATTTTTGCACACATGTCACAATTTATTCTTAATTTTTTTTTCTATTTCCCCAGAATTTGCGGCCAGAATCAGTCTCCTCCTCTCGACGAGGCTCCCATCAAACAAACCGACGAGAACTCTAGCTATCGCGACATCAAGGCCTCTGTCACTTGTGAAGTGCAGAACGATGCTGAAGTCGAGGCTCTCATAGAGAAGAAGAGGAGGATGAAAAAACTCAATCCTTCCAAGAAATGAACGATAACGAAAAAATATATTTATATATAAATAATCATTGCAGAGATAAATTAATACTTTGAAGCGATACACAAATGCTTCGATATAACGGTAAAAAAAATCTAATAATACCCAGGCTAACAAATTCACACAGAAAATAATATAAAATAATAAAGTAAACCTAATTACGAATAATTCGATGTAATCAATATTGCACGTCAGTTTCCCTGTTCCTTGTCTATATCAATAAATAATCTATTTATGTAACGCTAAATGTAACTACTATGGTTAATTCAATAATTCAGGGGTATATGTCGAAGCCATCGCTAATATAATAATTAGAAAATCACTTGCAGAATATTATTGGCGGAAATCGGCTATTGCCGTACGGTTGCAACCAACAATGTACCTTTTTAACTTTGGCTATCTAAGGAGTAAAAGTACACGTAATTCAAATAAAATTTTTGCACTGATTTAGGTAATTCGAACGTAGAAATTTATTTTGCCTTAACTCATTCATCGTGGTATATTTTATTATCTCGTCAATTGTATCACAACAACAACAAAATATTTATTCATTAACAAGAAGTCCAGGATATGAAATACGAAGTTTGAATGAGATCCCGCGAATGGCCTGTTCAAAAGTATATGACATACGACAAACCTATTCACCCGTTCTTTCTCGAACGTCATAGTCAATATCTTCGTTTTTTTTAACGAGAAAAGTAAAAATATACCATGGATAAAAAAGCCATTATAGAGTATACCACGGCAAACGAACTGAGGGGCATCCATTTTTACCATCGAATTACGTAAGTTGATACAAATAGACAATTTCAAAATTATTATACAATTTTTTCTTTTAAATACTGATTTTCCGTTAATAACCTCCAATACAAATCGCAATACAACTCCGAATTCATTTATAGACGTATAGTAGGCTTTTTGACCGTGCTTCGTCCAATCACAATCGAAAACTCCTCCAGGAGATATCTTGCGGTGTGTTTAAGTACCAGCAGAGGACTGATGGCAAACGTGGTAGCGTTTAATAACGACATAAAAAAGTTTATAAATTCTTTGAAACTGGACAGGGTAAGAAATATGGTTGCGGCTTTGATACACGACATAAAATTTACTAATTTATGTAAATTACAGATTTTAATGATAGAGAACGTCGTGGCCATCCCTCCCTTTGAATCAATTAGGCACAATCAAATATACCAGCTGGCGTTCGACATCGGTCTCGACAAGGATAGTACTATCGTTGATTTCGGGCCCATTGAAAATACGATGGATATCAAATTGACATTTGAACCCGAGTAAACCCAATTTGAGTATAAAATATATATATTCTCTAGAAAGACATGCCAAAAGTTTAATGTTCGGCATATTAACGCATGCTAACACAAAATAAATTAATGTATTCAAAGACATGCATTTATTAAAGACTCAAAAGTCCATTATAATTTTTTTTCCTTTTTGAGATTATGTGCCGACGGCAATATACAATCTGCGGCGGTTGAATAATAATTGTTAAATTCTTTGTCACGTCGCGTGTACTCGAAAACGAAACCAATTTCTATTATTAAATTGACATACAAAAAATCTAGAATTGTATATAATAATTGTATATAATTGAATACACTGAGAGAAGGATCAGGTAAAAATTACTATATCGCTTGAAAGATATTACCATAGTACATAGTAAGTACGGTGTTAGGGCGCCACCTACGGTAGGAAGTACCGGATTTATAATAATTTTTCTTAGATATTATGGTAAAAATTCTTGGATAATGGGAGACTTTCTGCCATAGGTAACGCCCGGAGGCCCTACTACGATATGCTATGGTAATTTCTCTTAGATGATTGGTAATTTTTACTACATCCTTCTCTCAGTGTATAATAATACATATACGGTCGAAATATATATACTGGCATATGTACACGTGCATGCATGGACATATTATGCCCGTATAACGCCACGAATCGCCGAAAGCCGCGATGTCGCGGGACATTTGAAAAACAAATCTGAGCCGTTATTATTCAATTGGACGGTCATATGCGGTCTAAAATGCATCCACTAGAATGCTCCCGTGTACTCGCACATACACGGATGCATGCATGGACATATTATGCCCGTACAACGCCGCGAAACGCCGAAAGCCGCGATGTCGCGGGACATTTGAAAAACAAATCTGAGCCGTTATTATTCAATTGGACGGTCATATGCGGTCTAAAATGCATCCAATAGAATGCTCCCGTGTACTCGCACATACACGGGTGCATGCATGGACATATTATGCCCGTACAACGCCGCGAAACGCCGAAAACCGCGATGTCGCGGGACATTTGAAAAACAAATCTGAGCCGTTATTATTCAATTGGACGGTCATATGCGGTCTAAAATGCATCCAATAGAATGCTCCCGTGTACTCGCACATACATGGGTGCATGCATGGACATATTATGCCCGTATAACGCCGCGAAACGCCGAAAACCGCGATGTCGCGGGACATTTGAAAAACACATCTGAGCCGTTATTATTCAATTGGACGGTCATATGCGGTCTAAAATACATCCAATAAAATGCTCCCGTGTACTCGCACATACACGGGTGCATGCATGGACATATTATGCCCGTATAACGCCGCGAAACGCCGAAAACCGCGATGTCGCGGGACATTTTTTCCAATTTCGAGAGCAAATATTTTCGGATTGGCGCATTTGGCAGCGGTCTGGAAAATGCAAAAAAAAGTGGGGGTCAGAAAAATGATGAACATTATTATATATAATTATTATTATTATTATTATTATTATTATTATTATTATTATTATTATTATTATTATTATTATTATTATTATTATTATTATTATTATTATTATTATTATTATTATTATTATTATTATTATTATTATTATTATTATTATTATTATTGGGTATTGGGTGTTACACCGATCCCCTAAGGGTTACGGGCTCCTTCACTTTCTTCCTCCTCCTTCCTTATCCGCGGTCGCCGGTTCGATTCTTGGGCCCGGAGCTTCGTCGCGCCCCGTCAGGTGTCAGTAGTCCCGGACATACGGATATAGTCGTAGTTCGTACGTCCTATCTCCGGAGCTATGTCCCCGTCCGTTTTCCTTTCACCTACGGGCCTTCAGTCTCGGGAATCGAACCCGCGACACCTTTTCCCAGTCTTTCGGTTTCCCATACCGAGGCGCTGGTCCTTTCCTCTGGACCTACTATTATAGTGGGTTCCGAACCACTTTTTCGCAGATAAAAACACCACAGAAAATTCTTGGTGCTTGCCGGGAATCGAACCCGGGCCTACTGCGTGTGAAGCGCGCGCCGAGACCACTCGGCCATGCTCACCCTTGTATTATTATTATTATTATTATTGTTATTATTATTATTATTATTATTATTATTATTATTATTATTATTATTATTATTATTATTATTATTATTATTATTATTATTATTATTATTATTATTATTATTATTATTATTATTATTATTATTATTTTTTCTTTACGGAATCCCTAAGGGTTCCGTAAAGAAAAACGGAATTTGCGGAATCCAGGTTACGGATTCCACCAGCCCAGCTGGTGGGTATGTGGGACTCCCGTAGCCTACCCACTAAACCGCCCTCTCCTTTCGATCCTCCCTCAACCAGGAACTATGTTAATATTACTTCTGGTTGGGGGAGCTGCCTGTGTACGTCTGTTCGTTCCGTCTATTCGTTTCGTCTCACGTCAGTTTGTCTGTTCTGTCATTCGAGGCAGCCGTCTGCGTTTTTTCGTCTGAGTATCGTCTCTGTGTAGGTGGCAACAAGTTGCCACCATTCTGTTGTATGGAGCATCACCTCGACAATATTGTCTGGGGTGATGGGATCAACGGTCGTCTCCAGTCTCCGTCTGAGTGTTGTCCAGCGGTCACATTCGAAGAACGTGTGTTCCGCGTCGTCCTGTTCGTGTCCGCAGTATTTGCAGTCCGGCGTCTGTACTCTGTTCATCCTGTAGAGGTACCGTCTAAAATAACCGTGTCCTGTCAGAAGCTGGGTCACGTAAAAGTTTACGTCCCCGAACTCCCTTTCAAGCCACGGTCTCAGGTCCTTTATCAGTCGTCTCGTCCAGTTGCCTGTAGTTTCTTCTGTCCACCGTTGTTGCCAGGTCTGTATCGTACTGTCTCTTTCGGTCGTTGCCGCGTCCTGTCGTCTCGTGTCTGCGTTCCTTTCATAAATCCTCTTGCGCTCGAAAGCAAGAAGGTCTATGGGGATCACGCCCGCCACCACCAAAACGGCTTGTGCAGAGACAGTCCGGTAGGAGCAAGCGATCCGCAGCGCGCTCTGTCTTTGTACTGTCGTCATTGCGTGGCAGTATTTCTTCGTCTTCAGGGCATCCGCCCAGATCTCAGCGCCGTATAGGAGGATCGAGTGGGCCGTCGACATTAATAGTCGCCGTTTCCCCGGTCTTGGTCCAGTCGTGTTTGCCATCAGGCGGCTTAAGGATGCTATCCTCTCAGCCGCCTTTCGGGCTGTCTTTTGTATGTGAGGCCAGAAGGTCTTCGTATCTAGGGTCACCCCCAAGTACTTGACTTCCCCTCCGGTCTCGATCTCGTGAGTCCCAACCCTCATGGGTAGTCTCGTCTGTATACGTCTTCTCGTGAGGAACGTCAGCTCCGTCTTTTCTGTCGCAAGTTGTAGTCCGTGGTCTGTCATCCATCGGTCTACTCGTCTCATCGTCTGGTTCAGTTTCAGCTGCGCCATTTCCGGAGACCGCTCGGTGATCACCGCCGCCACGTCATCGGCGTATGCGACGAGGAGAACGCCGAGCGGGAGCTCCAGTCTGAGCAGGCTGTCGTAGACTCCGTTCCAAAAGTCTGGTCCAAGTATAGATCCTTGTGCGACCCCCGCGGTGATTTGTCTTGTCACCTGTCCTTCGATTGTCTCGTAGTTTATTCGTCTGTTTCGTAGGTAATCCTCCACTACCCGAACCAAGTACGGTGGCGCCCTGAAGCCGCTTCTGAGCGCCTCCAGGATGTCCACCCACCTGGCCGAGTTGAAGGCGTTCCTAACGTCAAGTGTCGCCAGCAGCACGACTGGTCGCGCTGCGTGACAGTGCCTGTCTGTGTCTCGGAAAGAGTCAACCACCTTCTGGATTGCTCCGATCGTTGATCGACCCCTCCTGAAGCCGTACTGTTGGTCGGAGAGGCCACCTCCGGTCTGTATCGCGTCTGCGAGTCTTGGTCTCAGTAGCTGTTCGTAAAGTTTCCCTGTCGTGTCTAGTAAGCTCAGCGGCCGGTAGGCCGACGGCGCGCTGGGGTCACCCTTACCCTTGGAGATAAGGACCAGCCTCGCCGCCTTCCAGCGGTCGCTGAAGGTCCCCGTCTTCAGGCACGCGTTGTACAGGTCGAGAAAGATCTCCGGCCTCAGGTTAACCATCAGCCGAATAATCTCGCCCGGTACTCCGTCCGGTCCTGGTGCTTTACCCGTCCTCATCGCGTTGGCTGCTCTGGTGAGCTCCTCCGCGGTGAAGACGGGCACCGCCGCTGTCTCATTGTCGTCCGTTGCCTCCGTGCGTGTCGGGTGTGTCGGAAAGAGTCCGTCAACAATCCGTCGTGTGGTTTCGGCGTGTTTGAGTTCCGGCGGGACCCGGGCCCCCAGTTTACCGGTTACGATCTTGTAGCCAGTTCCCCACGGGTCCCGGTCCACCTCCTCGCAGAGCTTCTTCCAGCATCGCGCCTTGCTGTCTCTTATTGCAACCGTCAGTCTTTTCCGTTCCGTTTTGTATACGGCCTGAAGGGCTTCCCTTTCTGGCCTACCGCCGGCCCTCGTGACCCGTCGTCGGTTTGCCAGGCAGTTCCTCCGCAGTTCGGCTATCTCGTCCGTCCACCAGTATTGTGACTGTTTGTTACGTCTGTGATGTCGTTTCGGCATTGTGCTGTTACACAGCAGCTGCGTCAATTTGGCCGTCTCGTCTGCCAGTCTTTCCGCCCTTCGCCGGCCTGTCAACTCCGGGGGAATGTTTGTAATCGGGGCCGGCGCTGCCGCCAGTTCCTCCGAAAACTTCTGTACGTCGAGTTTGTTCGTGTTCCACCGCGGGGGGTGCCGAAACCTGGTCCGTGCCGTCGTTGTCCGTCCTGCCACTTCGAAGGCGATGTACTGATGGTCGCTGGCTGTGTAGTCCTCGACCACCCGCCACCGCCCCACCAGTGGCAGTATTCTGTCTGACGTCATCGTTACGTCTGGAATGGAATCCCCAAATCCTGGTCGTCTGTATGTCGGTGTATTTCCCGTATTTACTACCACTAGGTCTAGCCTTGCGGCCATCTCCAGTAGTAGCCGTCCCCGTTTGTTCGTCCTTGTCATGCCCCACTCGATCGCCCTGGCGTTGAAGTCTCCCGCGACCACAACGTCTCCAGGCAGATCCCTGATTCCGTCTTCGAGGAGCGCCACCTTCCTCTCGAGCTCCGCCGCGGTGCAGTTTGGGGTCAGGTAGATACTGACGTAAGTGACAGCACCGACCTTGGCCCAGACGTAGTCGTCCCCCGCGCCGCGGTCGGTTACCCGGGATCGGGCAGCACCCCTCACCCAGATAGCGGCAGTCTCGGTTTCGTTCGTGATCCAATCCTGTGTTGGCCGCGTCCTGTACGGTTCGCACAGAATCAGAATGTCGGCGTCGTGTTCGTCAGCTATCTGCGGTAGCAGCATGTCTGCTGTCCTACTTCGGTTCAGGTTACCCTGGATTATTCTGTCCGTCTTCCCGCTCGCCTCCTGCACTCCTCCGGCGCAGCCCGAAACACGGCGCACTTCCCGGATCCCGCGATGTGCCCCACGTCCGTGTGCTCCGCGTCGGTGCACAGAGGGCAGAGCGGTGGGTTGACGCAGTCCGTAGCGTAATGTCCCGTTTCACCGCATCGTCTGCAGCTTTTTGTCCGGTCCTTGTTCGCGCAGTCCGCTTTTGTATGCCCGTAACCCAGGCACCTATAGCACCTCGTCACCGTCAGTCGTTCTCGGACGCGGCATCGCACCCATCCTATCCCTATCCGCCCCCGGCACAGCAGCACCCGGGCTTCGTGCGATTCGAAGTCGCACACCGCCATGAACTGCTCTGCCCGGTTCGGACCGAAGATATGGACACCAAAGTCCGCGTCTCGTCCTGTCTCCCGTTGCAGTGCCAGTCGTACGTCGTCTTCGGTCGTGACGCAGTCCAGGTCCATGATCTCCAATTGGACGTTGGAGGTCCTGGTCCCGACGCTGCCGTCTCCACCGATCGCCTCCTGGAGCGCGCGTCGGAAGTCCTCTCGTCCTTTCGTGTTCGACTGTATCTTCAGAAGACACGACCCTTTCTTGGTCTTCCTCTGATCTTTCACCTGCACGTGAATTTTCTTCGGGTCGACCTCGGTCCGTATCTTCCGTAGAATGTCTGAGTATGTTTTGCCATTCGCAGGCTTGACTATCAGAGCCGATCCCCGATGTTTGGGAGCCGGCTTGCGCTTGTCAGCCTGCGTGTCGGCGTTCGTCTTGTTCGGTTTGTTTTTCCGTATCGTCTCGTTTGTTTTGTTTTTCTGTTCCGTTTCGTTCGTTTTGTTTTTCCGTTCCGGTCTTGTCTTCTTTTTTTGTAACGGTTTGCCAGGGCATGGCCGCCTCCCCTCTCGGAGTCCTCTTCTGCAGGGCCTCCGGGGTGGTCCCGGTTGCCTCCCGTTTGCGTTTTGTCCGTGGCGTTTGGTGTTCGGTCGTCTCCGTTTCTGTTTCTGTCGAGTCGTTGTCCGTTACTCGTCTTCTCGGGGTTAACCTGATGGGCTTGTTCAGCGCAACATCGACAGCCTCGAGAATTGTCTTTATTCCGTTTTTTACCGTCATGTTCGTGTTCTTCTGTATGGCTGTTGCCTTGGCCATTTCCTGTGCTGTTTTCTGTATGAGCTTCAGTTGCTCCGTCAGGTTCGGCTCGTTTCGTTTCGGTGTTTTCGTGGCTTTCGTCTGTCCCGTCTGTACGTCCGTTTTTCTGTATTCGCTGTCGATTGCCGAGGAAAAGCTTGCCACGCTTCCTGTGCTCGACGCGCTGTCCGTCCTGTTGCGTCTCAGTAGGGACAGTATTGTCCTGTCCTTGTTGCCTGTCCTCTTCGTTCCCGTCTTCGTCGCCAAGTCGTCATCATTGCACTTTCTGCGGCCCTCAGAATCCATGCCGCTGCCATGGGCCGCCGGGGCTTCAACCCGACCGTCGCCCAGGGTGGATTGTCCCTGTGTTGGGGTTACCACCTGAGGTATATCCTTGTTTTGTCCGTGCATTTTCATGGTTGTTTGTTCCATTCTGCTACGGGTCCCTCGGGGGCGCGACTCCCCGTACCGTGCCGGAACCAGCCCGGTCCCTGAGGTCGCCTTAGGGGCCGTCCGTCGGACATGAGCCGACTTCAGTCCCCCTCGACTTACTCGGTATCCCCGGGATCGTCACGTCCCGAACGACAGGGGTTTTACCCCCTCCCGCTGCCTGGGGTCGCCTCGGGGGCCTTCCGTCGGGCTCGTGCCGACTTCAGTCCCCCTCAACTTACTCGGTATACGCGGGGTCGTCACAGCCCGAGCGAGAGGGGGTTCCCGCCCTCCCGCCACCTGCGGTAATTATTATTATTATTATTATTATTATTATTATTATTATTATTATTATTATTATTATTATTATTATTATTATTATTATTATTATTATTATTATTATTATTATTATTATTATTATTATTATTATTATTATTATTATTATTATTATTATTATTAGTGATCGGGCGCTTCGCGCCCGAACGCTAGGTTACTTTAGTTTAATTTAATTTAATTATTGGTTCCATTTACATCCTCCATACTGAGGAAACAAATGGAGAGGTTTATATCTCCATCGGAATGTCCTCCGTCTCCTACATATGTCCACTCGGAACATTTATTATGTTACTTCTTTTATTGATTCAACAAAATATTTATATTAACTATCCTCGGGTGTAACTGCCCATGGTACATCGAAGTATTAATCACGACCTAACTACACTATCCTAGTATTTTTTACATGCATGTTCGCCGAATGTATATCCACCGGAAAAGAAATTATTTTTACACAACAGGACATGCCCTACTTCCGAGAGAAGATGATGTACGAGATATTGAAAGCAAAGCATATTGAAAAATAAGTTTTGCTTCGCAAAAGAGAGAAAAGAATCAAAAATACGGAAAGATCTGCAGAATAAACGAATAAGAGCTGGTTAAGGATGCTTCACACGTACATTTTCAGCCAAAAGTGAGCTTCAATGAACATTTGATCACTTCCTAATGGTATAAAATTCTAAAAAAAAATCAACTGTATTAATAGTGTCAACAACATTAATTATTTTGCATAATAATAATGTCAAAAAGTTATTAACAGATTGCTAAAAAAATCATTCAAAAAATAATCAGTAAACCTTTTTTTCGCTTTTCTAATGAATTCATTAATTTTCTAGAAACCACGTGAATTTTTTTTTATTTCTAACATTTTTGAATTTTTAGTTTTTGAAATTTTTTTAAGGCCATAACTACCGAATGGTTGGCGCAATGGCCTCGAAACTTTTTGTGTGTACTGTATAATCGAGATACGGAAACATAATATCCGAAATTCGTGATTCTACATCGATTTGTCAAAAATAAAGAATAAAAAAATTGAAATTTTCATATCGCTTCTTCATAAAAGTTGAAAATTGAAATTCGCGAAGCTTCTTCTATGAGGAAGCATTATCTGTATTTTTGGCTTCCTCATAGAGGAAGCATTGTCTGTATTTTTGGCTTCCTCATAGAGGAAGCTTGGCGAATTTCAATTTTCAACTTTTATGAAGAAGCGATATGAAAATTTCGATTTTCAGCTTTTATGAGGAAGCGATATGAAAATTTCAATTGTCAACTTTTTTCAACGTTAACGTCTTAGACTTTTATGCAAAACGGCTGACCAATTCAGGTTCAGTACGTAAAAAAATATAACATCGTCACGTTTCACTTTGTCGAATCTGCGTTTGGCGCGAAAAAATACATGGAAGTATGCGCTCCTGAATTTTTTTTTTTGCCCTTTCGATTTTTATTCCAGAATTCCTAGTGATACCTCTTTATCTAGCTTTTTAATCCCGTCATATCCATCGTCTTGTGTATGTCTTGCTGTAGATCACCTGGGTTTTCCCGCGATGCCATCGGAATGCAAAGAAATCGTTGTTTACAAATACCTAAAATCATTCATTTTTGCAATTTTGGCTATAAAAATGCCTGGTAAACTTTTTGGTTAGTTGTCGCTCTGGGACTGTAATTCCATGTATTTTTCCGCGCTGATCACGAATCTGACACGTTTTTTATTCGCAGAGGAAAATTTGATCCGAAAAAAATGCGTCTTACAAAAAAAAAAAAAAAAAAAAAAATGCATGAAATTCGAAAAATTCAAAATGACATAAAATTTAAACGGTTCGACCGATTCTTGCCAAATTTAATAGAAAATATGAGTCCATAATAGCTTATTTATGTACAAATTTGTAGTCAAATATCTCGAAAATTGTAAAAGTTGGAGTGAAATAGATATTTTTTGAAAAATCGATAATTTCACATAACCGAAACCCCTCGACCGATTCGTACTAAATTCAATAGCGAAAATTGTTTGATGTTGGTCTACTTCTGTAGAAAGTTTCAGCCCAGAATCTCAAAATTTGCGAAAGCTAGAGCGCGAACACACTTTTTTCAAAAATTTTAAAATCTCATAAAATCTGAACGAATGTTTCAATTAGTGCATAAATTGTAACAAACAGAGGCACTGAACTGCTCTACGTGTGAGCCAAATTTCAACCCGATTGATAAACCCGTTCTTGAGTTATAGACGATTGAATTTTGGAGGCCTGGCGCGCACGCACGCACGCACGCACGCACGCACGCACGCACGCACGCACGCACGCACGCACCCACGCACACACATCCATCCAGACATTTTTCTAAATGTGATTTTTCGATGTTTTCGAACATTCTGAACACGTTTTCATTAAAATCTCGAAATTTTTTTTTTCACCAAAACAAAGTTTCCTCTATGAGGAAGCAAAAAACAAAAATTTAAATGTTAGAAAATTCTGAAAACATTCATATGAATTCTAAAAAATCAAGGAATTCATTTAAAATGAAAAAATCGAAAGTTGTCTAATTTGTTTAAAACAATTTATTTTTGTAATCATTTGTTAACAACTTTTGGCATTATTATTATTATGCCAAATCAAAAGTCTTGACATAGTACGGCTCATTTTTTTTCAGATTTTTGGCATGTAGGGAAGTACTAAAATTTTGATCGAATTAAACTTTTGATTGGGAATATATGTGTGATGCATCCTTAAACGATGAATATACTACTCCGCGTGAATTTGAAACGGTCCGAAGTATTGTCCTCGAGATATACATTATATCTATCGTTTTTCGATTACAACTTGTAATGCGGTTGCTGGGTGTCAACATCACATCAAATTAATTGTTGAATCAATTTTTTTTTTTATTGGACGTTATTAAAAAATTATTTTCTTTTTAAGTGGAAGTTAAAAATTTCCCATTGCTTCCTCTTTTTATCTCAAAAACACGCTTTGACATAAAAACAAACCTTGCTTTATGAGCGAACAAACAACGAAATTGCCTTTATTTTTGTAAATTAAATAAATCACACATTAACACATTAATAAACACATTAATTTGTCGATAAATTTCGGCTTCCGCTTTAAATAAAGAGGGGAAAGCAATGTGAAATTAATTTTCAAAAATATATATTTATACCTGGACTAAAAATTTATTATAACGTGGCAATCATCAACAATCCTGGGGAAGTGGGGTGTGTAAAAATCTCGTACAGATGGGACACAAAAAAAAATAAAAATTTTTTAAATACACATAAAAACCGTAATTATTCAATTTTCGATGCACATTAAGGTAAAAAAAATACATCCAATAGGTTGCTCGTGTGTAGTCGCATACACACGGGTGAACATATGGACATATTTTACACGTAATTCGCCTTGAGACGGCAAAAAGTAAAATGTCACCGGACATTTTTTCAACTTCGAGAGCGAATATTTTCGAATTAAAACATCCGGCAGCGGTTCAGAGCCCATATTCGTCGTTCCCCCGCCGGGCGCAACTCGAGAGTGCAAAAAATTGCCAGATTTGACCCGTATTTCTCCCAGAATCACGAAATACAGGGTTTCGCCGAAGTTAGAAAAAACACATAATTAACGTCAAAAAAATGTTTACAGCATATGAGGTAAAAAAATACATGCAATAGGGTCCTCGTGTGTAGTCGCATAGACACGCGTGAAAACGCGGACATATTTCACGCGTAATTCGCCGTGACACGCCAAAAAGTAAAATGCCGCCGGAAATTTTTGCAGCTTCGAGAGCGAATATTTTCGAAGTAAAACATTCGGCATCGGTTCAGCGCCCATATTCGTCGTTCCCCTCGCGGACGCAACTCGCGAGTGCAAAAATGTCCAGATTTGACCCGTATTTCGCCTGGAATCACGAAATACAGGGTTTCGCCGAAGTTGGAAAAAACACATAATTAACGTAAAAAATTTTTTTTACAGCACATGAGGTAAAAAAATACATTCAATAGGATGCTCGAGTGTAGTCGCATATACACGCGCGCACACATAGACATATTTCGCGAGTAATTCGCCGTGATACGCCAAAAAGTAAAATGTCGCCGGAAATTTTTTCAGCTTCGAGAGCGAATATTTTCGAATTAATACATTCGGCAGCGGTTCAGCGCTCATATTCGTCGTTCCCCAGCCGGACGCAACTCGAGAGTGCAAAAAATTGCCAGATTTGACCCGTATTTCGCTCGGAATCACGAAATACAGGGTGTCGCCGAGGTTGAAAAAAACACATCAATGGCGAAAAAACAAAATTTTGAAGCCCATGCGGGAAAAAAATGCATCCAATAGTGTGCTCGCGTGTACTCGCACACACACTAGTGCAAAAATTGACATATATCGCGAGCAATTTGTCTGGAAAGGCGAAAAACCAAATTTTTTTTCCAACTTTGAGGGCAAATATTTTCGGATTGGTACATTTGGCAACGGTCTGATATTCGTTGTTCCCCAGTCGGACGGTACACGAAAATGCAAAAAAATATAGGGGTCACGAAAACTTATTAATTTTATTATATATAATTATTATTATTATTATTATTATTATTATTATTATTATTATTATTATTATTATTATTATTATTATTATTATTATTATTATTATTATTATTATTATTATTATTATTATTATTATTATTATTATTATTATTATTATTATTATTATTATTATTATTATTATTATAGCAGCAAATATCGATGGACAAGATAATAGAGGGAGCTTCCGTGAAAATTAATATTTTATCGTTAATTATTTCAATCTTTTGTAAGATTTTTGTATCACTTTATTTTTTCTATTTTTTTTATATACGTTTTTTTACAGTGGTTTTTATTTTTTTATGTACTTTTTTCAGTCATTCAGTCATATTCCGCAGTCGGGAGTTTTTTAAAAATGTTAATTTTTTATTATTTCATGCTTTTTAGAGTTCACTGCATATCTTTTTTGAGCACGCACTTTATTGTAAGATTTTTTCAAGTCGTTTTTTTATCAAACCTGTAGGTGAGTTTGTCTAATATGAATATGGTTCCTTTTTTTTTAATTTCGAGTAGCTTAAATTAAAAAAAAAACTGTTGCGATAAACATAGAAATAGATAGATAGAACATTTTTATAAAAAAAGCAACAAGATTCTGTAATACAGTTTATCGAAGCCAATCTTCTTCCATTTGTTATATGCCGTAACTTTCGATTGCCCTGTTGAGCCAAAGTCACTGCGCAGCGCCTCATTCCCTTCGTAACATGATTTTTCATGGTTGGTGTATAAGAAGCAAAAAAAAGCAAAAAGATTCTGTAATACAGTTTATCGAACCCAATCTTTTTCCAATTTGTTACATGTCGTATCTTTCGATTGCCCTGTTGAACCAAAGTTAGTGCGCAGCGCCTCATTCCCTTCGTACCATGATTTTTCATGGTCGGTGTATAAAAAGTTTGCTGAATTCTGTAACTTCTGCATTAGAGCAGTAATGGAAGTTTGTATAACTCGACCATAAAGAATTTTTGTTGCAAACAGAATAAAGCCTTGCGCAATTACTTCGGTGTCAACCATGCAATATATCAGCCACAATAAAAAAAACAAATTTTTGTTTTTTGGAACAAATTTGTCTTCGATGAACTTTGTTATAGAATTATTATCGTCAAATTCGTTTTATCGATCAAATTCTTTCTTTTTTTTAGTAGTTTTCAAGCTCTTTTTGTCAAGTATTTCAGAGTTTTAGAGAATTTTTCAACCTCTTTTTTTTACGCACTTAACCTTACTTATTATTTTACACCGAATATAGTTAATTCACACACTGATCACGCACGAAACACCGTAATCATAAAATTAAAACTAACAAAAAAAAAATAATAATGGAAAAAAATCACAGTATGTATATAGTGTTCGCAGCTGATTCGTAGCGAAACGCATAAGGTTCGGGAGAACGTGCATTGATCCGCTGTGAAATTAACTGCGATACACGGTGAAAAGCCAAAAGATAGCGGCATATTCTCGCTGAAATTTCGATATGGACAAACACTATTTTTTCCGAAAAGTCTTTATCTCTGTGAAATCGCATCGCATCGTAACAAAACCTGAAAAAAGACACAGACCACGATTCAAAGAAACTACTTGCCAAATTTTGTCAAGAGATTTTTTGTGGATTCGGAGAACACTGGATACCAAGGAAACGCGCAAAGTCCCGCGATCGCCGTGAAACGCATAACTCACGTCTTTTTGCCCTAGCGGGCAGTCGGGAGTTAAAACAGGTGCAAATTGAAATTTTCATATGGCCTTCTCATAATGTTCCTTTATTTGTGAAACTTCTTCTATGAGGAAGCATTTTCTGTATTGTTGGCTTCCTCATAGAGGAAGCTTCGCAAATAAAGAAACATTATGAGAAGGCCATATGAAAAGTTCAATTTGCAGCTTTTATGAGACAGCCACATGAAAATTTCAATTTCCAACTTATATGAGGAAGCTATATGAAAATGTCAATTTTCAACTTTTATGAGGAAGCGATATGAAAAATTTAATTTTCAACTTGTTTTAACGTCAACGTCGTGTTTGCCTTTTATGCAAAACGACTGGCCGAATCAGGTTCAGCACGAAAAAATACACCAATGGCTTCGCTTTGTTAGATCCGTGCACCTACTTCAATTAACGAAAATAGAGGGTTTTGGAAAGTATATTTTTTTTAATTATTGAGTTAATTATCCAATATTCACCGTTTTGTGGCCGCATCTAATGTATTTTTCCCCCACCGATGACGAGTCTCTGAATTATTTTACTCCTAGGATGACACTTGATACATAAACTCGTGTCGGACAAAAAATACAACTTGTCAAAAAAATGAAAAAATTTCAAATCCCATGAAATTTTAACGTTTCGATCCATTTTCGCCAAATTTAATACCAAACATTGTACAGTATTAGTCCATTCCCGTGTCAAATTGAAGATCGATACCTCCAAGTTTACTCAATTTAGACCATTTTTAGTCATTTTTCAAAAAACTCAAAAAACTGAAAATCCCATATAATCTTACCTCTTCGATGGATTTTGACCAAATTCAATACCAAAGGTCTTTTATCAAAATAGTATATTTATGTGCAGTTTTAAGACTATAGCTCCAAATTTACGCAAGTTAGAGCTACCACAGAGAATTTCCAAAAAATTGAAAATCGCATAAAATCTCCAATTGGGCCTCAATGTTCACGAAAATAGCACTGAACGAAGCGACGTGATCGCTCTACTAGTGTACCAAATTTCAACTCGCTGTCTCAAACCATTTCCGAGCTATAGTCATTTTAAACGATGCAACTCTGTCACATACACACATACACACATACACACATACACGCATACACACATACGCACATACGCACATACGCACATACGCGCATACGCGCATACGCGCATACGCACACGCACACGCACGCGCACGCACGCACACACGCACACACGCACACACGCACACACGCACACACGCACACACGCACACACGCACACACGCACACACGCGCACACACACACACACACACACACACACACACACACACACACACACACACAGACACATACATCCGGACGCCAGCTAAAAATCATATTTCTCGACGTTATAGGCTATTTTAAGTATTCTGACATTAAAATCTAAATTTTTTTTTTTTTACGAAAACAAAGCTTCCTCTATGAGGAAGCAAAATGAAAGTAATAGTACATTACGATACTAGTGCGATAAAACTTTTTCTGACGAGTGTGAGTTTGCAGCACGTGCCGAAGGCGAGTGTTGCAATCACATGTGTTAAGAAAACGTTCATCGCATGAGTATCGTACGAAATTTTATTTCACAAGGTGCGAAAGAGGAGTTTTACGCGCGCGAAGCGTGCGTAAAACAGAACTTTACACACCGAGTGAAATAAAGTATTGCACGCAAGTGTTTAGCAATACCGTAGCCTCGGTCATGAGTTTGATGAGTCGAAGCAGCACACAATGCATTAATAATCGTAATCTTATTATGCCGTCTACTGGGGATGATACCGCGAGAATTGTTCACTTTATAAACAATCTCTTTGACTCTGTCAATGGTGATTCGACGAATCTTTCATTGACTTCGACTCCAGTATCTGAGTGGGATGAATGCATAGAGGTTATCCGAACGATGATCTATGTAAAGTCAAAGCCAAGCGACCAACAAAAGCCTATCGTGTTGAGAAATTGGGTGAGCACTTTGCAAGGTTTCAAATATTTAAAAACATACTTCCAAGATCTAGGGTTTCAAGCTTTCAGCACAAGAATATTTAATCAAGATGCGGTAGAAAACTTTTTCGGTCAGATAAAGCAGCATGGGATCAGAGATACAAGGCCGAATTGCTCAAAGTTCCAGTCACACTACAAAACATTGCTACTCAAAAACTTTTCCCAAAATAATCGAAACTTTAACTGCGAAAACGACGAGGATTCAAGTTTCCTCGTAGACCTCGAAAATATTGTAACTGCCACAGTCCCTGTAAAACAAATAGAACTGCCTTCCGTTTCAAAAGGTCTCGCGATCAACCCCTATGAATCATTTGCAATAGAATTCAATGTCTTCGCAGGTAACGTTCAAGCTTCCATTAAAAAATGTGAAATCCGTTATGAGAATATTTCTCCGGTCAACAATAGCTTCAATCACTGCCTTAGTCAGATGTCCGGACTGATGATGTATTGATACAATTTATCTCGCTTCATCTACCTAGACAAATTTGGTAAACTGGTTAAGGATCAGATCAAAGCAAGAGTAACTTTCGATTTTCACAAATGTGACCACACAACTGAATTAATAGATGTGATAATTGCGAAGTAGGTTCAAACGACAATCACCCAATATTTAAAACGGATAAATAGACTTTTGTCAGGAAGTGAGCCTTGACAGAGACTGTCCATGATACGCTAATGCTTCAGGCCAAAAAGATTCGGCAAAATCGATCACACTATCGAACCGCCAAAAAAGAAATGTAAATAATGTAAATAATGTAAATAATGTAAATAATGTAAATAATGTAAATAATGAAAATAATGAAAATAATGTAAATAATGTAAATAATGTAAATAATGTAAATAATGTAAATAATGTATATACCTTGTTTATTTACGTAATATATTTCATTTGCAGTCTTAAATTGAGTTTTTATATTATTTAACCAATTCGGAATACATTCTTCAATTTGAAGCAAATCGGATTTCTTTCTATATCTTGTGACCACAAGTTTTCCCAAATCCCCAAAAAACGTTGGCCACCAACGGCGTACTCCTCGACCACTTGATTTTAATAATTTTATGGGCGCCAGCCGATTAATTGTTAATCGACGCGGTCGGTACCGATGGAGATGTGAGCACGCACTCTTCCTGCTCCGGCAGCTGCAGTAAGGCTAGGGTAGAGGGGTGTGGGCCGTGAAAATTTGCTGAAGGCCGAACAACACGATCCAACAAAAATAACGAAACATATCCAGCCGAAGCCATCCGATTTATTACCATGTTACAACAACCAAAAATCCGCGTACAAAATTGTCCCTACTAAATTCGCCCCAGCTACTCAATTCACCGGTTTGAATTTCTACGCGTGATTGATTCTGACCCGGAGAAAAATAATGAAGGAAAAATAATAAAGAATAATACAACGTCGCAGAGAATCGGTGAAAGTAATAAAGAGAAAATAAATTATAAAATAATACCAAGAAAACGTCTAAGAGAAATATAACGGGCCAGGCCTAATTTTCCCTACTGATCGTAATTATCGGCCGGACTGTACCGCTGTCCGATCGTCGCCGTCGCGCGGAGGGCGATGTTCCGCCGCGCACACTCACACACACAATCTCGCCGTGCAGGCTGCGCCTCGCAAACGCTTTCGGAACGGTACCTTACGAAAATTCCACAAAACGACAACCAACGACAGAAACAACAAAATGATATCGGCGGCGGTCTCGAGACCCGTGTAGTTTATATCGCGATGCTTTTTCGACGTCCTCGGCCGCGAAGGAAAGCCTACGTTTAATTACCCGCGCGAGCTCGAAACCCACACGCAGCGACACACTCACACACTCTCCTCCGCTCGTCGTAAACCACGCGCAGGTGATCTTTCCGATTTTCACGGTACCGGTGCGGCGAGAGGCCGTCCAATACCCAGCACTTATGATCCACGAAATACAATAGAAAGAAAAGATAGTTCCCCGAGAAGAAAAGACACAAAAAAATGATCGACGGAAACATAAGCTAAGTTTTGCCCGGGACTCCACGCCGCGATCGAGTCGCGGGTACGCTCGATAAAATGCGCGCAGAACCGAATATAGCCCGCGTGTCCGACAATTTTACTCCGAAAATCAGAAGTCTTACCGCAAGAACTGATGGTAACTTGAGTACTCCTTGCCGGTACCGGTTTCCTTCCGTCCTTCCAATGTAACCGGAAAAGAATAACTCAGCCGAACGACTCGGTAAAATGGCTCCGCCGCCTCGATATTCCACCCAAAAGTTCCCACGAAAAATCGGCGAGAACAATCGGCACGGCGAGCACACGCGTCGTATCTCCGTCGCTTCACGGAAGAGAGTCCCGATCTCATTTTCGGAGTCGTGCTCGCCGCCTCGCTCGCGTTCTCTCTCGCTCCCCACTTTTCCCGATTTCTGGCCGGTGTCCGGTACCTAGCGACGCCCTACGACTATCGCGAACTGTCACACGCGCGAAATGAATATTTGAACGACAGCTACGCTGACGCTTCGTCCGAAAATTCGCGCGAAATTTTGCCACAATCGCAGTTTACGAGGATCTGTGACGCGACCAAAATTACCGCGTCACAATCTATATATACGATTTTAGTTCTTATCCCGAACGGTTGGAGCGCTATTCGGGCGGCACAATAAGTACGGTGGCTTGTACCCCCTGCCAATAATTAGGTCGCGCGCGACATAAAATTCGCGTGTTGAGCACACGCGCACTGATTTCGCGAACGAGAGCCCCTCTCCAGGGTCCGCGCTCGCTGATATAGTTCGGCCAGCTCGCCTCGCAATTCGCATTACACACCCACCGTCAACTGTAATTCTGGAAAGCCATTAAAAACCAACCATACCAATCAACAACGGACTTCTTACTCGGCGCCACCCCGGACACCTCTCCTGTGCTCTCAATCCGCACTTTTCAGTGCGACAACGGAAACTCGACTCGCCTACGGAACTTCGGACTCTCGACATCGGCTTTCCTCGGATAAATTCTCGTCGCTCGTTACCACCCGCACTTTTCAGTGCGTTTAACGTGTTCGACTCGCGTCTCCACGGATCACCGACTCGGCTATTTTCCGGACTTCTTTTCGCATCTAATAGATCTCGCTCTTTTCAGAGCGAGATACGACAACCAAACCCGCTCTTTTCAGAGCGACGACGACGTGGAACAGTACCCATTTATACCGAATCCTCCCCCCTCGCTCCCGAGCTTGCGCAACGCCTTGTGCTCCCTTTCGGGCGCACGACTGCCAAGTTTCGGAAATCGAGGCTGCCTCTTCCTACCTTCCGGCTCTCGCCCCTTTTCCGTCCGACTCCTCTCGCTCTCGCTCCGTTAACGAGCTCCTGCTGCAGGAAGCTCGCACGGCCGGGGCGTTGGGAGCCCCCCGAGTTCCCCGACAAATCCTCCCGACTCATCCCTACGTTCCTTCCGGCCCACCCACGATCCTACGGGATCTGACAGAGCCGGACGCGACTCGCCTCACCGCGTCCACCGACACCGAGGCACGTTAGTTCTTTTCTTTTCTCTTATTAAATATACATACGTTTTCTCTCTCTCTTTATCAACCCCGCTCTCGCTTCCCCCTTCCCCTTGTGCAGTCGACTCTCGGGAGTCGAGTGTAGCACCTGTATATTCCGCTTTTTCCTCGGCGCTGGATTTCCGGAACCCGTATCAGTTGTTGACCGATTGCGAGTCTCGGGTGATGTTTTGGGAGTCAGTTTTTGCTTTTTGACTCCTGGTTCGCAATATTTTCCGACGAGCTTTCCTCGTGTTGCCTGATCGGCATGATTTCTGCGGGGTTTCTCGATAAAGCGTCGGCAGTAGTAAGGGGTGCACTATGGAGACCCCCCACTCCCATCCCCACTCCTATCCCCACTCCTCGGGCCCGGTCGGACCGCGCCCGGTCGGACCGCGCCCGGAGGTGCGTGTGATAGAGAGGGGGGGGGGGGGGGGGGGGGGTGGGAGCGTGTGCGGAAGTCTCCATAGTGCACCCCGCTTTTTTATTTTTTTATTTTATTATGCACAGAGTTACATATTTCTTAAAGCTAGGTTTCATGTACAACTTAGATCGATGAATTCCATACGGTTATATACGGAGCCCAAATATCGCAGCCCTAGACCCTTTTTTTCACAATGTTCTGCTATTTCGTCGAACACTTCGTCATTATAGTTCAGAAAGAAGCTAACCCTTAGGGGCATGAAGACACTGAAATCCAAACCTATATCGGCAGTCACTTGTCTCCCGTGCTTGGTGTTGCCCATCCTCATTCTTGAGATTCTATATATCTTCTGAAGTTCCAGTTCCGCAATCCTTTTATATGGTAGGTGGGACGGTACGCGACCGGTTTCATTGAGCTTCGACAATTTTTTCAAATACATAATTCACTTTACGGGTTGACAACGAAAAGAAGAAGATCTTCGAAGTGGGACCTCGTTAAGGTAACGCTGGAGTTTTTTAACGTTCCGTAGAGCGCACTGAGCGCCTCTGAGTTTCGTCTCTAGGGAAGAATGCCACGAACACACTTTAACCTTCTTCGACGGCGGAACATCGAGATCTGGACAATCGGCGCGTTCGTTCAAGTTTATGAATTTGCGTCCTATGGCCTGTTCTAAGATTTGTACAGTGTCCTCACCTACCGCGTACAGTCGAGATTGTTCGCCAACACTTTTCGCAATTTCACGTAAATCTTGATACAGTTCAGCGAGCTCGATGCCGTCCCCATGCTGCCAGCCTTCTAACCAGTGTAGACCGTGGACGTACTCAGTCCGCCAATCATTTCTTCTTCGTATCCGGGACGGCAATTCCTCGATGATATAAGGTGGAGAGACTATCCACAACATTCGGCGCTGTGGTTTATCCACCGAACCCGCACACACCTCTTTCGGCAATAATTCTCCATTCTTATCTTTTAAATACAGAATATCAAACACCAGATCTGTACCGGGTACATCAAACACCCGATGTGGACAGTGCATATTGTCGTTGAAATCCACGAACACGTTTTACGCTCTCAACAGACGGTAGAAGACTGAGCTGCGCTGAAGCTGTTATCACACGACATCTATCGTCAGAAATATTGCACGTGCAGATTGAAATTGGATACGATGGGGAGCGCCGCTTCATTTTTTATTCTAGTTCGAACAGGACAGCCTCCAAATAATCCAGCTCCCCGCTCATTCCCTGATAATACTCTGTCGAGGGATCCAGAAATTCCAGATAGAATTTTATTAGCGAAACGACTGCTGTGCACCGTTGCGACCAGCGTTCTCGATCCGCCTCGTTTTGCATCTCCTCCAATTCCTGATGTAATTTTTCAGCAAGGCAAATCGTAATTATTTGTGTCACTTTCTGTACAGTCTCGCGCGAGAAACCGTTCATTTCGCAACAACGTGAACGACGATAATAACTAATGTACGTAGGCGACTGGGAACACACTTCTGGTGCCTCCGGTGGCAAAAGACGGAATGAGGAATGGGTATATCACCACAGGACTTGTCCTCGAGAATATTAGTCACACGTGAGAGTTAGACGCAGCGAATTATTTGCTGATTCGGACGGCTGGAGCGATGGCAGCAATAATAACGAACGACGAGTCTACTAAATACCAGATTGTAACCCTAAAAGAAATCATCGAGGAGACAGGGGCCGTAAAGAGTGAAGAATATTTGATACCCGTCAAGTTTCGCAAGATTCTCGAGCGTGTGGATCGGTTGATCAATTACTACAATTACAGAACAATTTATGGTGTGCAATTCACTATACCAGACGAACACACACGGCAATGGTGGAGAGAACGCTATTTCGAAGTCGAAACGGAGGATGAGGTGCCGAATAATATATACCTCACGAACTTCATCGTTGATTCTATCACGGAGACGGAGAGCGAGGAATTTAAGGAGTTGAAGAAACGAATTGAGCACGAGAGACCCAAAAGTCTCTCGTTTTTCACCAGCGATGAAATTGACATTATTGTGGAAAGTCAAATTATTGGCGATGTCATTATATGCATACAGGGTATATTTTGCTACTAGTAAAAAATAAATGATTTTTTTAAATCGATAACCTGTTTTTTATTTCTTTGTACATGAACCGTATGATAACATTTTAACTATTATAGTGCGTTCCGTAGTACCGCATGAGCAGATTCTCTTGTCAAGAGGCGTCTTCTTCTTCTTCTTCTTCTTCTCCCGCCCACTGTTGATGATGAATTATCCATGTAGAGTGAGCGAGACAGGGCGCGCCGCACCAGCGCAATGACTATCAAGCCTCAGCTCGGTGGGCGGACTTGAACTCCAGATTATTATATCTTGTACCATGGTATTGCATGAGTAGATTTTTCTCATGCGCAGAAGCTGTCATCTGCTGCAAGAGATTGGCGTCGTCCTCGAAGACCTTGACGAATCTCGCTGGGAGGTAGCAAGTAAACGATTCCTCGATATCGATGGTGATCCTTGGGCCGAATGACGTTTTTACACACCTTATATCAGTGACGCCGTAGTTTCTTTCGAGTGCCAGCTCGGATAGTTTTTTCACAGGCAGAAACGATGCAAGCATGCCCACCTTGTTGATTTGAGTGAGATCCATTGTGGAGATTGAGTTCTTCTAGCTTTCGTATCACACGTCGAAACTCTGATCTTGCGCGTATCAATGATTTTAATTTTGCAATGTCGTCAAGTGTCTTTCTATGCGCACTTTTAATTCGATCCGTTTCCTTTGCATTAACTTCAATGGAGCCGGCTAGTTTGCACGTGAACTTCTTTTTTGATTTCGTACCTCTTTCACGGCTCGATCACGACTGATGTCTGCTCACAGGAGGACGGACTGTTCGAATATGAATATTCGTGAGAGAGAGTTTGCGCAGTTATGTTGGGCCTTCTGCTGACGCTGCAGACCTCTCGTGACTCATGGCTCCCCCAGCAGCTTTACTTACCCTATTTATTTCTTGCATTCTTTCACGTCCGCCGAGAAACATAATATCTGCTGTCATCAGCTCGAAAGGCTGCTATCAGCACGTGGCTTTGGGATGTATGCGATACAGAGTAGGTAGAAGAAGACGGAAAAATATTTTTTAATCTTTATTTTTAAGCATATTTAGAATACACGGCTACGAGGCCAACAGCTCTGTATACAATGCAAACACTTATAACTACCTCCTATGGTCGCACCAGTGCTAAACGTTTTACCCTGTGACTTAAATCTGTCACGATTATTGATGAACGCACTATAATAATCATACACTATTTTATCGTTTCTCGACAAGTTATCTGAAAATATACTTCTAAACTTATTAATGCCGAGGCCAGTACACATATAATGAAGAAACATAACGCAATACTGTCCGCAACACTGCGAATCCGGACCCTGAAGTTGAATAGCGTTGCATCGGAAGAGTTTGCAGTTTCTTCGGAGACGTGTGAGATGTTCTGGGATGATAGGGGGGAGTCCGTAGCTGTCGAAGAACCATCCATGTCCATTTCGATCGACGTACATGGCGACCCAGTGGGCCCCTGGTAGCTTGTGTCCATCGGTATTAACAACGAAGGCTGTCGGTTTCGTCCACACCTTCGGTATGCGATCTGCAGGGTATACGCCTACTGTATGATCCTTTATGTTCCGGAGAGACTGCAGAATTTGAAGGCTGTTCATAACAGCAGGCAGACGACTTTTTTCCTTCAGCAGCACACTCGGACAAACCCACCCGCCAGCTAGTAGTGGTTCTATATTCCCACAAAGAATCAAAGCGGTCGCTATGACAGAGCCACGCTTTGATCTTTGTCACGTTGTCTAGTGCACACTTGTATGTGTGATTTTTGCGCAGCAACCCGTGATAAATACACCGCGTATTGCCCGCTGGTAGGTTATGGAATGACGGTACTTCGTCGTCTTCTTCCAAATTTATGATAAAGCACCCTGTCAGATTTGTCAGGTACCGTGCTTTGTCGGAGCCTCTGGTGAATATCCGGTCAGACTCTACTGCAATTTTCTTCAGAATCAGCTCGACCGTTTGCAGGGACGTATCGCCTTCAGACCATTCAATACCGTGATGGTTTTCCCGCAGCCACATATTTTGCCTCTTTATACTAGGTGGTAGGTCGTCATGAGAATAGGTCGGTTTTACTATCCAGTGACCAAAATAGGCTGAATGTACCGCGGTAACAGCCACTTCTTTCGGTGTAAAATGATTGAATTTATCCTTTAGACCTTGTATATCAATTACAACAGTCATGATTTCGTCCGGTCGTCCCAAGTTCTCGGTGAATACTGAAGATCCTGCCTGCAGAGCCTCGCGCGCTAGCCACCGAAATCTACAATTACTTGTCGAGACGAGTCAATCTCCAACACATTATCATATTCCGCATACACAATACAGTTAACCGTTGAAGATATAGCTTCTTCGAAACGGACTTCTATTCTGACGCTGCCATGTTTCACCAAATTCCAATGAGTATTACTATTAGCCGAAAGATCGGGTGTTAGATCAAATGCAAATAGACAATAACCGTTAGGGTAAGCCGCGCGTGAAATACAATTACCCTGATTGAGAAAGTGAATACCTGTACCGGAGAATAATGTGTGATATGCATCCACGTATCGTCCTCCCTCTCCAAAGTCGGGCTGCAGAGGTTTTGACGGTATCTGCACACCGTCAGCGTACAAAGAAAGATAATTGATTTTATAATTTTGAAAGTTAAAGGGATTCAGTTTGCGATCGCCATTGAAGGCTTTATTATCGACAAATCCGATAATTATACGCTTAGGAAGCTGCCCTAGTATGACATTATCGAGAGTATCACCGTGAACACCTGCATGCAATGACACAGCTTTAACCTCCACGCGAGTCATCGGATACTTAGCCGTAGATTTGGAGAGAGCCCTTGCGTGGGCTAGGAGAACACCTGGCGCTATTTTAGCACGGCGTACAAGGAGCGATGCTTCGACAATCTTTATGCTGCAGTCTTTTGAAGAGCTCATAAGACAGAAAGCATCGTTGGTGCGTACGAGGCGTATGCGCATCTCAACGCCATTTATCAGAAATCTCTCCTGATTAAAGATGTCGCAATGAAGGTGTCCAAGGAGATCAATCTGATTGTTGCTATTATTCATGAGATTTCTTCGGATGGTCAGCCCGCTATTACCCTCACCCACATCATCCATTCCCGCAGATGCATCGTTATACCACAGAACACTTGTGAGATGAGAAGACTTCGCGTCGTCTCCATAATTTAAGAGTGTTTCAATGTATGCTCTGTATGCGTAAGCGTTATTAGGCGGCGATACAAGTTTCTGATTCAAGAATACGTCGACCTGATTGAACATTGAATGCAGCAAATTATTAACGGGACCGGCTTTAGGCGCATCGCCGTCTTTGGGCTTCCGAGGTGGTATTATTTCAACTCGCATACTCAGCATAGTATGGGCAAGATCGATGTACTCATCGCCCTGGCCCGGTATCACAAATTCGATAGGAGCGTTATCCGTCAGCGATGAAATTGGTTTATAGTACACCCATTGTGTCCCCTCAATTGTAGTTTGGGTCGGTGGTAGTGTGAATAGTTCAAGCTCCGACTTTAGGCACTCACACGAGTGAGCGTGTAAGAACGCCATTTTGTCCCTGATTCGGCTGACTATGCAAAAATATCGGATACAGTCCTTGGCTTCTTCCTCCTCTTTTTCCTCTTCTTACTGTCTGTCTTTGTCTCCCTTCTACGCACTGTCTTTTTCTTTCCTTTCCTCTTCTTCTTAATGCGCCCAGAGCGTTTTCTCGACGTCGACGGTTTCTTTCTTTTTTTCACACCGATGCGTCGCACACCACCACTACCAAGCGAATGCAGCAATTTGTTTATTTTAGCTGCTTTATAACCCGAACCCTGCATAAGATTATTAATTTTTTCCTCGGCCTTTCGCTTTAGATTTGTACCCGATTCACGCAGGCGCGTTTGAAAGGCCTCTCGTGGATGCATGCCCTTATCCAGTATGTCATTGGCTACATTAACACCGGAACGTAGCGCTTCTTTGCCGATGGTTCGGGCTCCCTGTTTCAAGAGCGGTATGATACGCCGAAAGAGACCGCCGAGGAAGCTACCAATCCCGTGACCTCGCTGGTTCGGTGAACCGATGTATACGTGGCTTATGCCTCCATATCCGCTCCTCCCCAGCCCACCACCACCCGTCTGAGCGTCAAAATATGCGTCATAATATTCCATTTTAACAATGATGCTGTCAATCTATACGGTGGAAGTGTAATGTCACCGTCAGCGTTCCGTACTCGAATGGTATTGGCTCACCAAATTCATCTCTTATATCGATAGTTATCGTTTGAAAACTAGTGCGCAATAGTGGTATGAAGCGTGGCGGCGAAAAGTGCCGAATTTTTACAGACCCGTAATTGTAATTATCAGCGGCGACTGAGGGAACGACACGGAGCAGAGGTGTATGCACATCTCCCGTGATGTAGGGTTCACATATATCAGTATAAACGAAGAACATATTTGGAATACCGTTGGTTAGACCGGCGGGCCTCTGATCGATGTACTTAGTATCGCTTTGAACCACTATTCCGTGATCATGAGAAAATCCTAAAATCTTATTCAACACGTCAGAAAAATAAAAGGCATGTTCCGAATTCGTGCAGGTGTTGCAGATGCGCGACACTGTCACGTATCCATTGTGTCCACATTGAAACCTCAAGTGTCCAGCTACGTATTTTATCTCATTAATTGTTTCAAGTAATTTGTCGATACTACGGTATACACCGGGTGGTACACAAATACGGTCTTCTCTAATAAAGTCTAGTCCCGCATCAGGTTTCATAACTCTCGTTACAATGTTAATAAAATTCTGTTCGCCCTCGGGTGGTACATGTAGAATCGTCATGGGTATGTGTATTTCGGCTAAATAAACAGCCCAACTACCGTGCAAAGTCACACACTGTGGTAAATGAGTAGTGAATCGTGTTGTCTTATTATCAGGGTAATATTCCATGCTACTATTGCTAGGTAAAACCATATAAAACTCCTCTTTCATTTTGATTGGCCTTTCTTCCTCTGTGTTTGCACTCTCGATAATTCGGGTTCGTAAAAGATACCGTCGATATCTTCGTCGTGAAGGTCACGTAAGATGTATACCACTGGCCATCGAGTGTCTGATACACGGTGTATTTTAAATAGCTCGCTGGTCCAGCCGCTCTCGTAACCTTTTGCAAAGGCCGCCTTTGCACTACTGATGCGCACAACATCGCCTACCCTGTATTTAGGAGGCCTGTGCTGCTGCTCAGGAGGTCTGTAGCGCTGCATCAGATTAGCCCGAGCGCTAGCGGCTGTGGCTAATGTCACAGAGGCAGGAGTCATTTTTATGCTGCTATGCCGCGTATGGTTGTACGCCGAGACAATATCCTGCAGTACGTCGATGTAACGTTTCTCTCTAGAGTATGTGAAATAACGCCACATTCTTTCTTTTAGTGTTCTATTAAACCGCTCCACAATAGAGGCTTTTATATCGGGGTTTCTTGCAGCTCGGAACCGAATGTTCTTCTTCTCCAAGAAAGTCTGGAATGCAGCACCTATAAACTCTTTACCTCTATCTGATTGTAAACAAATCGGTGCTCTACCGTTACTGATTTTTTGTGATAATATATGCGTAAACGCTTTAGTGACAGATGTCGCTGTCTTATCGTATAGAGGCACAACCCATGCGTATTTACTAAGAACATCTATAACTACGAGGAGATAAACATAGCCGTCGTTGTAATCTTTGATAGAGCGAAGATCTACAAGATCAGCCTCCCAAACATCGTCAATGTTTCGCACATTGTAAAAACGTCGCGGAAATCGACGCCTCACAGGTCTATGCTTTGTGTAAGCATCCTGAGACTCAAGCCACTGTAGGGTCTTCTTGGCGGAAATTTTTTTCTTCCGAGCCTCTCGCAGCAACCGAGTTGCGCCCGAAAACGATGCTTCATAGGAGGGGTTGAAGTACACTTTTTCTAATATTTTCATCTTTATAATTTAAGGCTAGCCCAAGTTACACGTCTTTTCTTGCTGTAACAACCAGAACCACACTGCACAGCACGTGTTGCTCCTGTGCTCTTATCACTGTAGTACGGCGGTGACTGACTGCTGACATCGCTGATATCACCACCGTCACTACTACTTGTTTGATCCTGTTGTAGTGTTGAGTTCGCCCTTGATTCCAGCCATAGTTCCTCATTCCCGACAAATTCTCGAGGTGTTTGTATCGCTTTTAAAAAAGCGGCAAAGGCTTTGCGTCCCGCAGGTTTGGAGACTTTTCTTGCACGCATAGCATCGTTCATGAGGTCGACAATATTCGAGTCTTTGATGGGTTTTCCCTCGATAGAAACGGTTCCCGCGGCGTTCCAAGAAAAATTTGGCGAACGCGCATCGTGCAAACGACGCAGCAGAAGCTTCGCTTTGGGTCGAAATTTTTGCGGTACACTTTCAATTATAATGGAGTCGTTCATACGTGTAGAGATTTCGCTTTTTTTATCAGCACCCTCCAATGGGGCTGCGCCTTCTTTTTTCAGGAGTTCAAGTTGCTGATGGGTTCGTTCACTATCGACAAAATGAAGATAGCGCTGAAGCACAGCCAAATATGCCGCCCACTTTTCTCTCTCATCCTTGTATTTATTAGAATTCAAAATTTCATTCATTTCGGTGTCCAATCTGCTCAAGGTAGCACTAATAGTCTGCGCCTCCTGCGATGGTGGTGTACCCGCAGCAAAAGCTTGTTGTCGATGACTCGAGGTGTTCAACTGTAATAGATTCTCCTCGGGTACTAGCACCATTTTCCTTGCATGCTCCATTATCAGCCGCCAATCAAATTTGACAGGACGGTGCCTAGTATTGGTGCGAGCAAAAGGGGCAAGAATCCGCCGCTCTGTATAACAAACCGTTTCTTACTCTTCCAACTGCCTTTTCTCGCTGCTAAGCGCCGAAGAACAGGCGCGTGCCTACGTAGTTTTTTCTTCTGAGCAGGCTTCAGAGGCACGTTACCCTGAAGAATGTTCAGAGCACACTCGCAAATACAACGGATTATACGGGGATCTGCTTTACGCAAAAAGGCTTCCCGCTGCTCTTTACTGAAATGCTGAAGGGCTTGCAATATTGCAGCGTACTTCTTGCAGAGCGGTGATCCGCTGCGTGCCATTACAAGAAATTGACTGATAATTATTTGGGCGAATCACTCCTTTTCACCTTTTTTCCACGACAAGTATCCCCGAGTCTTCAGTGGCGCGTTGTTACGTAGGATGTACAATGCGCAATCGACAAGACATTGAATGACACTTGAAGTCTGTTTGCGCTGCTCCTTGTCGGAATACCGAAGGGCTTGCGTTATCGCAACGTTCTTTTTGTAGCGAGCCGATCCGTTGTCCGTCATTATAAACGCAGAACTGGTAATTCTCCGGACGTGTAGTTGCTTTTTAATTTCTTTCGTGGTACGTACACAAAATGCTGGGGGTCATCGGGAAAGATGCAGGTGCGAAATCTACAATTATCCGGTGTCGCTTGTTTCAAATCTAGTAACAAATATCCGTGTGGTTTAGACGTTGCGTCGTGATAAACCTCTTGCAAAAAGCGCGGATTTTCAGGATATATCTGACGCGCTAAATGCTGTATTTGAGCGCGATCACGAGGATTTTTAAAAACAACTATATAATTAGCATTCAGCGAGATATCCCGTTGCCCGTTACCCTGATGAAATAAGTTTTGCGTTATAAAAATCACACTTAAATTTTTATGATGACTGCCTTTAGTAAATAGATCGACAACACTGTTATTCGAGGCCTCCCTCATTAAGTCGTCGATAATTATGAGTTTAGCGCGTGGATCGCTCGCATAATCTGCACTTTGCGGTAATCCCTCATGAAATTCTATCGATGTTCCATACTCCGTGTATGCAGATTGCCATTCGGAATAATAGAAAATAATTCTCTCGAACGGTTCACTGTTCATTTGCGAAATAAACTTTAGAAACTTTTTCACAAAATATGTTTTACCGCAGCCTGTTGGACCACAAATCATTGAGGTCCAAGGATGTTTCCACCGCGTATCCATCTTAGGGAGTGAGTAAAATACTCTTGTTACGGACGGTGATAAAGGAATTGGTCAGGCACCCATTTCATAGTATATTTTTTTACAGTATATTTTACAGTATATGGCGGTTTACAGTATATGGCGGTAATTTATCGCTAATCTTTATAGCCATAAGGCAACGACCCGTATACACCAGCGGGTCTTCGCTTGATGCTAGACGGTTTACACGACTTCGTTTCGGGCTTCGTGACAACGTGATGAAACGCCGTGCGTCTAATTGCCTTGTAGTGTAACACAATCGGCTCCTCTCTTTCGCCAAGTATAAATGATCGTATTGATTGGTAATTGATTAACGCACTGTTTGCAAAATTGAGTGATATTCCCTTTACCTTGCAGACTTCGCTTTCCGATCCGTCGGGAGCACGCACTATAAACGAATAAAATTTTGGCCCGCCCGAAACAAAAGTTGTAATATAGCTACCCTCGCTCAGCTCGTTAGTAAGATCTCCTAATAGCTGACCTATTGGCGGCTCATACTCACGCGGATCGTTCTTGGTCACGTAAATAACAGAGTCCGTGTCGCAGTACAGAGCACGGGTATTTAGCGGTTCGAGATAGCTATACAATTTCAAGCGTGCCTGAGCTGTGGTATAGGCCGCAATGACGGCGCTTGCTATACCTGATGGTGTTACAGAGTCATCGGTGCTTATATAATTGACATACAGTATTTTATGATTTACAGGCAAAATACCAGTGATCTCGTGCTCGGGACTACTCAGCAACTCCATGAGCTGTTTGCGCGTCGAAACTATCGCTGTTTGTGGCAGGTTTTCACGCTGACCAAATTTACCCCAGAATGAATTGAGGCATAGTTTAGCTACGGAGCGTAAACCAGGGTTTTTTTCTATTGCTGTGCGATTTAGTTTAATGCCCTCAGACTGCTCAAAGGCTGTGATATATTGATCTTGCGCTGCCTCGTCTCCCAAACATTTTTCAGGCCAGCCGCTGGCCTCCTGCTTGATTTTCAAAAAAGTATTTATGTATTCGGTAAAATGGCCACCCTGCTGTGTATCCCGATTAAGCTGTGTTATCTCATATTGCCAAATTTCGTTTACGCGTATCACCCTGTATCCGCACGAGACAGCTTTTCGCACCTCATCCACTACCCACGTACCGTCGAACACGCGCTCACTAGGATCTTCGTGCGTGCATGCTTCATGATTCATAATTTCACAACAACTACGACACAGAGCAAAGAGCAGTCGCTGGTGCATGCGTACAGGCAGCACAGGGTACAGGATACAGGATACAGATCACGCGGCGGTAATACCGTGCATTTAACGAGGCCCTCAATCCGTGAAAGATCGGTATTATCAGGGCCTGTCAATTCCATACACTCGTCGCCGACATACACTCTCGGGTGGCCTACAGGATACTTTCCAAACTTACAGATGTATGGATACAGAGAGCAAACATCGACGTATCGTATTTGCTCTGTATCCTTTACATCGTAGAGCGTAACCATGTTTTCTGTACGGCCACCAAAGAAAGCGTCGCGCGGATTGAGAGGCTCTGATGTGACTAGCGAATGATTTTCAATGACTGCACGCATTTCTGTGTCGGCTTTTAACATACGGTCATACTCGCACTCCCATATTTCTGTTAACTCATAGCCGCTGTTTCTGATTCTATTAGCTATAGCGATGGTTCTCTCGAGACGCTCGTTCATCGGTATACCGCCGCACTCTCCAGCTCTGTTCATGAGAAAGCAGCGCGAACACCCGTGCCAGTAACAGCCGTGAAATTGTAATACGTGTGTTGCGTCAGGGGTTTCATAGTAACCGTCAACCAGCAGGTTTTGAGGTAATTTAAACTCGCGCGATCGGCCTGCATGAATAATGGCCTGCGCTGACCGAGAGAATGCTCCATCCACACGAGCCACGAGACCGCTTTTTTCGACTGATTATGCGCCCATCTATATCCACCCGCTGGTATAACGCCAATCGTCTCGGGTTTCAGAAAATTTTTACGAAAAACCTGAAAGCACGCTGATGCTATTGTCGTGCTCTCGTCAAAGGGGCAAACGTTGCCAATGGTCATGAACATTTTGCGGAAAACCACGCATGCTTGTCTCAGTATCGTGACATCGGTCGTGCAGTACTCTACAATCTCTTTTGCAAAATCGAATACATAATTGGCGGCTGTCGTCTCGCTGTACCAGGCATATAATTTTTCTCGCTCAGCCGTTCGCATCGTTTCAGGACTATAATATTCTATAGGTGGTAGAGGGCCGACATAATTTTGATTTTCGGGTGTGTTGAACAAATGTGGGAACAAATGTGCTAAAGTCCCTTTAGCAGTGGCACCCTGCAGGCCGAAGGCCTTTGGTAGAGCACTTAGAGGCATATGAAAGTAGTGTAGGCTATCGAGAAACACGATCTTCCCGATACGCATGGTGATAATCTTTGTGCCGTTCATTATTAGCGTCGGTAACTGTGTTTTTTTATCGTTAATCAGGTATCGTAAGACGAACTGGGCATCAAAACCTCCTGCGTTATGTGCAATTAAGATTGTTTTCGCATATTTTTCGGCATTTTGCATCGCTAATTCCACGAGCTGACTTACGGGATTATGTCTGAATACAAACTCGTGGGGCCCACAATTTTCACAGGGTTCAGCGATAGAATCGTTGTCGCAGCAAAGAGTGCAAACTCGCTGAGCTACGCAAAGATTCGGCTCATGTACGAATGTAGTCGCGTCTCCGTTTACAGGCGTACACTGTTGCGTTTCGAAGTCATAAAAAATAAAGAGATTTGTTTTTTTTAGATCTTTTATGCGTATCGGTGTCACGAAGCACAGATGATTGAACGGTTGAACAGATTTACATATTTTACAGAATCCTACGCCGCATTTGTGTTTCTTTTTCTCTTCCAAAGGTCGTACCGCTTGAAAACAGTTACGACAGCGTCTCAGAACTTTACAAACGTTGACTGTCTTACGATAATACTTTCTATCGATCGTATGATTTCGAAAACACTCTGCTCCAAAAAAATCGCGATTACATGTCGTGCAATTGAGAGCGTTGTTTAAGGTCTGGTTGCACGGAGGCGATACCCAGCATCGCGGACATTTTTTTTTTGAACATCTGTGCTCTGCTCGCCGATATAGAGCGTTACAACTCGTGCAAAAATTTGAACTGCCTACAGCGCCCATGAGATTTAAAATCGGCTCAAAATGGTGCGAACGTTCGCTATACAGAATATACAGAGTGTGTCGAATCGTGCCTACTGTATCCAAAACTTGTTGTGTGCCATCGAACAGCGCTTTTTTCCTACGAGTCCCTAAGCTCAAGAACTCAAAAACCACGATCGCGATGCCGTCTCGAGCCAAATAATCCTGATAGCTCGCAACCTCACGCACACCGCAACCTGCCCTCGGCACACGCACATTTACGGCTGTCGTAAGCTCAAGCGCTGCATTCTTTTGTAATAATCCTCTGGGTTGTCTTATACGGTGCCAATTAGTGTCGAGCGCACCAGTTCGTATTTCTCCTCGTTCAGCGTACGCCCGGGCTGTGACCAATGAGCGCGGTAAACATAAATTATCGTCGTTTCGAATCGATAGAATGGATCGTTTTGCGATGCCCTCATACGTAAGTTTTTTCCGACCCCTACCCTCTACACCCTTGACGATACACGTTTTTATATTACACTCGTCAATATTTAAAGAAGTGGCACTTTGAGCAACACTGCTTATCAACTGCCATATATCTTGAAAAGTGAGATCGCGTACCGGTCGAAAAGAAACCCATACGGGACCGTGCGCTAGCCCGCTCGCGGTAAACGAGATACCCGCATAATCACTACCCTCGCAGGAGCTGGTGATATGCGTCAGGAGATCGCGGAACGCCCCTTCTAGCCAGTCTATAACACTATTAAAACGGGCCGGTGGTTGACGAACGCGCATCGTCGTCTCACGTCCGCGGAGCTTGAAGCGTTTAAAATAACGCACGGCGTCTTGAATAATTTCGAATCGATCTCCTGGTGGCCTGATGTCTCCGAATGACTCATTCCTAGCAGCGTTACGCGGCCGGCCCGAACCCTCTTGTACGTCTGCAAACGAAATTATATATACTATCATTTAGAATTCATTGATACAGTAGAATAAATGTAAATTATCAGTACCTTATAATCCTAGAAACCCAGACCTGCACGTTATAGACGATCTACATGATAAAATGTAATGAATACAAATTATTCTATAATTTATTATTTCTACAAGTGGGCGCAAATATTTACCTGCGAGACCCAAGAGCTGTTGAACCCAGCGGTAGTCTTTTTCCGGCTTCTCTGCTTCATAACCGGCAGGACATTCCCATGGTTGGCGTTCCTGGAGGTCGAATGTCGCAGGGCTGCACAATCCGTGTGGTCCTGGTATAAGCTCATTGACTTTAGATGGTCCTGCTTCAGGTTCTTGTTCATTGGGCCCGATGTTAAAAATTTGATCTGATGATATTATAAACGGCTCTTCTTCTTCCACAGCTCCCTGAGAAGCTGAAAAAAATGTCGCTGATGAAACAATTTGCTTTCTTTTTTTTACTTTAGAATACTTACAATTTCTGGAATGTTGAGCCTGATTCTCTTCTTCCACAATCCGTGTTTGCTCTATGAGGTCTGCTTCTTCATCACTCGTTGCATCCAAGAGGCGATAACCTATACAATAAATGGAAAGGGTCAGCTTCATGGCACGCTCAAACGATATTATCGAATTGTTTTCTCATGGATTAGCTTAAGTTACCCCTTACAACGCTAACATTTTTGTCAGTTTTCGCGTATCTCTCACCGTTCTCGAGATATTTAATAATTTCGATTTAAGGGGGTGGTTTCAAGATTTTTATTGGTGGATCGGATAGGCTATCTCGTGCTATGTACCCCCAACGGGGGTGACCAAAATTTTGTCCGTTTTCGCCTATCTCTCACCGTTCTCGAGATATTTAACAATTTCACTTTAAGGGTAACTTCAATAATCATTATGGGGGTGATTTTATTGGTGCATCGGGTTCGACCGTCTGACCACGCACCCCCCTGTGCAACCCCCTCAAAATTTTGGCCGTTTTCGCCTATCTCGCACCGTTCTCGAGATATTTGACAATTTCACCTTAAGAGGCAGCTTCACCGTACGCTGCTAATACGGCTGTCGTATATTACTAACTGACGCCCAAACCGCATGGCCGCACGGTGAAGCTGCCTCTTAAGGATAAATTGTCAAATATCTCGAGAATCGGTCAGCTTCACCGTGCTCTCTAATAAGGCTATCGTAGGTTGCTAAGAGGCGGTCAAACCGAGCGGCCGCACGGTGAAGCTGCCTCTTAAGGATAAATTGTCAAATATCTCGAGAATCGGTCAGCTTCACCGTGCTCTCTAATAAGGCTATCGTAGGTTGCTAAGAGGCGGTCAAACCGAGCGGCGGCACGGTGAAGCTGCCTCTTAAGGATAAATTGTCAAATATCTCGAGAATCGGTCAGCTTCACCGTGCTCTCTAATGAGGCTGTCGCAGGCTACTAAGAGGCGGTCAAACTGAGCGGTCGCACGGTGAAGCTGCCTCTTAAGGATAAATCGCCAAATATCTCGAGAACGGTGAGAGATACGCGAAAACGGACGAATTTTGGGGGGTTACACAGGTAGTGTGCAGTCGGGCAATCGATCGCGATCCACCAATAAAAACACCCTAATAACGATGCTTGAAGCAACCCCTTAAAGTGAAATTATCAAATATCTCGGAAACGGTGAGAGATAGGCGAAAACGGACAACGTTTTGGGCACCCCCTGCGGGGGTGTCAAGCGGGGGTGGCTTAACCATATCCACTAATAAAAGTCATGAAACAAGCCCCCCTTAAAGTGAAATTGCTAAATATCTCGAGAACGTCGAGAGATACGCGATTTTTTTTTTTTTTTTTTTTTAAAGCGTCTAAGGGAACTCTTGAGTAATTGGAGAGAGGCCGGTCCTATAAATGATAAGGGCTAAATAATAATTAATAAATATTACTTACTTCTGATTTCTTTGTCTATGCCGCGGACGCATGCGACTTTTTCAAGGCCTCTTCTTTGTAATTCTTCGAACACGCACGTTAAAACCCTCTGGCCGTTCAGCAACCCTCTGTTGTATGCGGTCGCGATAGCCCTTAAGGGCGCCCACCATACAACATATTTTAAGCACTTTTCGAGTTTTTGACCCGTTAAGTGTTTCAATTTTGCACACCATTTTTCAGTACAGTGTCGACGAATCTGTGCACTGCACGGTTTTGTAAATTTCAATAAAATTCGGATACTCTCGCGAAGGGTGTGGTCCGTCATTATTGCACGATAAAAAGATAACGCATCGATGCCTGACTAAATCACGACTGACCGCTCCTCGCAATTTTAGATGCATATAAAACCCGATATGTTATTATGTCTCTGGACACGCGCGTAAACTTTATCCTA